>MU270088.1:310902-321774 GCA_021432635.1 Thozetella sp. PMI_491
TATTTAGCCTTATATATAGATAAAGCTATAGTCTTTTATAGACTAGTATTCCAGCTTATTATATTATTACCTAGTATAAATATATATCTAATAGTTAACCATTTAATATCTATATAACTAGCCTAGTTACTATTATAATAGCCTTTTAATATAAGATTTATAGCTATATATTTTATACCTAAATCTAGATTCTTTTTTAGATATCTAATTATATAATATATAGCCTTAAAGTAGCTTTTATTAGGATTTAAAACGTATTTAACACAGTTTTAAACAGTAAAGGCTATATCTAGTCTTATTTTTAAAGTTAAATATAATAAGGATTTAACTATTTATTAGTATAGTAATATATCCTCTTTTAAAGCTTTTATATTACTTCTTTATAGTTTTATACTAGATTTAACTAGTGTAAATACTAGATTTATATCTATACTATATTTATTCTAACTACCCTAATCTGTTTAGGGTTTGGGAAATTTTTTTTTTTTTTTTTTTTTTTTTTTAGTGGAGAGACTTATAAGACTTATTAAACTATTAGCTTAGCTAATAGTTTAGATTATTTCTATCCCAAGACTCTATATTTTATAGTAATTTCCTATTATAGGAAACTATAGTGATTTCCTATAGGTGGAAACTATAGTGATTTCTACTGGTAAGAAACTATTATAATTTCCTACTATGGGAAATTATAGTGATTTCTTATAGGTAGAAACGATAGTGATTTCTTATAGGTAGAAATTATAGTAATCTCTTACGGGGGGAAACTATAATAATTTCCTATAGGAGGAAAGGATTTCTAACAGGTAAAAATTACTATAATATCCTATATAAAAAGGCTTATAAAACTAAACTATTAGCTTAACTAATAGTTTAGATTATTAATATCTTAAGACTTTATATTTTTTTAAATTAATCTAAAAAACAACATGCTAAATAAAATCTATTACCCTATAGTTCTTACTATATAAATTCTTTCCATCCCTAATACCTTATTTCTCCTTCCTCCTTTATTACTATATAACTTCTTTTTCTTCTTTTTATAATAAATATAGTCTATTCTACAGCCCTAATAATCTAGGCCTTTATCTATAGGTAATATATAACCTATATTTTAAATAGTAATTAATAAGAAGTATAAGTAAATATATTATATATATATATATATATATATATATTATAAAGGGGAAGAGGAATAAGAATCAGGGACTAGGTAAGCCAGAGATTTTAAATCACCTAATATTATTACAACCTATTTTTTTAGATAGAGTCTAATAAGGGCCTAGGATTTACAGTTTATTTAACTTATTTATAAGGGTATTACTAAGCTTTTTTAGCCCTTTATTTATCTCTGTCTATAGATTATATTTACTAGAGATACTAAAGGCATTAAAAATAATAGAAATAGTTACTAGATATTTATATTATATTATTAAATATACTGCTTTTCTTAATAAGATAGGTATTAAAACTTTTTTATCTAGTTCTACTTCCTTCTTATATAATCTTATTATAGCTAGCTTATATATAGAAAGCTTTATAGACTAGCTTAAGCTATTATCTCCTTTATTTAACTTTTATAACTAGTTTAAGTAGTTTAATAATAATATTATTACTATCCTTACTTTATAACCTATTATACCTCCTTCCCTAGATATAATCCTTTAGTATAATAATTTCTATAGCCTTACTATCCCTAACTAATAGATACTTATAAACTAGCTCTTAAAGCCTTTAAGCCTTAAGGATTGTTTTACTTATATTATTATATTTATTTTATTAGCTAGACTTATCGCCTGTCTACTATACCTTTATCTTAATGTTAAACAATCCTACTCTAAGTCTTACTTAAAGTATATATTAATCTTAGAGACAACTAGTAGCCCCTAGCTAAATAACTAGTATAAAAAGATACTTATTAAGGAAAGTACTAAGATTAGCCTTTAATATACTAATTACCTTATCCTATTAGTATTTAAAGGAGTGCCTAGGCCTTTATTCCCTTATTATAACTTTCTCTAATACGCCTTTTCTAGTCTAGCTTTAAAGCTGCTTTTTAAGGCTTAAGTTTATCTTTATCTTAACTATTCTCGCTTTACTATACTTAGTATAGCTATCCTAGATATTAATAACTACCTCTTAGTCTTTTATAACCTTATTATCCTCTAAGGCACTACTAAGTATATACCTATATTATTATTAATTAGCCTCCTTTTAAAATCTATCTACCTTTAAGTCTTATTTCCTTATAAGCTACCTATTAATAATAGAGGCACCTTTACTATAGGCATATTTATACCTATATACTAAATCCCCTACCTTATCTTCCTCTAGGTTAAAACTGTCCTGGTCTACCTATTTCTCTTAGTATTATTCTAGCCACTACTTTCTAAGGCTTTTATAGTAGTAAATAGAAGGGTATCTATTAAATACTTAGTCTATATGTCTAGCGCGATATATTAGACCCTCTTTAAGTCTATTATCTACCTAGTTATTCACTCCCTTAGCTTCTTATTTGTCTAGTACTATCCCGTTATTTTTAAGAATATACTTGCCTAATTTAAGGCTTATAAGGCTAAGTGGTATAGGTAGACTAATGCTTATAGCTAGCCTAAAGGTATACTCCTTAACACTATTATAATCTAAGCAGTTACTACTGCCTTAGGCCTCCTTCTCTCCCCTAACTATAATTATAACTAGGACTGTGATAGTATTGTTAGAAGTATAGCTGTCTTTACTTATATATTCTTCTTTTATAACTAAAAAGGCTTTAAGATAAGGTTTAAGGCAGACTTAGTAGCCACCTACCTTAATAGGTTTAAAAAGTAAGCCTAAGCCTACTTTATATTTTTTAGCTCTCTAGCCTCTTTTTATAGGTAATATATTAACTTAATAGCTAAGTTCTAACTAAAAGAGTACCTAAGTATTAGATAGTACTAGTATAACTATGTTATACTAGCCTAGTAATACTACTAGCTTAACACTTAAAAGCTTTTAACTAAATAGGTTGGCAAAGCACTTCTTAGTAATAATGCTTTTAATACTCCCCTTATAGGTTATACATATATTATAAAATACCCTATTTATCTCCTTTATAATAGTATAATATTAACCTTTAAGCTACATTCCTTATTAGAGATATATAGGTATAATATATAATATATCTACTTATATATAGTTACTAAGAAAGTCTTTAACACGTATAGTACTTATTCCTTTATATATCTAGGTATTATTAACCTTACCTATAAGTGTAAAGACTAAAAAAGTATCTCTATTATAGCCTATACTACTATTAACTAGATATATACCTCTTATAGCCTTATAGCCTCTTACTAGTATATATATTACATCCTTTATAAAGATACTATCCCGTCTAGTATAGGCTAGTAGTTTAAGATCTACCTCACCCTAGAACTTACCTGGCATATCTAAGTGTAAAAGCAGTAGTAGTATATACTTTTAAACAGTACCTTTTCTTAATTAAAACCTATTATACCTATCCTTACTAATATACTACTAGACACCTATTATATAATACTTATTAGTACTTTTAATAACTTCCTCTATATAAACCTTAATAAGACACTATAGGCTATAGACTATATCTATGCCTATTATAATAAAGACTTATTTACCCTGTAAAGCATTATCTCCTTTTTTAATATCCTTACCTACTATTTAAATAACTTTGCCTAGTATAGCCTATCCTACCTTACTATTATACTTAATAGCCCCTTTTAAGAGTATATACCTAGGTACTAATAGTTAAAGCTTAGCTTTATTAAGATATATAATTATTATAGGTTTATCTTTCTCTTAGACCTTACTAACTAGTATAAGTTTACCTTATAAAAGCACTACTTCTATATTATTATTATCCTAAGCCTTTAGATCTACTATAATACTATCTACTAGTATTAATAAAGTAAATCCTTTCTTAAGCAGCTCTTTAATCTTATTACTAAGCCTAGCTAAAGCTAAGAGTATATCTAGATCCTTATTAAAGCTATTATTAACCTATTTCTCTATATATTCCATACTAATACTATGTTTAAGCTACTCCCTACTTTTACTAATTAGTACTACTAAGCCCTTATCTAAGCCTACTTAAAACATATTATTAAAGACATGATTAAGTTTACCCTTATAGGCCTTAAGAAAGCTATTAAACTTATAAGCTAGTATATTATTATAGTTATATCTAACTAGAAAGTTATTAAGACTATAAATAACTTATTTTATAAGCTTTAAGACCTTATTATTACCTTTTATAATATTATTATACTCTCTTATTTTATCTACTTTAATAATATATATACCTAACTCCTTACCTTAAATATATTACCCTCCTACCTTATTAAGCTTAATATACTACTCTTTTACTGTTTTTTCTAGTAGTATCTTACCCTTTCACTCCCTATCTTTAATAAAAGGCTTTTATAAATTATTAAGAGTATATATACCTAGCTAATCCTCTACTTTTAATATATTAGCTAAAACCTTAGTAACTTATTATTATATAGTTAAGGTAAGCTTATAACCCTTATAAACACTAACTAAGTAACAGCTATCCCTATTATCCTATAGCCTATCTATCTTAACACACTCTAAAAGATTATAAATATAAAGGCACTACTCTAATCATATAAACCCAGCTATTACACTAGATTATAAGCA
Source organism: Thozetella sp. PMI_491 (assembly GCA_021432635.1). Lineage (NCBI taxonomy): Eukaryota > Fungi > Ascomycota > Sordariomycetes > Chaetosphaeriales > Chaetosphaeriaceae > Thozetella > Thozetella sp. PMI_491. Next base: position 315,580 of record MU270088.1, read on the forward strand.
GTAGACTAAAAAGAAAAAGATCTTTAGCTTATAAGTATAACTAATTATAGAAATTACTACCCTCTCCCTACCCCCCCCCTTTCTTTTACCCAGCCCCCCCTAAGCTCTATAAGGTAAAGATATATAATATAATCAAATTATAAACCTATTATTTCTTTATATACCTCTTATTAGTAAAAAAACAATGCCTTACTCCTAGAGATAATTCTATAACAGCTACCACACACTATAATATCCAGATAACTATAAGTGCTACAGCCACTATAAAACCCCTACTAGCTAGCCCTAGGCAAGTCTTAGAACTATATATACTAATTAACCTTTATATATCGCTTTAAATCTAATACCCTAGCCCTACTAGTCTAAGTTAGTCTCCTTTAAAGAGCTAGCTAGTAATAATATATATAAGACAGCCTAGCTTATAACATAAGGGTATAAACATTTAACCCTTAAGCCTTTATCCCTACTGCCTCTTATTAAGTAGTATAGGTAAAAGTATAAAAGCCTTAATATAATTAAGACTATATTAACTATAATATATAAAGATATTATCTAAAATATAAACCCTAAAACCCTTAAAGAAGTATTAATACTATCTAAAACTCTATTAAACCTAGCTATATAATATATAAAGAAGTATTAGCCCTAAAAAGTACTGTTATAAGCTAGGGAAAGGACCTATCTAGGGACTAAGGCTAATAATATTAGCTAAAGGAGCTTATTATAGTTATATAAGCCTTTAAGTATAATTATAATAACATTAATAATAATATACCTAGTAGAAGCTCTTACTACTAGCCTATACTTAAACCTAACACCCTCCCTCCCTATTAGCTATAGCTTAACGCCTATAATAACTAGCTTATTATTACTTAGCTTAACACTCTTTATCTAATACTTTTTATTTAAGCCTGCTACTCCCTAAGCATTCCCTACTACTATTATAATAAGATTAATATTACTCTTTATTATACTAGCCTTTATAAACCCCTATCTATTTAAAGATAATACTATTATAAACCTACTATCTAAGTTAGATATAAGGAAAAAGATAATAATAAACATAAAGCCCTAGTAAAAAAATACCTTAATAAAAGAGATTCTTATACTTAAGTACTTAGGCTATACCTACCTAGTCCTTTTAGTTATTATATAGTTACTTATCTATAGTTTATAAGGCGAAAAGAGTATATATAATACTGCCTTACTTTATACTAAACCTAATGTATATATTTTTAATACTTTTTTCCTTATTAATATATTTGGCAAGTATAGCTAGGTATAGCTTATTAAGGTTATTATATACTACCTCTTTATAGTAATAGGCAAGGCTTTATATAGGGTAGAGGCTATAAGCTAAATAAGGAGTAACCTTAAGAAGAAGGACTAGTAACAGCTAGCTAAGCTTACCTTTAAATAGGCTAATATTATATAAGAAAAAAAGGGCTTAGGCATAATAAGCTCCTACCTCTTACTATTTTATAATAAGGCTAAGCTTATCTAGCTTTAAAACTTAGTTATATAGTAGCTTAAATATAAGCTTAATATCTTTTTTAAGAGCTAAGGCTATAAAACCTATAGCTTTTCCTTATATGTTAATAACTTTCTTACTAACTATATAAGGCTAGATAATAAAAAGATCTTAACTAACTATATCTATTAAATATAGCCTATCACTACCCTTATAAACCTTTTTAACTATAGTATACTACCTTTTATACTACTTAATATTTATATTAGTATCTAAAAGCTTTTAACAAGGGATAGGATAAGTAAAGAGTAATAGTTTACTTATATAGCCTAAGCTATTTATAGCTAGGTACTTAACTTTTAAAAACTTTATAATACAGCCTAGGCAAGCCTAGTCAACCTACTCCTATACTAGGCTTAGCTCTTTAAGACTAAAGCTATAGTCCTCTTATATAATAGCTATATATAAAAAGCTATAAAGCTCTTTATATAAGAGATTATAAAGTATTTAAACCCTAGTACTATAATATTACCTTAAAGCTATATTATAAAAGTAGTTAACATACCTCCTAACGAGATAGAATAGTCTATTTATACCCTTACTTTATCCCTTACCTCTATCTAAAGGCTAAACTATTACTCCCTACTTTACTATAGTTTATTTTTAAAATAGCTTTTATTATAGTTAGTATATATATTAAAGCACCCCCTCCCCCCCCTAAGTATCTTAAGACTATATAGATATAAAGTAATAAAGATATCCCTTATATATAGATTAGACTAGTACCTACTTATTATAAAATAGAAATAAAGTATAGATAAAATAACCCTAGCTTATACTATAGCTACTACTCCTTATAAGTGTAGCAGCTATTTTATAGCTAGGCCTAATCTATTAGATTAAGCATATTATTATAAAATTAAAGCTATTAGAGTATTAACACATACTTTTCTAGGCCTAATATATTATATATATACCTTATAAGCTGTTAATTATACCTATATTTTATACAAACTAAGGATAAACTAACTAATAAAGCAGGATTCTATATTAAAAGCCTAGGCTAATAATACTACAGCTAAAATATAAAAACTACTTATCCTATAAGGCGTTTTATATACTAGTAAAGGGCTATATTACACTAGGATTAAGTATAATAGCTATACACTTAGCAATAATTAAGAGGCTATTCTTAGCATAGTATACTTTAAGGTCTAGTAGATAGCCTTATATAAGTAAGTTAGCCTTATATATAATTAACCTTACTCTATATATAATTAAGTATACCTTAGACTTATTAATCCTCTCTACCTAGTTAATCTACTTATCCTATATATTATCTAATAGGTTAATACTAGGCTTATAGGAATAGATATACTATAAGATACTATAAATCCCTAGTATCTATAAGACAACTCTTAGGCTTACTTTTTATAGGTATTCCTTAATCTCTAAAGCCTTATAAACTATATTATTAATAAACTCTACTATAATATCTATTATTTATTTTAAATAGAATGCCTCCTTTATATTATAAGAAACTATATATTATAATAGCATATTATTATACTAAAACATTATAACTTTTTTTATAAGGACTTTTAAGCTATAAAAGATAATCTTATATATTAGCTTTAGCTCCTAGGCTATAGTTAAAACAGCTAATAGTATTAGTTAATAGGCTATAGGGCTTAAAGCTAACAATAAGGAGCTAGTATAGGCCTACTTTTACAGGCTTAGACTAAGCACTTATAGCATCTAGTTATAAAATAATATACTAGGAGCAGCTTATAATATACTTACCACCTAAAGGTAATTATTTAACGCCTTTTATATAGTGTTGTATATAATTATGTCTTATATATTATAAAGCTTCTTTATAAGTATATTTAAGCTAAGGCTGTTAGTATCTAAGGTATCTAATATCTCTTAAATATAACCCCTACTCTAGAATATAGTATGTATAGTAAAGACTACCTGCCTAGTAATATCTATAATATTTAAGGCAGGAGTATTAGAGGTAGTAATAGTACTTAGGATAGTAGTAGTAGTAATAGTCTACTATATAATATATACTAATATTATTAATATAAAGTAGCCTAAGGGACTATACTTAAAAAGTATAGTAATATTAGGCCTACCTCCTAAGGAATTACTATCTAATCCTTTTTTATCCTTACTAAATACCTTAGGATCTTTAGGAATAAAGGCTTTAAGATAAGATAGAATAGCTGGGTTATATAGTAATAGGTTCTTATACTTTTAAAAGGATAGCTAAGGATATACTTAAACTATATAAAGGAACTTGTCTTAATTAACCTTAAAGCTAAAAGGAAATGCCTTTAGACTCTGTTTAAAGATATAAGTTATAAGTATATATATAATATAAGATAGATTAGTTCTAGCTTATAAGCTTATAAAGCTAAGGGCTTTAGCTTTATCCTAAAACACTTTAAACTTCTCTAGTTATAATATAATCAGTCTTTATAAGGAGATACTAGTACTATAAAGCTTTACTATTAATCACTCCTTTAATCTATATAGTATAATCCCTTACTAATAACTTTAAGACTTAAGGCTTTTTCTACTATTCTTACTGGTAAACTTAGTGTAAAAGTCTTATTAAAATATAATATTATAAAATAGAGTATAGTCTATTAGAATAGGCATGATCTAGTATAAGTTATTTATAAAGAATTAAGCCAGACAATAGAGTAGAAAACGGTTATATTATTAAGAATAAGCCTATTATAACGCCTAATTACCCCCTACTTTATAAAATATAAGAAAGAAGTACCTAATAAAAGTAGTATAAGGAGATAAAACTAGAATACTCTTTTATACTAAGACTTTGCCTTTTTATCCTATTAGCTAAAGAATTTATAACGTAAAAAAATATGTTTATACTAGTTATTAAATCTAATACTTTAGCACTTATTTTAAGGGACTATTATAAGGCTTGTATTTATAATAGGTATTATCCTAACAAATAATAAAAATAATAAGCTAATAATAGTTATTTAACTTTAAAATAAAGGTATAGTATATATTCCTTTCTTTAAAGATTATTATAGCTTACTCTTATTATAATTATAAAGGCTTTTATATAAATACTTTAAGCTATATTATAAAATATCCTAGTAGATAATAATAATAATAAGCTAATAATAGTTATATAACTTTAAAATTAAGGTATAATATATATTCTTTTTTTTAAAAGTTATTATAACTTACTCTTATTATAATTATAAAGGCCTTTATATAAATACTTTAACTATATTATAAAATATTCTAGTAGATAATAAAAATAGTAAGCTAATAATAATTGCCTAACTTTAAAATTAAGGTATAATATATATTTCTTTCTTTAAAGGCTATTATAGCTTACTCTTATAATTATAAAGGCCTTTATATAAACCCTTTTAACAAGCTATATTATAGAATATTATAATTACTAAGGTATATATCTCTTTAGATATATATATAAGATAATAATAGCTTATCTTATATCTATCGCTTTATATTCCTTAAATATTATAAATTTTATAGTACTATATATTCCTAGTAAAAAGCCTTTAAGAATTACTAGTTAGCTATATAGTTTAAAGCCTTAATAAAACAGCCTATATTATATATATTAAAAATATATAAAATATTAGCTAGGGCTTTAATATAGTAATCTAATAGCTTAATAATCTAAGGCTATAGCTAGTTAATCTATAGCCTAGTAGCTATTAATTACTATTAAAATCTGTAAAGCTTTCTAGTCTAATATATCTTATAAACTACTAGTAATACTAGGTATAATATTAGTTAAATAATATATAATTATATTATTAGCTTTAAATATAAGTAATTTTATAGAGGCTATAGTAACTATAATATATAGATTATCCTCTAGTTATCTAAGCTATATTTATAGCTATAGATATACTTAATACTATAAAATATTATATACTCTTATTTATAAGCGTTAAAACATATATATTTTACTAGAAAAGCCAGTAAGATTTAAAAATATACTACTTAGTAAAAAATTTACTATTATATATAAACCACCTACTCTTAATATATATATCTCCTCCCTCTTCTTCCTTCCTCTTTCTTTCCTCTTTTTTCTACCTTTTCCACCCCCCTTTATATTATTATAACCCCTATAAAATCATTAGCTAGAAAAAATAGCTTACCTTAGCCTCTTAACTATTATAGCCTCTATAGAATTACCTCTTAAATCATTTAAACTAGTACTTAAACTAGTACTTAAACCTAATATAACTAGAGTAAAACAACTAGGCTAAAAAGCTATAGCTCCTAGTATAAAGCACTAAAAAAAAGGCAGTAAAACTATTGACCTAAAGCCTTTAGTTAAAGAGGAGGTAGCTAGAGAGGAGGCAGCTAGTAACCCTATCAGTAATTTCCCGACGAGCTGTAGTAGAGCTCGTAGAAAATTGGCCCGTGCGACGCTAAAATCCATAAAAACAGGGGGTAGAACTCGTAGAAAAAAGGGGGGTAGAGCTCGTAGACTTCCTATTTAAAAAACACCTTTAAAAAAATATAGGAGATAGAAAGGATAAAAATAAGCTTAAATATTAAATTCTAAGCTTTTAAGAATTTTCTAGATTTAAATCTATACAAGAGAAATCCTAGAGTTGCTTCACCTCGCTAAGGCCTGTATAAGTGGGGCTCGCTTAACAACCAATTATACTAGAGCTAATTTCCTATAG
>MU270089.1:9825-317649 GCA_021432635.1 Thozetella sp. PMI_491
CTGCACTAAGTAGACCACCGCCCACGGCACTGGGACGAGAATATAGTCAGCGAGGTCGAACGGGTCACTGTTACGTATATGTCGCTGTTATCTATATATCCTGACAACAGCAGTCGATAGCTTGACACGACCGGAAGGCCTTAGGGGCCGTACAGGCTGGCTGGCCTCACCTATAATCGTAAATAGGTACTACCCAAAGGCTAAGCTAGGGGTTTGTGACGACGTCTCTTGTCTCTCTATTCACATGTGGGACACAGAAACACAGAAAACCTCCTGCTGGCTTGATGTGTTCATGCTCACATGGAAGCGAGGATTCTCTTGCCCCTTTGGTGCGACAAGATCGAATTCGAGCAGCAGGCAGCCAACTCTTGATTCGAATGCCCATTAGCTGAGCTACAATCCAGGCCGTCCCAAGTACGAATGCCAGAGTAAGCGGCGACAGGTTCTCCCCGTCCCCCAGCCCGAACAGGAGTCCAGCGTGTGACTCATAGGAAGCACACCAAGTTTTACCCCGAGAAATGCAGGAAACCTCTCACTTCCAACTCATATGCAACCCCCCGACCGCTAAAACACCGAATAAAGACTGAGTTGCCAAGTTAGCGCGGTATAAGAACGATGGGTAGCTTCAAGCTTCCTTCGGAGGTACGCTACTCCGAGCTCATCTGGAACGCACCACTTTCCGAGCCACACGCCGAAAATCTCCTCACTCAACTTGACCTAGGTGGGGCAAAAGACATAGTAGACCTAGGATGTGGTTGGGGGGAGCTGCTTATCCGAGCTGCGGCAAGGTCACCCAGGGGTGCAATCGCGGGAGGGGTCGACACTGACGACTCTCTGCTGGAGCGAGGCCGAAGAGAGGCCAAGAACCGCCAGGTGGAGGTTGTATTTTCTCAACAGAATGCGCAGGACTGGATTGGTCGTGCCAACCGCGTCATTTGCATCGGCGCATCTCATTCCCTGGGCGGGAGCGTCGCCATGATGCGACGGCTTGCTGAGGTAGTGCAGTCTGGGGTAGCGTTGGTCGGGGACGCTGTTTGGACTCAAGAGCCAACGAAAGCTGCCTTGGAAGCGTTCCAGGAAGTAGTCTCTCTCGCCGAGCTCATCGCCGCTGCTCGCGACGCGGGTTGGACGGTGATGCACGTTAGCATCGCCGACCAGTCGGAGTGGGATGAGTTTGAGTCTCTGCATAGAGCCGGACCACGCAAATGGCTGGCTCAGAATCTGAACCACCCTCGGGCGCCCGAGGTTAGGCGAGAGGTGGATTCGAGAGAGAGATTCTACTCAGACACGCAGCGTGGTGTACTAGGGTTTGCCTATCTTGTGCTCGCACGCTAGCGCTCGACATGTTGTTGGCCGGCATGGCCGGTGGGCTTTGGCTGTTGTTCTTGGGACCTCCAGAGGAGGACAAATCATTTTTGCTGGTCATCCGATCGAACACATTGTCAAGGACCCGAGAGGATAGGATTTACCTCAAATTGCCTCTTCTATAGCACCCGGGGTGGAGTAAGAGTAGCCCACGTTTCTATCGTGCGGTATGAAGGTACAGTACGAGCGTGGAGCATGGAGATGAGGCGGCTTTCTTATCTGAGGCAGAGCCAACCTTGGAGGCGTCCGTTAATCCTCTAATTACCACACACTTTTATGGAACTGCCCCCCCCCCCCCCCCCCAGCGAGCCGCCGTTGGGAATGGAGCTTCCGGTATAAGCAGGGGCTTATTAGGGAGAACCCGGACTTTGCTGCTCCGAGCATGGGATCTGACGTAACGATACAAAAAAACCATAGCTATGCCCAAAGGGCCAGAGCCGGGATCCGGGGGCGCTGAGTAAGGAGCTCCAGTGCCGATTTGTACGCCATTTGTCAAGGTTGATAATTGGCTCCAGCTTACCAAACTGACAGGCGAAGTGCCCTCTTTCCATGGCTATTTAGCGTTAAAGCCGGCATGCATTAGCGTCGAGCATTTGTACAAATCGAGAAACCCCCCCCCGTCTCTCATGGGACATTTGAGCAAACAGGGTGTTGCCATTGCCAACTGGCAAATGCTGGTCTCAAGCCATATGTGGCATTCAAAATAAGACTGGTTATGATCCTTATACTACTCTCATTCCAATACTCTCCATACGTTCTTTCCGCATCTTATTCGTATTTTTTTTTAAAAAAAAAACACACGACTGGAGAGCGAGTGGGGGGATGTGTTCCTAGGCCCTTAGTAATCGCCAGTAGGACCCATCGGATCAGTCCAAATCAGCATTTTCAGCGCATCAACCACATCACAGCCGCTGATTAACTTGTTCAATCCCCGCTGCCGGTCAAAGGAGAAAGTGAAAAGATTTTCCAGGGCCCCTTAGGCCCCCCCTGGCTTCCCTGTTGGTCCAGAGTTGTGAAGCGCAAGCAGCTCGAGCTACAGCTAGAGTCCTGGGCTAGCGACCCTATTGGCCAGGCTGATTCGGGCCCTGCTAAAGCGCCTGACCACCCCCAGGCGGTTACCTCGTACAGTAATCTTACTGATCCCAAACCCGCGGCCGGAATATAAAGTGGGGATTAGAGTTGCCTTAAGTACAAGGGCAGGTCCTCTTCTTGCCCCACGACCTTTTCTTGAGGGAGTCTAAGTTGCAGGAGAGACAGTTCCTGGGCACGCCACGTCGAAAGGGTCTGCGTTTCCGAGCCTTCCTTCTTTCGGTACCCGACTATGGAGACATTAAAAGGAGTGGCAGATATAGAGGCCGAGGGAAAACAGGCGGCTATGCCGGAACATCGCGACCCCACCAATGGCCTCCACCCACTGAGGACAAACGAGCGAGAAGGACGACTAAATGTGTACACCGACGCCCAACCCATCACACACCGCACCGATGGCGCATTTGACGGCTCATTCGGGGGGACTGCGAGGGCCAACACCGTTCTCCCGACCGCACCATGGTATCGGAGGCGAGAGTATTTCGCCTCGGGCTGGTCCAACGCCAGTATCTGGCGCGCGGCTGTCATGGAGTTGATCATGACCGCCTTGCTCTGCTACCTGTCGGGCCAATTTGGCATGACCCTGATGGGATCCGGCGTACAGGTCGTGGCAGCATATGTCGGCATATATAATGCCGTCTTCCTAGCTGTCTTTATTTACGCCGCCATTCCCGCGTCCGGCGGCCACTTGAATCCGTTTATCACATTTACAACATTTCTGCTCGGGCTATGCCCCCTTCCAAGAGGTACTGAATACCCCATGCAGTCACGCTTGTCTCGCCACGCCTAGGAATATAATGAATACTGAACATCTGCCAGCCGTTCTATATATTTGCGCTCAGACTGCTGGCGGGGCTTTGGCCGGAGGGCTTCTGCTCGGATCATGGGGCCGCGAGCGGGCCGTCCAGTGAGTTTCCCCAGTTGAATTTAAGAATCTTCCGTTTGAGCTGACAACTTGGGGCTTAGGTTCATGGGGGGAGGGTGCTTCTTCGATCCTTCTATCATCAGCCCCGGCCAAGTACTTCTCACGGAGATCATGTCCTCGTGGGTTCTGATGTAAGCCTCCAGCACTCAGCCCCCCTTCCACGCTAGGGAGGGCTTGTTGTTGTTTAAAGTTCCATGTCCCAGTGGCTGACATTGGATGTGTTAGATTCCTCGCAATCGGGGTTGGCCTGGATCCTCGACAACAGCTCCTTTTTGGCCCCCAGCTCGGCCCTATCCTGGTTGGTCTCAGCCTGGGTCTGGTCACATCGGCAACCACAGGGATTGCACCAGGCTTCACTGGGGCCAACATGATGCCTGCCCGCGCCCTGGCACTGGCTGTAGCCCGGGGCAACTTCGACTGTACGTGATATACACACGCCTTCACTCCTGGGTTGCCTCCTCTTGCTAACTAGAGACTCACAGACCATTGGATTTGGTGGGTTGGGCCGGTGAGTTTATCCAGAGCCATGCCCAATGCCGGAGGACAAGGCTGACATAGCGCAGGCGATCGCGTCTGTTCTAACCGCACCCGTATACGCCTTTGCACCGCCTTACCATGCCGAGGAACCGGTCGCAAGGCGTTTTGACCCGCCAGGGGGCGGTGGAGCGAGCTATAGCAATGACCGCCACGGCACATCTCAGATACGGCGGTCTGATGTATAAAGATCCTCTTTGGTCGCGCAGGGCCCGTAAGTGGCATCTAAAAGCAATGATGACACCCTTTCCCGGATGCCATCTTTCCCGCACCCATTAGCTACCTCCGCTGCCGGCCACAGGAGGCGCCTTGTGGCTACGTAACGCCGTCCCAACCTGGTGCAAAGAAATTCCCAAACCAACTATCGACTCCTTCCATAATGTCAAACATACCATTGTCTGATGGACCACTATCGTACGCACAGGGGGCAGACCCGACTCCAACTCCTTGGGCGTTTGCAAACGCCGGCTCCCACGCGGCTTTGATCGGCGCCAGACCCCTGGCGCTCCTGCTGAACATGTCCAAATCTGGGCCGTCGTTTATGATGCCACTCGCGGCAGATACTTGGGACATCTTTGTGATTACAGCATCCACGAGCTGGGGCCAGTCGAGCGATTCCCGCACCGCAGCCTTGTCCCAGAAGGGTTCATCTATCGACAGCAGCCGGTAGATGGTGCAGGTAAAGCGTGTCATCTGTTGGTAGATGCTGAAATCGAACAGGAAGTAGTTGGCCGAGGGCTGGGCGAGAATCTCGTCAAAATACGCCCTGGTAAGCCGGAGGCACTCGGAGAGCACGCCAATGCGCTGGAGATCTGGACTATACAACTTGGGGCTCGCCGACCAGAGCGTGGCTGCATGGATGTTCAATTCCGTGGCAATTGAGTGAAGCCGACATATCAGGGCCACTAAATAGTTAAAATGCATGATGCTACAGCGAGAGTGAAGTGCTGCACTTACGATCATCAGGAAGATGAGGGCTGAGCATCCCCTTTGTCTCAGATAGGCTCGACATGAGCGCCTTGACTTGAAAGCCGCGTTGTAGCTTTTCCGCGTCGGACGATTCGGCGGGGCCATAGGTTGGACTTGGAGCCTCGTCCGAGATGCGTTGAAGGCGGAGTTGTTGTACGAGAATTCGGTCGAGGATTGTCTCATGGCTAGCTTCGAGGACCGCCAGACAGTCGTCCATGTGAGCATTCCATACCATGGCTGGCGATCTCCCTAAGAAGGAAGATACCCTACAACGCGCACACTTAGCTCAGCAAATTGACCGTTGTGGGGGGATGGTTCCCGACTCACGATTTTGTGACGAGATAGCAACCCAGGAGAGCACGGCGCTCTTCCATGGTCCGAGTCGAGGAAGGCAGGTGCTTGACCACGTAACCGTGGTTCCTCATGGCTGCCATGGGATGCAGATGACTCGAACCAGGGCTGGGCGGGGCCTTGTCGATCCCTAGATCCTGGGCGACGGCGACGGCGAGGTGGCTGTATGTGGCCATGAATGGGCGCGGGCCGAGATGGAAGCAATGCCAGCCAAGGAATCCGACAAGCCCGAGTAAGATATCGATGCTGCACTCGTGCTGTACTACCACACGCTCTGCCACCATCTCCTGCAGCTTCTTGCCCAACTCTTGCTGCTGGGAGACTGACTTTTCGCTAGCCGCCAGGATGCTGAGCCACAGGAACGGCCGCTCTTTACGAAGATGGGATTCAGTAACCTCTGGCGGGATATGCACGAAGGGGAAGTATTTTAATTTCTGGGATCGGAAGTGCTCCAGGCGCTCGTCGGCCACTGGTGCAGCGAGCTGACACTGCGCCGATGCCACCGACAATGGCGTATGGAATGCGACAGCGCGGGTGCTCTCGAGTGGCGGAGCTTGTCCCTCCTCGGCATTGCCGGGCCCATGCGTCGGGGTGGGTGCCGTGGAAACGTCGGGGCTTCCTAGGGATTGCACCCGGGCCTTCTGGAGTAGGGATTCTGCTACCGTACCTGTGCCAGCTGTCGACCGCAGCAGCGTCACTAGACTTTCCAGCTTTTCTTCCAGGTGTGCCGTCCTCGAGACTGGTTTACGTCCAGGGCGCCTGCGAATGGTGGTGCCGGGCGTGCATTCCTTGCTTAACCGGTGGCATCTACGAGAGAGAGCACTTAAGTCAGTCAACAACGTTCGACCACGTAGTTGCGGACCTTAGGGGGTGCGCCAACCTCTCGCACGCGCCGCTACTCTGGCGATGCAAGCATTTGCATTTCGCCTTGGCACAATTGCTGCACGCTCTGCCGTACGGAACCGGGATTGCCGAATCGGCCATGGCTCGGACGCCGGCGGCTAGTATTGTAGCGGCGATAGATAGCTTTCTAAGCGAACGAGGCTGGTATTAAGGTGTCGCGCTGCTCTGTTGTCAAAATATGGGCGTCCTTGCCCAGAGTTCGAAGGGGTCCGTCGGAGAAAAGGAATTCCTTTCCTCCGACGGAGCGCGGGGTCCATTTGGGCGAACTCCCGCCGGAAATTACTAGCCTACTTGCAGTACATTTTAATGAGAGACACTGGGGTCGGCTTTTACCTGGGCTTGTGCGGCGACTAGTACCCATGTGCCCATGTCCTCATCGCCGATGCCTAGTGCAACGCATTCTATACCATCTACGATACCGAATTGCGAGTGAGCTTGGCGCACGAGCTTGGTAGACGGGCCTCGTATGTGGCTTCTACAACATCACTCGTAGCCACAAGCACAACCCTAGGACAGTCAACTGTTGCAGCATCAGGTGCATGGATGGGGAGAGTCGGTTAGAGCGAATAGCCTTGTGACGGCATAAGCGGCTCTAAAGGTATTCAGGGTCGCCGGAGGGAACGCAAGCGATGCTGCTTGGAACAAGGAATATGTTACACAGGTGGTACGCTGCTCAGCCCCACAGCTAAGGTGAAAGAGCTATATTTTATGGCGCCGGTATCTTCTACCGCTCACATGTGCTATTACTCGCCATCGATCCGGTACCAATTCTCACGCACGTCCCCGAGGCAATCTCCCACCGTAACCGCCGTATAGCCCCGGGCTCTAGTTGTCTGCAACATGAACTCAACCAGCGAGTGTGCCGTATTCTCGTGAACGTCATGGCTGAGCACAAGGTACGAGCTGCTAGCCGGATCGCCAGTGACTGCGGTGGCAAACATATCCATGGCAATGCGGATGTTGTCCGGGGTGTCGTGCTCGTAGTCTTTCGTGTCAACATCAAAATTGACAACGTGATAGCCCATGTCTCCCAGTTCGGACTGACACCCTGCATTGCAGGAGGCAGAGGGGGGGCGCATGTAGGTTGGGTAGAATCCAAGCACATCGACGAGCGCGATCTCTAGCTTATCCATCTCGCTCCGTAACGTGACCGCATCGACGTTGCTGAGGTCAGCGACATGGTCCCATGTATGAGATCCTATCTGGTGGCCGGAGTCCACCATTCGGTGCATCACGTCGGGCCACGGAGTGGAAGTGTCGTTGATGAAGCCGCGCCCAAAGTTGTCGCCGTTGACGAAGAAGGTGGCCTTCGCGCCGTACTGGTCCAGGAGGTCCAGGATGTGGGGTGTATATATGTGTGGCCCATCATCGAAAGTGAGAGCTAATGTTCCAGGAACGCTGCAATGTTCGATGATTGAGCCGAAGGGAACCTCATCTCGTTTTATATTCATGCGGCCTACGACCGCGGCGCCCGTTGACAGCTCCAGGCTGGCTGCAAGGAGGAAGAAGGCATACATATCGTGCAGGGCCTGAGAGGAAGGGACAATTTGCTTGAGCCTTGGAGGCAACGATCAGTGTTTCCCTGGGGCAAATGGCAATGAATGAGAAGAGAAATTTGAGCCGGCACTGGGCAAGCAAGGCGGCTATATCTTCTTCAGGTGGAGGTATCGGAGATACGCAACTGGCGGGGAGCATCTGAGATAGTTTCGGAGAAAAGTGGTTATTTTTTTCAACTCCTTCTGAAAAGATCAAATTACACAGCTGCCCCTCAAACCATAGATTTCGCCTGGGGGTGCGCAAAACATCTTTATATTGTAGGTAGGATTTAACCCTACTCGCGCAACATTGTGCCTATGCGATTCTAATTGTAAGCTCACGAGGAGTAGCGTGGTACTCATGCTGACTGCTGTTCGGTACTAAGTACGGGCTTTTGAAACCTAGGAGCGAAAGTCTCTCTGGGTGCTCGGGCCTTGGTTCAACTAATCCCATGCGAGGGTAGGCGGAAGACTTCGCGAGCAGAACTTAAATTGCCTCTGGGGCACTAAGCTCCTCGGAGAATGGATATAGTTGTACTAAGCAAAGGCGAAGCTGGGTAATGCCTCATGTAAGCAGCAGCGACATATACTGGCAGGCACCACGACAGTAAGGAAAATTAGTACCGTGTTCCAACTATTTCCTCATAAGTAGAGCACGCCTACAGGTCGCCATGGATACTGCCTAGAACTCCTTGATGAGCTTCAACCTCAACATTCGGGCTTCCACGGCCACTGCTTTGCCATCTTCTCCGAGCTCGAATACCCAGTTTTCAATCGTACGCTGGCCATATATGGCCCCGCCCAGAACCGCCCAGGCATCAAGGTAAGGGTCGTTGAGCACGCCGTGCTCGTCCGCCTGGAGGTAAACCATGCGGAAGCCAAGGCGAGACGCGTAAGTCCCACCGCCTTCGCCCCTTCTGCTCAGCGTCTTCAAAGACGAAGGAAATAGACGAGTCCAGTTCCCGAAGTGCAGCAAGGGCTGCACCTCCGGCGAGGCGTTCGGACCTACCATGACCACGCCATGGCTGACAAGCTCCGTGATACCCAAAGCCATGTGTCCGCCGTGCCCCGCCGAAATGGTCAATGAACTATTGGTGCTCCGGTCCCTGTATGTCACATCAAAGCGGGTGCTAACCTCTCTGCCTTGGCTTGTCCTCAATTGCCGGCATAAAAATTTTGTCGAATGCATTCGTCAGGGTCTTTCGAATCTGTGGCCCGCTCGAGGCCGGAGTGCCGGCCACATTCACAACCCAGCCAACCTCATGCTCCGGGGAGAGAACCATGGCAGTGTGGTAAGCATTTATGTCGCCCTGTTTTGTGTAGTATTGAATGAGTCGGTTGTTCGGTGACGCAAGGTAGCTGATCTCGAACGGCGCCCCTACCGCGTTGCCGTTAACGCCAGTCTGGATGCGAGACTGGAGCCATCGGCGAGTCAGCGCCGGAGGCAGGAGCGAAGACTATAGCATGGCCTGGCTGGCAGTGATCATGTCCCCGGTTGACATGTAGATGGAGCCAGCCGGATTGTCTGCGCCAATGTCCCAGGCCCAACCGCTCTGTGTCAAATCGCCTGGAATAACGCCGCCAGATGATGGAACTTTGCTGTAGCTGCTGTGGCCCAACCCCAGGAGCTGGACTATTGTTTCTGTCATGAGCGACTCCATATCCTCGCCGGTAATTTTCTCGAGTGCATAGGCGAGGATGGTATATGCGATGTTGCTGTAGGCCGGGGAATGTGACGTTGCAAAGATTGGGTATTGCTTCAGGAGGTGGCCGAACGTTTCTTTCCATATTTTGTATTTTAATTCGCCTTGCGAGCCCCAAGGGGATTGGGTTGCGTGGGTAGGCCACTTACGCTCTCGGTCGCAGGGTGGTGCGGTCTCGTTGGTGCCGCAAGTGGGCCGCTCGCTCTCTTTGACGGGTGGAATTCCGAGCTGAGCCAGCTGGCCCGCAGGAAGTGTACTGAAGGCCCCCAGAATCGCTGGGATTTGAGGTCTGGATGCCCTACTTCTTTGGTGATAAGGTAGATGAGGTGCAAGGCTACCATCACGAGGAATGCCGGCAGCCTGGCTGGCGAGGTTGCCCAGAGTCACTTCCTCCCAGTTCACCTGGTTGATATCGCCGTACACTACATCTCCTCCAACCTCCCCGAGCAGACCTGCAAGCTCAGGCACATACTTCGTAACCGGCTCGTTGAAAAGCGAATCGCCTCTAGCGTTCACTAGAAACGTCCAGACAGTGAATAGTTTAGAGATGCTGCCAATTCTGAAAATGGAGTTCCGATCTACAGCCGGTACACCCACGTTGATTGGAGGCGTGTGGTATGACTCGTATCGCATCTTATTTTCCGTGGACGAAAAAAGAGCGACGCCAAATGCAGTGTCGTTTGCTCTGAGCCTTAGGGTCTCATTGGAGAGGACTGATTCGAATGTTGCAATCGCCCTGTCCAAGAGCAGACTCCCGGATAGCTCCCGGGCCGCGGGAAAATCTGGACCTGCTAGCGGGCAGTCCGAGCCGAGGGTATTCGGCGGTGGTAACTGGACATCTTCGACAAGCACGATCGGCCGCTGGAACTGGGCCCCAGCGGCTGGCCGCACTCAATAGTAAGAGTGAGCAAAGCCTCTTATTTCCTTGATTGTATCAGCCACGCCTCTAATCCTCCAGGAGATCGAGAGCTACAGCGTTGCTGCGAAGCCCACGTTGCTGGTATATGTCACGGTCCGTGCGCTTTGCGCCCACCCCACCTGTAAATAGCCTCAATTGACTGGTTTTAGGTGGCTTGCTTGACCACTTCTTCCATCAACTAGGAGCGTGACAGTATATGCGTCATTGCCGGAATCCCGAGCGCCAGATGGTGGGAACTGGGGCCAATCCTGCGTGATTGGTCATGCTAACAAAGGTTTCTAGCACAGGGAGAATTTACTCTTCCTCCCCAAAGGGGATAGTCCCGGTGCTTCTCGCTTTACAAAGACCTTTAAAGCAGCTCCCTGGAACTTAGTAAGTACCCAAATTCCTGTGCGGCTGAGTGCCCAAAGAGACACCGGGGAAAACCCAACAACCCCCTAATTCTTCAACAATTTGAGCCATCGTCTTAGGTCTGCCCCGAGCCCCGACATGTTTGCTCGAGCCGCACTCTTCTTAACACAGCATCCACCATTAACAGCCTGGTGCTCCCTGTCCAGTCCACGGCGCTTCCTTTCCGAAGGGCCGGGCGGAGAAAGGAAAACAAGCGCAGGAACTCAGACAAGGGCGTGTAACTCGCAAAGCAGCTAGCTACCCATCAGTCTAAAAGTGGCCGCGGGACTCTGAAGGCAGGCGGCTATTACCCCCCGAGCTGGCCGCGCAACTCGTGACGGAGCAGGGCTGGCTGGCACTTAGAAGAGGAGGCGAGCCAACTTTTTTTTTTTTTTTTTAAAAAAAAAGAAAAAAAAAGCTGGTGAGCACTTCGAAGGGGTGCTGTAGGAAGCCAGTGTCTGCCCTCTAATCAACGGGACTGCCTGATCAAAGAAGAAAGTCGTATCTACTTTACCGTACGAGCTGTTTTGGTAAGCCGGGCGAGCGAGGTAGGTGGGTTTCGGGAATCCCAAATGCCCCGCACTTACCGCCTACTTTCCCTTGAGTGGGGGGATACGTAAATTACCTGTTCGTTCCGTGACAATGCCTTCGCCATTCCTACTACCATGAGCTTCGATGTCTAGGGTCTCTCGAGTACTCCCCACAGTCACGCTATCGACAGATTTGGCTTGATCACTCAACAACCCGGCTTCGGTGACAAGTCAGCTGCCCAGCATGTCGCACCCGTCCATTCCACCCCGGCCCCAGACGCCCCAGGTTCTCCTCCACCGGCTTCCGGACAGGCCCGATGGCGAGTCGGAGAGGACGCGCAAGCCATTGAAGTACATTATACTCATCGCAGGCTCCACTGCGGTAGCTGGCAAAGTGCAAATTGCTCAGTCTGTGGCGAATGCCCTTTCCTGCCCGCTCTTCCAAGGCGACAGTTTGCATGAATCCTCGGCCAAGGCCGCTAGCCTCGGCGCGTCGCGTTCGACTACTGCTGCCGCGGCCGGCAGCGGCGGGAACGGCGGGAACGGGGACGAGCAAGACTTGAGAGGCGCCTCGTCATTCTCGCGACCGAACGAGGCACGCTACCAGCGCATGTGGCTCTCCAAGATGACCAGGACCGGCCTCTTGTTCCCAGAGGAGTCCCGCCCAGCCACCGAAGGGTTCTCCGGTTTTGGCGGCACGACGTCGACCTCGACTAGCCGTAGGGGTTCCGCAAGCTCTGTCGCATCGGCTTCGTCAGCGGCCCCGCTGTCCTCCAGCCTGGCGAGCAGCCGACGCGATTCTGTCAGCTCGTCAGGAAACCCCCTGCCCCAAGTCGCTAGCACAATTCCGGTAGATAAACCAGTGCTCAATCCTGTCTTCACGCTGTCCGAACGGGAGCGGCTCCGGCGCGCGAATCCAGCACTGATGGTGCTTACGCATCCCGAGCTGGAGCCGTGGCACAAGCTGGCGATCAGGAACGCCGTTGGAGAATACGGGATCGGCATCATCTTCGTTCCGTTATATGAGGAGCAGGCAACTGATGAAGTTGGCGGTGAAGACCAGGAAGATTTGCCCGTGCTCCGGCCGCTGGACCCCAAGACGATGACGGAGTTCCCGACATCGTTTGATGACTTTTGCAGGCGCCCCACGCCTGCGCCAAGTCTGGACGTGGAAATGAAGATACGGATAAGATTGGACTTTGATGTCGACGGAAAGATTACTGAGATCATTGATGGCGCCAATGACTTGATGGGCGTCGACCACTAAGACGTCCATTTGAGCAAGACCACTGGGCGCTGAGCAACAAGCCTGGTGCACCAATCAATCAACCGAACCCTCTTGAGTATTAACGGCCTTCCATGGATCGTGGACTGTATGCTTTTATTATTTATCTATTTTTAAAGAAAAAATATTATAGAAAACTAGATTTTCGGTTGCTGAAGCGATATGAGTAATGCTGAAGCTGCAGAAGCACTGGGGTTGGGAGGAGTCTTTTGGTAAACCACGGTCCAGCTTTCCAGCAAACCAACGTGAAGAAAGGGCTGGCTCTCATCGGCCCCAGAATGAAAACTAGCGTGAGGGGTCGTAAAATGTGGCCCTGGAAGCCCTCCCAGTGCCTTCTAGCAGATGAACAGTGGGAGATGGTGAACTAAACCCACCTCGCCTGCATTAGCTGGAGAGGAGACTGCCCTGTCTTTGTCAGAGCACGACACTGCAACCCAAGCTCGCACCCGCCAGCACAGACTACTTGTTCGCATCTCAAATATTCTCAAGTTTCAGCCATGGCCTACCCACCTGGGTGTCGAACGTGCCTATCCGTTCATGCCATGGGTCGAACCCTATAGCGCGTATCGGAAGAAACGACTCTCCTTGTCCGTCAAGTCTTTGAAGCCATCATCCACAGCCATCTGACTTGCCGTCATGCCATTGGCAACATCTGTGTCACCCTCGGCCTGGACCTTGCGGTCACAGCGTTGATTCTCTAACAACATGTAGAAGCCAAGGAAAGCCGCGAGGCCGATGATACCACCATACGAGATGGAGAGTGCAAGTATGGCGGACTGGTATCGCGGTGACTCCCGAGCAAAGAAGATATTGGCTCCTGTCCATCAAACGCGATCAGCCATCCGCTCCTACCCACGGTAGAGCTCCCGTAGCGCCAGACTCACCTATTATATTGCCTGCAGCGTATAGAGTAAACCAGATCCCGTTTCCAAACGTCCGCTTCGTGTGGCCTGCAATGTTAGTGGTCAGGAGATTCCACGAAATCACCACCGGTGCCCCGATGAGATACTGGAGCCACGTGCAGCCCACTAGAGTCCATCTCTGGTCCAAAGCAGTGAAGCGAATTCCAATCAGCCCGGCTAGCGGCGGTAAACAGATGACGGCGAGCATAATGCAGCGGGTGTCTCTGACGAGCGTCGTAACCAGGCCGCACACGGGTACGAGAAAGAACTCGAAAGCACCGGTGGGCAGCTGCAAGAGGGTCGCGTTGATGCCGCTGAAACCATAGCCTTTGATGAGGGCCGAGGCGAAATTCGATACCCCGCCGTTGATGATGCCACAGGCCAGCCCAACGAGGCCACACGCAAGGATCTTGATGTCGAGGAATGCCTCCACTGCCTGCGCAGGCTTGAACTGTTTGGTCTTCACGCCGATCATGTTGCCGGCGACGCGCTGGACGGCCACGACGCGCTGCTTGTGCGTCAGGAACCGGGCGGTCGTAGGCGAGTCGGGTACGATCCAGAGGAAGACGACGCTCCAGACGAGGTTGATAAGGCCTATGGTGAGGAAGATAAGCTGCCAGGACTTGATGGATGCGTTCGTGGCATGACCTAGGCCGAAGCCTAACAAGGCGCCAACCATGGTGGCGAACCCGTTGAAGGCGAGGAAGATGCACATGCGCAGAGGCTGCTCATCACGCGTATAAAACATGGAGCATATTGCCATGATTCCCGGGCTGATTCCCGCCTCAAACATGCCGAGCAGGAAGCGAAGCACCAAGATGCCGCCGTAGTTGGTCGCACCCACGTGGCCGATAAGCAGGATGGCCCACACAAAAATCATACACCCCGTATACTTGGCCACCGGCAGTCTCTGAATCAGTATATTAGCTGGGAGCGCCCAGAAAAGGTAGCCAAAGTTGAAGATAGCGGCCACCCAGTTGTACCGCTGCCCTTCCAATCCCAGGTCCCCGATCAAGGTGTAGGCCGAGGCATAGTTGAGCGAGAGTTTGTCCAGGAACTGAATCGTGTAAGTCAGGGAAATCTAGCACGACCGGCGGTTAGTCTGCTTCCAGGCAGGGGATGGAAGGTTTCGGGACGAAAGACCAGAGGAACGTACCATGGGCATGATCCTCCAGTCCAGTTTTCTTAGGACAGCTTTGCGTTCGGCATCAAGCTCCTCGGGAGTGTAGTCGCTGATCTCATGGTACAGGCCCTCACCGATGTCGGTTCCCACAGGAGCAGACGTCTCTTTCTTGGGGGGATCATCGTGGTGAGGGGGCTGGTTCGTGTCCCTGACGGGAGCTAGGCCTTGTCCCTTCTCGCCAGAACTTGTTTCGATATCGTCGGTTGTCATCTTGTCACAGCCTGATTCCCTAGGACTCGTTGCTGGGATGCCCGTGCCTAAAAGAGTTGCTCGACAGTTCCGAAGCGGAGGTTCAACATTCTCTTCCTCGGCCGACGCAGTGACTGTTATCGGAGGGAGGGGGGGGGAGGGGGGGCATGTGCACCGCTGATTACCGACCTCCAGGTAGCATCGTTATCGCCGTAAGAACATAGCGCCCAATCGGGGAAACAGAGCGCCTAGCTAGTCTGCCCCGCTCGCTCATCCATGCGACTTTTAAACCCCGTACCTTGGCGGTGCTTATCCATGTATACGGCCGGGGTTTTTTGCTTAGACCCGGTGGTGATTCTCTTCTCCCTAGTGCCGCCGTTGCGAAGCTTGGGCGGGCCTTGGATTTTTCGATGGCTACACTCCGGAGACTCTAGTCTATAGCGAGACCATGCTAACAAACTTAGCATAAAGAGTCGTGCGATACGGTCGACACCGACCGGGTACCTATTGGAACTTCGGAGATCCAAATTCTCAAGAGCGGTTCTTTTCTCCACCGTGGAGTTTGACCCCTGCGTCTCCACAAGATAAGGCAAAGTTCTAGACCGAGGGCCTCGCCGGCACTAAAAGGCTGGTTTTGCACGGGATATTTTCAACGTCACCGGATCGCCGTGTGATGTGAGTATACCAGTCTTGATAGAGCGACGCCGCCGGACGGTGGGAAGCGTGGCTCTATTAGCTGAGGTAGCTGTGCTTGTACTCCTCCCCCAATGCTGGCTGGCAGATTGGCTAGCAAGCTTGAGCTCTAGTGTAGCGTGCGGGGGCGCTGTGGATTGTGGGGGGCCATCGTTCCACATCCCACTTTTTCATTTTTGGGACACGCGCTACCTCCAAACTCTCTTCCCCCAGCCGTTTCAGCCACTGGACAACCGCGATTATCATGTCGGCTGGCGACGACAGCACCGAGAAGCGCAGTCTGCTTGCGTCGCAGCAAGCCTACCTTGATGCAAGGCAGGATCCAAGTGCCAGAACCAAGAGGAGATGCTCCTGGAGGCCGTCCTTGTTCTCGATTGGGCAACTGTGCGTGATTGCATGGCTCGGATACGCTCACCTCGCCCGTAGCATCGCCGCCAGCCCCGCGTCGGGGTTGGAGACATGCGCCTGGGGCCACCTGGAGCCGCATTTGCCTCTCCTCTCGGTGCCGCCCATCGGCCGGTCCGAATTCCTCTCGCGCCAGGACGCCCTGGCGCGCCAGCTTGACGCTGCTGGGGTCGATGCCTTTGTCGCTGAGCCGTCAGCCTCGTCTGCCTACTACGCCAACATTTCGGCCGACTTTCACCTCTCGGAGCGCCCGTTCCTCATGGCTATTGGCAAGGATGGCCACTTCACAGCTCTGGTGCCCAAGTTTGAGGCCGGCCGCATTGCGAGGCTGGACATGGTCTGCGACGATAGCCAAAAGACCACCATCGCCTGGGTTGAAGAGGAATCGCCGTACGAGGCCCTGGCCCGAGGCACGGGCTACAAGAAGGTCATGATTGACGAACATACCCGCTTCATGATCGCGGCAGGCCTACAGAAGGCGGGGGTTGAGACCGTGCCCATGACAGAGAGCATCCAGTCGCTCCGGTCAGTAAAGACCGACGCCGAGATCGCGCTGTTAAAGGGCATCAATGCCTTCACCCTCGCTCTCGTCCAATCCTTGCAGAAGTGCATCCGGGTAGGTGTGACGCAGGAGGCCGTGCTCGCCGCCTCCGAGGCTCTCTACGCGCGCGCCGGGGTCATCAGGGGTTTCTGGGCGCTCGTGCTCTTCGGCGCCCAGGCTGCCTATCCCCACGGCGGCGAGACGGGCCGGACGCTACGCGATGGCGAGTTTGTCCTCATCGATATCGGATCGCAGCTGCACGGCTACAGCAGCGATGTGACGCGCACCATCCTCCCCCCCGGTGCTACCGTGGCGGACTACCTCCTAGAGATTTGGTACACGGTCCGGGCGTCGCAGTCGGCAGGTCTAGCACGCATGCATACCAACGAGACGTGCTCCGATATCGACGCAGCCTCGAGGGACGTCGTCACTCATGCCGGCTACGGACCGTACTACACACACCGCCTGGGGCACGGCCTGGGCCTGGAGGTACATGAGCCGCCTTACCTGAACGGCGCGAACGACGAGAGGCTGAAGCTAGGAGAGGTGGCGTCGAACGAGCCGGTAAGTGAGCTGATGACGACGCTCGCCCTTCGTATATGTCGTCGAGGGGTTGTGTGCTGACAGATGTCGGTTTGCAGGGCATTTACGTAACCACAGAGCAGGCGGCCCTTGTCGGGAGGGAGGTAGGCTTTGGGGTGAGGCTTGAGGATCCGATACTCGTGACGGAGGCTGGGGGCGTACCTCTGACGGGCCGGAGGGCGCAGTCCCCCTGGGATCCCTAAACACCACGCGCTCGGGTCTAGGTATGAAGTACTTGAGAGGACGCACTGGGTAGCATTCCGGGCGGCTTGCATGGGGGGGCACCGCTGTGAGAAGTTCAATACGCAATATGTACAATATTTTTTTCTAGTTAGACCCATCTACCCCGCTAGAGGAGGATCAGGGCAAGAGGGTTTAACCGGACAGCCACTGTGTGCTAGAGGGTAGAGAGCAACTCTGGGGAACTCTGGCCAACCTCCCAGAGAGCTACCCCTACGTTTCCAGGCGAGTGGAGTTCGTCCTGGGCCAGGGCAAGCGCTGTTGCAATTGTGTGAGCCATGCTCTCTTGGGTCGGCAAGAAGGTTCTCCAGAAGCTGTTTCCTTTCACGTAGTCGAAGAAATATTCTCCATCGTGCGCCTCTAAGACCTCGGCACGATGCTGCTCGAGCAACTTTTGTATATCGACCGTGCTGATGGGCTCCCCGGGGCCTTGGAGGACGGCCACCGCAGCATCCTTCGAAGTCGGCAGCTGGGTGAGCAGTCTACCAGTGCGCTCTTCCATGAAAACAACAGGATAGGTGTAACCGTACAGCGGTAGGCCGGCGAGAAAGGTCGTGGTGGCACCGCCCGGCTCGAGCCGAAACTGCTGCTCGGTACCAAACTCAGGTTCCGCGACGGCCGGGTCCGCGGCGAGCATGAAGGCAGCCAGGTTTTCTTTGACCCAGTCTGCATTCGTGTTTGATGCGGGTTCGCGCACGCGTCCTTTCTGCTGTGCGGCCCGGACCGGAGTACCTTCGGGAAATGACCTCGTGCTCTCGCGCCCTACCGGACCCGACATATCGTACGTCATTATGCTGAGGTAGTCGGCGGCGGTGGCCAGCGAAGCAATGGACCCAAGAATCATGTCGTTGTGAGCGTTCACAGATGCACCGTCGCTCGGAGTCGCCGTTCTGATCGGGGGTGACACAATAACCAGGATCTTGTGTTGAGCGTGCAGCGAGTCGGCGAGCACCGAGAGAGGTGGTGCCAACGCCTGAGTGGCCCCCGACTCGAAGACGGCACCATCGTAGTGCATCTTCTCGACGACTTCGACAATAGAGTCGGAAAGCAGCCTCCACCTAGTGTCATTATAGATGAGGGCCTGATAATCAGCTTGGTCCCAGCCATCTAGCAGGAATCGCGGCGCCACTCGCACTGGGTCTGCGCCGGTCGACGACGCTTGTTGTAGTTGTCTATACCATTCCGCGTCTCCATCCGTGGGTGGAGCGCCCTTCACTTCGTACGCGCCGGCCTGCTCATCTGCATGGATCGTGTACCAGACCGGGCAGATTATGTCGAACTTCTCCCGGTATTCGTCTACGAGGTCTTTTCCGCGAGGATTCCATGGCGTGACGTAGGCAAGAACGGTGAGCTCCGGGTGCTGTTTGGCGGCCCGTGGTGCCTCTCCAGCGAGAGCCCACAGGATATTCTCAGCCGTCACAAGAAGAAAGGCCACAAGCCAGTGGGCAATTCCAGTCCCGAACGCCCGCCGCGACCCGTCCATCTCTTCCTCGAACCCTTTGGATTGCAGTGGCTAGGAGGTACTTTAGACAAGACTGGGGATGCTTGTAGGAAAGCAAGATGCTCCGAGTGTGGTGGTATTTAACGCAGTTTTAGTTGCTCTCTATGGGAACTTCGTTGTCATGCTTAGATTGGGGAGTAGCCATCTCATGCAAACGTGTTCCAAGCTGTCGAATGTCGAAGCTGCTCGGTGGGGGGACAATCGCGAATAGTCACGTGACAAAACTCACCTACAGTTACCGCCAGCTCAAGCGGCGACAATACCTTGAGGTGCGTTGCTTGCAGCTCCCGAGCAATTCTCCATAGGGAGTGATTAGAACGCGGTCAATCGACACAGGTCCGTATAAAGAGATATCAACCAACCATCCATGAAGCTAGAGGCAAAGATAGCCTAACCAGAGATGCATTCATATACAAGCGCAAAGGATGATGAGAGAAAATAAGTTAGAAAATGAGCCAGGGGCTCGGTATCTGTAGTTCTTGGCAGTCTGGGGTTACCAAAGGATCTCACGGGTCTGAGGATCTCACGGGTTTGATTTTCGGTGCAATCTTCCTTGCCTACCAGCGACAGCAATGTCTAACTCTACTTACTACCTAGTACGTATGGGTCGCCACTGCTTGTATTTGTGGGAGTAGGTATCAACTCTCCTTTTGAAGGCGGAGGTATTGCTGCTGCTGCTGGCAGCCTCGGGGCTTCGCTCCTTGAGAGGGCACACTTGGTGAGCACATACACTGCCCGTCCTAAAGCACGGTGTGGCATCCTGAGGCAAATTGAACTCGTTTCTTACAAGCAAACAAATACTCTACCCCTCCTAAAAAATATTCAATTTTAAATTGCTACATTTTCTAGACTAGTCCCAGCCTATCGTTACTTCATGCCCTTCACTCGTCTCAGCCGCCCCGCACTGCGTTGAACTTATCCAGGGCGTCTTGCTTGTGCTGATCCAGACTGAGAGCAAATATGAAGGCCCACCGGGATCCCATAGCCGCTCTCATCTTATCTGGATCCAACCCGACCTCTGCATTCTGGCCGCAGCAGAGCTGCCCTGTACCTCGGCTCGAGTCGATGACCTGCTGACCACGGGGTCTTCGCACGGCATCAAAAGCCTTGAACGCCGCCGGGATCTCTTGCAGCGACTTGAGGTTACCAAACAAGGTCCCCAGGATTACGGCATCTTCAAAGGCTTGCCCTGCACCGGCACCCTGCCAAGGCGTTGTGGCATGGGCAGCGTCACCGATGACGCACACGCGACCGTGAGCATATGTGGGCGTAGACTTGTGCTCCCACTGAGAGTAAGAGTGCGGATCCTCTTGGTCGAGGGTAAGCTGTGCAAAGGGAGACGCAGTCAGACTTTGCGGATAAGCACTGTGGCTAGACAACACAATATGGACTCCTTGCAACAGCCAAGGTAGGAGGGAGGGGTGGTGGCATACCTCGATAGCGCCCTTGGCGATGGGTCCATCGAGCCAGGATGCAAGCGTTTTGTTCAAGATTTCCCGGGTCAGAGGTCGCTTCCGATCTTTTGGGGGGTCGTCCTCAACGGCAGAGATGACAACTTGCACCTGGGTCCGGTTCTCCAGGATGTCATGCATAATGAACGCGTTGTCGCCGAGCCAACCAT
Source organism: Thozetella sp. PMI_491 (assembly GCA_021432635.1). Taxonomy (NCBI): domain Eukaryota; kingdom Fungi; phylum Ascomycota; class Sordariomycetes; order Chaetosphaeriales; family Chaetosphaeriaceae; genus Thozetella; species Thozetella sp. PMI_491. The sequence goes on from MU270089.1 coordinate 30,181, forward strand.
ATTGGCGGTCCTGCTCAAAGAACTCGTCGCCAAGGGTTGCCCTCGCCTTTTCGTATGGAACTAGAACCCGACTGTCCCAGAAGCCGGCAGCAGACGGGGCCGACTTGTCGGCAGCATCCTGGAGAACGTACCTGCGGACGGAGCTGAAGATGCCGTCGGCGCCAATAACGGCGTCGAACTGCTCCACCTCGCCGTCTTGGAAGACCAACTCGACCGTGCTGCCGGACTCTTTGACCGTGATGAGCTTTTTGTTGGCATGCAGAACTTCCCGGGGGAGCGGCGCTAACAGCTCACGGAGAAGCGAGGCGCGGTGGAGAACCAGACCTGGGTCACTACCTGCAAGATCCATGATGATGGTGCCCGCACCTGCTCCCGAGCCCTAGGACTGTTATCGACATGACAGATGCTGAGGCTGACGGCTCATCACTCACTATTACAATACGGGTCGAATTCATGGGCACGGCCCCAGCTCTTTGCAAGAGCTCTTCCGCATCAGGGATGACTGCCTTCAAAGCAAGCTGCGCGTTGCTCGAGAGCCCAATAGCAGCACCTCGTTCCGAGAACTCGGGCGCCGACTCATAGATGTGTACCTCAAGGCCTGAGAGGTGGACGAGGGCGTTCGCGACGGTGGCTCCTGCGAGCCCCCCACCAATGATGGCGATGCGGGTGGGAGTGGCGGTCATTGCAAACAAACGCGAATTCGGACGAATTTTGGTCGTCTTTTCTGGTCACGATGTCGGCATGTAGGAGAGCTGCAACCAGGGAAGAAAGCAGGAAGGGTAGCCACCTGTTTCTCAAGCGAGGGACTGTGGGAAGCATGACCCTGTATGATTGGACAAGGCAAGGGTGGTCAAATTCCAGGGTTTAAGCTTTGGCGGCCTGCCAGTGAGTCGTTGTCTCGTGCAAGAAACGCACGATGACGCGAGCTGACTCCCAGGGATTGTGATGGTGGGCCATCTCTGTGTGACAGCAAAACACCAACAGGTTCCTTGCAGCCTTGCGATCGACAAAGCTCGCCATCTGGTTGGTTACCATTGGAAATTTAGGCTAGGTGCAGGCCCCATTTTGTCCCCTGGCCTTGCTTAGCGAGAGTGAGCGGGACTTTGGTCGACTGTAGGTGAGGGGGCAACGGCGATCTCTACGGTAGCACTGATCCATGCAAGCAGCTAGGTAGTTGATCAGGTGCGGTGTGGTAGGGAGCAATCCTTCAATGTCGATCGCGTTCTCTAATCGGACAACTCTAGGACCTAGCTGGTATCCCCCTTTACTCGGGCAAGCATAGGCTATAACATAGCAAAGGGAGAAACCTCGAAAAAACCTGGCAGGTGTTTTGAGATGCATTATCCTTGTGCTTACTCCCCGCCACGGAACGCATATGGAGTAACATTGCAAGAGCGAGAAAGCCAAAAGATCGCCCGCCCCGTACACCTCCCTCGAGGCGTAGCGGGGGAAGTACGATCCGCCGAGCATAGCTTCGGCGATGGTCTCTACTTGTAGAATCTTCGCGCCTTTTACCTTGCCTACGTCGGGACCCTGATCGACCCCTACAAGATGTCACCTGGAAGTTGCGGGTTCGACGGGCAAGAGGGGAAGTTCCTCCCCAGCGCGATCCTATCCGCAGCTCCAAAAGTGCAAGCATGGCACATTGCACACTCTTATCACACATTTGGTCGGTTATCAAATCCTTGACACAGGCGGGGCTGGGCGGGACTGGGCGGGACTGGCATGTTGTAAAGGAACTTTTGTATTCACAAAGGACATGTGCTAATGAGCACTGGATACGATGGCGACGCTACTAAATTAGGGACCTATATTGCGGCGTCCCGTGCATCTAGACCCTGTAAGCTGCTTTTGTCTTGGCCAAGGCAGTTCTTTTTACTGATTACCTCACTGACGAATCATTTGCTACGCCCAGAGATTGGTGACCACGACAAACAATGCAAGCCGCGATAATTTTATTGTAGGACCGGGAGGTAGGAGCAAACTATATGACACTATATTAAGCCCACCTATGGGTCGGTCTCCATCAACACCGGATGGACGGTTATGACGCGGTCTACACAGGGCCGTTTCAATCGTCTCGACTCACCGCCTTAGACAATGGCGAGTGGTCTGGATTTTTGCAGGCGGAATCTATTAACCAAGGGTATGTACAAGGGGACGAAGGTCCTTCGTAATGCCTAGCTTTTGTGGCACTCTAGTTGGAAGTACTCCTACTAGCTTCTGGTTAAGCGAGGCAATCCGGTTGTTGCTTTAGCCCCCATGTGGCGGCCTGCTCTTGAAGTCCCAATAATCACATGGCGGCTAGCTGGGAAGTCCGAGAGCCGCTGCTTCCTGGTATCATCAAGCTCTCACACGTTGTCAGACAGGAATAAAATCACTATCCTTGCTGGTAATCTCCATCCTCGCGCACGATTGCCCGCCCCCTCACGGACCGGAGTGGGCTAGACGACAGCCTTGATCTCCTTGAACCCGTGCGGGTCGTCCCTATCGGCACTCCTCGTGCTAGATACCGCCGTTGAGTGACTGGAGGAGGCGTCGTTTCCGGCGTAGATAACATCGCTAGTGTGCTGGAGCTGCACAGGATGTGTGCTTCCGTTGCTATGCTGGGACGGCGCTGATTTAGAAGCGAAGATACTGCGAACACTCTGAAGCACGGGAGCCCACGAGAACTTTCGTCCGAGGACTTGCACCACGGGCAGGCAGGCGGCGAAGATGCCGACGCCGCACTCCACCATACCCCAGTAGAGATATTCGGTGATGATCACTATCAGCACATGATTAGCCAGCGTGGTCGCGGCGTCAAGCCTGGGGCCATTCGAATCTTACATATTTCGTCCTCTTCGGGGTCAAACCCGCCCTGCACAACCTTAATTTGCATAATGAGGCGAATCAGGGAGGCTACTACAGTCCTATTCAAACACGTTAGATGGCTTCTGCAGCTCGCCTGTGTTTCCGCATTGTCGTGCAGATGAAACTCACACTGCCCCTACGAGGAACACGATGCTCGCGGCGATCTTCTTGGGCGTGGACAGATTCAAGCGCCAGATCTAGAAGGGTTTCAGTTAGACCTACTCGCATCTCATGTACCATAGCTACTCACTGGTGGGATAGGGACGAAAATGATGAACAGGTCGGTTATGAAGTCTGTGATACAGAGCGAAAGGTCAATATACATGGTTCCCGGGCAGTGAGTGTCGAGATCGACGGCTGAGCCCCAGATGGCTGAAATGTCGAGCCTGCATTGGAAAAGATTCGCGAAGAAGAAGGCTGTCATCCACATAAAGATTAGGATGTTGAGCGCCACGAGCAACTTGTGGACACCACCGGTAGTAGAGGCCGAGAAGATGCGCAGGTAGAAGGATACAATGCTCGCTTTAATACAGCCCAGCGCCAAGGGCAGGAGCAAAATGTAGACAAACTCAGTCTACTAGCACCGTCAATCATCGCCTGCGCTATCCCTGCGGCTGGTAGGTGGTCTGCTGCTCACCTTGGAGGTGGTGACGAGCTGGTCTGTCACAAGTTCCAGTGTGTTCCCATCGAAGTCGTCGGGCAGTAGGAAACGGTATGCCAATGACTGCTTCGCAACACCGTAGATCAGATCAACAGCAATCCCCACCGTAAAGACCTATCGAAAAATGGGTTAACATCGAAATGGATCAAGACATTCGATATTACGCACGGTGGCAGGTATCATGAGCCAGTCATCCGCTTTGAAGGGCTGCTTCTGCTTCTTGCGAGCAAAGATGCGGAGTACCACAGCTGTGATGTCAATCACCGACAGGATAACCGCCGCGGCTACCAAATGGCCAGGAGTCTGATAGTAACTCTGGGTTGGAAGCGGCATTGGGGCCTCCGAGTCAGACATAGTGACTAGATGTTTCTCCTGTACTGGTATGACGATGGTCGAGAAGACAACAAGCTATGCAGCGTGGCCAAGGAAGGGTGGTGATGCGCAATGAGGCCAGTGAGAATACTGCAATCGAGAGGAAGCAACGAGAATCAGGCGTGTCAAGGGAGCGCCGAGATAAAATGTCTCGGACATGCTTCGCCTGGGACCATGAGACAAGGGACTAAGCAAGGAGCAGGATGGAGATTCATCCCGATGGTCTGCAGAGACCCCGCAAGCCACGAAGGCGCCTCCCAAGAATCCTGCGGAGGGCAGACGTTCGTGGGTGGTTGGTCCTATCTTCTGGGTAGGATTCTAGTTACCTCGGGGAGAAAGACTGGTTGGCGCTACTATGTGCTGTTAGTCGGTTGGAATGCGGGGCAGGTGGACGGGATGCTGAAAAGCTGGAACATTCAGCATCATGACCGAATCGTGAGAAGATCCCCAGGTGTTGCCGTGGGGGTCGGCTAGGTACGCTCGCGGCTCCGCTGTACCTTGCCGTGCGAACCCTACGTACTGATCTGCAGTGGCAATAGGGAGATACAAGCGCAGCCTTCTCCAACGCACTTCGCACGGGTAAGCAACCTGAACTAGTTGGCCTTGAGCTAGGTACGGATCGGAGTTCCTTCAGGCGGCTCCCCGCGATACCTCAGCGTGCGATCGGCGCTCCCCACTCACCCACACCGAACTAGTGTGCCGCAGATCGTACCTAGCATTGTAAGTGTCCGCCCCGTGGATGCAGAAGCGTGCAGCGTGGCATGGCGGAAGCTGGTGAATGGGCCGAGGCTGTTTAGTAGCTATGGACGAGGCAGTGAATAGGGATGTAGATGGGCGGCCCTGCGCGATTATGGGCGATCGTTCGTGACTTGATGACCCGATCGTGTCACAAGGCATATGGCATGGCCCAACCTAGTGCCAGCCTCCCCCTTGCTTACACACGACGTTCTGACGGGCGGCTCGGAGCAATTACGATGGACTCCGAACCGGCTTTTCGTTCCCTGTAAGGATCCATCGTACCACCAAGGCGGGCGCGAAAACTGGACATATGGCGCCACGGCGAGATATATGCAAATTTACTTTACGGCCGACCGCCACCAGTACTGGCACCAAAGAGGGTTTATTTGTTTTGACTTTACACTAGTATGTAGGAGTGGAACACCGCCGACGGCGTTACACTTCATCAGCGGGCGTCGCGTGTTGCTTTGAAGAAAGAGCAAAGCACCTCTTGCCCACGTCCCGGGAGCAATCTCATGCCTAGCCTCCTCCTCTCCCTAAAATACGCAAGCCTCTTCCTTGGTACCCTCGGGAATCGGTCTGTCGGAATCGGCAGACGAGTCACAAGAGCTCTTAGTAAGTAGGCGCGCTCCTCTCGCCTTTTGCACATTCGCGAGTTGAACGCCGGGGTCTTGGTAGAAGATGCTTAGCTTGTGCGTTCCAGTAATTCTCTAGGTAGCGCATTCCTTACCTCTCGGAACGGGGGAAGCAGCTGTGAAGCCCACAAGGAGGGCGACCAGTGTTGCGGAAACTTTGGTGAACTGCATGGTTTGAAGGCGAAGGCGGTTCGCGTTGGCTTTGGAGTGAGTACTTGGTGAAAACATCTGATGTAGCTGGGTTTGAACTGAGCAGCTTTTTAAATACCTATGTTTCTCTCCGAGGTGGCGTGAGATGATTTTGTCGTAGGAATGTGACCAGAAGTGCCATGTTCGCGAATGGGAAACAAACCCATCTTGGATCTTCTTTGATCAACAGGCCGATAAAGCTCAATGCAACATGATGCAGTCCATGTACCAAGATATCAATATAATACAAGTGGCGAACGGGCCAAGGGTAGACTTGGAGCAGAATCTGGAGCACGCTGCCAAGGCTTGGGAAGGTGGCTGTTGGAGGATTCGCAAGGAAGCAGGCGGCACACACCCACCGCCGATCGCGCTTACAGGCATCCCCTCGGTGTCTTACATCTCTGCAAGGAAAACCTGCAGGCCTCCTTTGAGGTGTAGTACTGAGATTCGACTTCTTCTTTTGGGGGGGGAGGGGGGAGGGGGGAATATCCCTCGCCTTCTTTGGTTTCGTCGTAAGCAACCGCTAATGCGACTTTATTGCGAGACTCATCACAACATGAATCTACGAGACGGTACGAACGTCGTCGACGATGAGGAATGCCAGCCGCTCTCAGGCAAGGATGGGATGCATGCGCTTGCATCAACTCCTATAAGGACGCCTCAGACTCAAATTTGCTCCTGGGCACGACTGTATGTACTAGCGTTGCATCTCGTGATTGTGGTCCTACTGGCTCTGTTCGGAAGCTGCTCCAAAAGGACCCTCAGTTTACCGTCTACTCTAGAGCGAACATGGTGTAAGTGCCCTGTCCGGCATTTCCATCCTTCTTCCCGGGACTGACACTATTCCCAGCGCCTGTGCAGGAATTCATTGAGTTCGAGATTAACGGAGAGCACGCTTTAGACCACAACCGATACAGCCCGTACTCTGGACCACCCACCCCCGATCAGGAGCGTGCATGGGATGATCTAATCAAACGTAGGTGCTGTGGCGCGACTTGACCCTTTGGAGTGTGTCGACTGGTTGAGCTGACGGTGCTGTAGCTGTGTACTTCCGAGCCTCGCGTGAGGAGCTGGAAAGGGGGGGAGAGCGTTTGGACAACCTGGCCGAACTCGAGGGCGGAGGATACCTCGCAACCATCGGAGTCTACCACGAGATTCACTGTTTGGTACAGTCTCTAACGAAACTCGGCAGAGTCACAGTCTCAAGGAAGCAGTCTCTAACAGATAGCAGCGTCAGCTGCGACTTCAGCTCTTCCGGGATCGCTACTACCCAAACCTCACGGAGGCCCAGGACAAGTACCTCCACAGGCATCTCGGTGGGTGCCCCTCTGACTGGAATGTGGAACAACATGTGCTAATTACGTCTTGCTAGATCACTGCCTCGAGGCACTCCGCCTGACCATCATGTGCAACGGAAACACGGCCCTCTATTCGTTCGCGTGGGACGACCCAGACGCGCACATGCCGGCTACAAAGTCCAATTCAAAATCGGTATGCGTGAAATGGAGCGCAGTCGAGACCTGGAGCCACTCCAGGATGGTTGATTCCAACCCACCGCTTGTGCGTCTATCGGGGGACCAAGGCCAGCTATCGTAGGCTGTCACTCTAACGAATAGTTTTGTCCTGTCAACTCACTGAATCTTGGGAAAACAACGTCCTCAGCAGCTAGGTTGATCATGGTATTGTAGAGAAGATTCCTCCGGGTAGGGTCTTCCTCAACTTTCCAGAGCGGCACGCATTCGCGTTGCCCTGGGTAGGCGATTATACGACAAGGCCTCGTTCATCACGTCTTATATATAGGACATCCGAAATGTCATGTTATCCAGTGGGTACCTACCTAGTGGGTCTATATGCAACATTTATCTGTCACAAATGCGTGCTTGGTAGCTACATGCTACGATGAAATCAATATGTAGCGACCCAGTAAACATCACTCCGTGTATTGACCTCCTTTGTTTGTACCATTAAGAATTACGTGGCAGGACATGGAAAGTTCGGTAGACAAGAGATTAAGAGTAGGGTGAAACTCGAAGAAGCGAGACAGTTGTCTGATTTATCTATTCAGTGATCAACTTAATCTAAAACGACCCAGGTAGTATTGAAGACCCCCGGGTAGTTAAGCGCAGCGTTAGATCTAACTACCTATTTGATAACCATAGTGATAATGCCTACAGGTCCCTTCTTATCCTTTCAAGAACCGCATCATGGCATGCCCAAGGAGAATATCAATATCTCACTAAAGGTGTTCCCCCGCTCCCAGGCCATAGCCTACTCCCTCTAGGCTCGTGTTAATCGTTTGGAACGCTCCAGATTGGGGGGTAGAGCTGTTGGCCAGAAGTTTCTGCACTTAGATGGAGCTAAACGACGGTATGACCGGGTGCTGTGTTGAAGTTGGTGTTGATGTCGATGAAGTACTGGTGAGGGCTGGTTGGGAGAAGCAGGGCGTGTACATGCCATGCCCCAGCCTTGATGCAGTAGGGTCAACAAACTGTGGACTAGACTGAGAGGGATTGTAGATTGGAGCACTCGAATGGGGTTGGGATGAGATAGGAGGAGACCAGTCGGCGCATTTGGTTGCACCTGACAGCGACGTTGTTGAGGGTGCGCGGGAGGCAGTGGACGGGGTAAAAACGCCACTCCCTTTGATTGAAGTTGGAGTCATGCCATGGACTGAAATCACTTGACCCTCGCCAGTACACAAAGTTCCCATGGTGGCCACTAACGGAATGCTAGTTTCAGGCATGTGTGCATGCCCTACCTGCCCGGCCTGTGTCCCAGCACCCTGGTGTGCAGCTGAAAGGGGTATCACCGTCGGGGCTTGACCGTTCTGTACTCCCGAATTAGAGGGAGAGTGAAGCGGCGAGATCTTTTCTCTGAGGGCCCGCATTCTGTCCAGAAGTTGTTCTAGGCTCGATTTTGGGCTCAGGGTAGTTTCAATGGTCTCTTGGCGATATGTTGGTACATTCTGGCAGGGGGTGGTGCTTGAAGCTGCATTGTCCTTTGCGGCGGGATGTCCAGAAGCAACAAAGTCTCTGGTCCGCTCTGCTTCGTCTCGATAGCCCGTTGTAGACCACCGCTGCGGGTTTTCCATTGAGCTGATGCTTCCGAACCGTTTATCTCTATCGCTTTCGGAGGAAGACATGCTTGGTGCGGAAGAGCTAGGATCTGTCGAGCCGGCTGGCGCAGGTTGGCCAAGAAACGACCCTATATCTGAGCTGGGAAGCCGCAGTGGTCGCAACACTCCTCCTGGGGTCAGAGTTCTTGTGGATGGCTTGTAATGAAGATCTGGTCCTAGCCCCTGCATTGCAATCAGCGCTTCTCGAGCCAAGGCCACCGTCGATGGGTTGGTGTTCCGATCCGGTGGAATTTCTTGTATTCTCAGTTCTTGTATTGGCATGTCTTGATCCAGCGCATTCTCAACCAGGTTCGAAGTGTTGGATTCCTGTTGTATTTGTTTAGGCAATGCCAGTGTTTGCTGAACTTGCTCATATTGAATTGATTTGGCCGTCACTAAAACATCCCCCAGAGGTGGACTCTGCGAAGCTTCTCTATGCCCTGAAGAGCTCGTGACCCAACCTTCCTGTACGGGCTCGCCATCCTGCTGGGTACACGCATCACGCATATATGGTAGCTGCGCCGAACCGTTCCCCAGGGACAGGCTTTCGAAAGAGGTGCTCGGTTCTCCTTCGTCTTGTGACGAACCCTGCTCTTGTGGATATCTGTCAGGGGGCTGCTTGGAGCTAGGCGGCCTAGTCTCGATATGCTGAGCCTCAGGAGAGGCATTCTCGCCAATTCTTTGGGTAGATTCGGGGTTCTCAATTTGTTCTGAGCGAGTAAAAGAGCTCTCAGTATTACTTTCCCTTTGTAGGTTGAGGGTCTTGTCCAATGGCAGTAGATCAAGCTCCCCCTGTTCTCTTGGTGCGGGATATTCCTCATCTTCAAGGAGATTGATGGCTGTGAGTTCTATCTCCGAGGAGGCTGACACTGCATCTGACAGTTCAGACTTCTCTTCCCCTGAAGGAGCAGTCAACTCACCATCCTCACCGCTTCCACGGTTGGATGGTGGAGCACGACCTGAAGTGCTAGCTACCAGTCTGTCGGTAGGGTGCTTAAGCTCTGCCAGGGGAGACTGAATCGTTAGCCACGTTTCCCCGAGGCTGATCCGCCAGAGTGCTGGGGTGTAAAGACATACCTCCAGCTCCACTTATATTCCGCCGGGGTCGCTTTTGCCTCAATGCCTCAAGCCTTGCTGAGAAACTCCTCGCAGAACGTGATCCCGGACCTTGCTGTTGACGGTTACCGGAGCGGAAGGGCCGAAGACATGTGACAGGCAACCAGGCAAACCTGCTAGCTCCGGGAATCTGGAATTTCCCATGAAGAGGGATGTCCATGCTATCGTCGAGGTACAACACAGGGAACCTCCGGATCGATGCTCCGTCTACCCCGCCCGTAGGTTTGCGCGCCCACCCCAGAATATGCTTTCCGCGAGAGTTGTAACATTTGGGAATAGAATTTACCAGGTCTGTATCCGCGATGCTTCCTGTCATGCCAATTTCCTCAAATCGATCCGTTGGCAGAACCACGGCTGGACACCACTGGTTCGTCCTCCTGTCGCGCGCGAAGTATATCTCACCCACTGCTGGGTCACGTCCAGGCTCAGGATTTGCGTCTTGATGTCGGCGATCTGTGCCGTCCCCAGCGTGTAAATCACGAGTGGATTTGTGGCCACCCGCGCCGGAGTGGCTTCTCGTGGTGCGGGTGGTGCCAGAGGAGGGTGGTCTCTCCCCTATACCCACTGGAACCTCTAGACTTTCATCGAAGACATGGTTGTTTCGTTTCGCAAGCTCTGCGGTGCAACAGAGAACCCGAATTCCTAGCTTTTTGATCGCCATATCGTAGGTCACACGGCACCCAGATCCTCCGCTATGCCGGCTACTGAGCAGGTGTTTCACGGCCCCCATCAGTGGACGATTCCGGAAGTAGAGGCTGCATGGCTCACAACGGAGAATGTACCAGCGATCGGCGCCCTCTGGAAACTCCACTATCGTATATTTTTGGGTGGCTTGGCCACCCCGGAATACGTCGTGGAAGTCGATAGTGTCAGCTTGCTTCCGCTTCTTGGATGCTCGAGCCGCACCAGTGTCGTCCGGCCGAGGTCGTTTGTCTCCTAGAATTTGAGAATGCTGGCCGGAGGGCAAGTTTTTGGACATATATGCTGCGTGCCGCGAACTTGACATGGAGATTAATGGTGGAGGTGACAACGACGAGCTGTTGCTGCTATGCGGACTGTCACATTGCATATCTTCTTCATCGCCGCTGCCATCACGTGAGTCTTCGTCGTGCAATTCCGCATTATCATGCCCCGGAACTCTAGTTGCCAAGGTGGTGCTTGAGTGGCCAGCTCCTCTCCCCTCGGAGCTGTTCCTAGTGTGATCTCTCTCAGAAGCGATTTTCTTCTGGCTGGGGTTAAGTGGGATAGGGTGCCTCGGTGCTTCGCTCGGGGAGACCTGGAGAGGGGGGGTTAGTTTATTCCAGGTTGAACGCCAAACATAGAATAACGTGTGGGCTCACTGCATATTCAGAGGCGAACGAGAGGTTATCCCTTAGCCGTGCTCGGTAGGTTTGCGCTCGCTGTTGCTTATCTATATCGAAGTCGGCCTGGAGCTGTTGCAGCTTTTCCTCGCGCATCTGTACCTGGGCTTGAATACGCGCGATCTCCTGCTGAAAGGATCTTATTTCTGCGCGAGTCTGGGCCGTGTCTCTGTCGAAATGATCTTGGGCTCCTTCCTCTTGCTCGTGGTACTGGGATTGGATGGAGCTGAACTGCTCTGCGATGCGCACGTTGTAGGTCTCGAGCGCGGCTGTCTCGGGCGAGACGGTCCGTTGACGATGCGACATGGTCGCCTGTCTGCTTAGCTTAGCGCAGGGTTGCTATGCTATAGGGGAGGAGACTGGTGAGGAGCTGCTTGCCTCGACCCGGCAGGTACTTATTTAAGAAGGGTGCTGAGCCTGCCTTACCTGAATCCCCAGAGACCGGGCACTGTCGAGACCTGGTAAGGCGGGCGAGGGCTTTGCAAGTAATAGGAGACCCAAAGGCGAGAAGCAAGGGTGAGGTGGGGGGTGGCGCTGGTGTCACTTCACCTAACCGGAAACATCTAGAGATGCAGCCAACAGATCGTGACAGCCAATGGTATACCCCTGCTGCTCGCAACTCAGTACAGTGTTTCTTCGCCAACCAACAACCAGCAGCCATTGTGCAACACGAACCTAGTAAGTGCAAGTATTCTAAGGTCAGAAAAAGCACTGAGGTGGGTCAGGGTGCAATTGCGAGCGAACCATACCTGCTATCTCAGGATGATGCAGAATGTTTGTGGGGGTACAGGATGGGGGAAGTCAGGAGTGCACGACCAAAGCCTTGCGACTACAGACATGGCGAGATTTGGCTTTGTGCTAAACGAGACTGTTTATCCTACCCACCAAATGGTACGTAGAACGTTCTTGTATTACTACCTACGGTAGAGCTCATCTCTCGCAAAGAAGCGCCCTGTTGAGGGGCTGGAGTCCGGAGGGGCCAGAAAGCAAAGGTATGGAGCTTTTGAGGGGACAGACATTTGAGTAGAAGCAGTGACTGGCTGCTTGAGTACTGTGGCGTGTGTTATGATAGCCAAGAATGGCCTAGCTGGAGAGTCGGAACACCGCTGGTCCGCCATGGATTCTATGCCATTCGAGATATTTGCTCTACCAAGTGTAATTCTAAATCAAGGGATAATGCCCTCCTCGACACCAATGATGAACTCTGCACAGCCCGTGACATACCCGAAACGTTCGACTAAGGTGAACTCCAGGCAGCTCGGGCCCCTCCTCCTCAGCCCTCCAAGGCTCGAACAACTTCATCGCAACTTCACAGTGCAGTCGGAGTTTTCCCCGGCACTCGCCGGCCTCCTCCGTCAGCCAGAAAACTGCCACAGGTCCTTGCAGCGGTGCTACACCAGTCAAGAAAGATGACTAGGTACAAAGTGACCTTAACAACTCTCAATGGGACGAATTGTTGATTCAGGCTACGCGCGTGGATGTATGAGTGAAGCCCCTAAACACCATATACGTGAGCCGGTCAAAAGCCATACATATTCTGAAAACCAATTCTATCAACTATAATTTCAGCATGAATAGCTACTTGTCACCAAGCAGAAACTATACGCACCTCTATTGATTTGATGACAAGTGGTTGGGCAGACTCTCTAGGAGTAACCTACCTTAGATACCTATACCTGCTTGGACTCAACATCAACACCTAGCAGCAGGGTTTCCAACTCACTATCATACAATTTGTGTACTGGGTTCCTATTAGTGGTAATTTGGAAAGCTTCAGACTTTACTTCAAACAGGACCAAGAAGGTACTTTGTCGATACCTCTCATCTCTGCTGGCAGGGTTCTAGTATTGAGTGTGCCTGGCAGACCAGTCGTTTCCAAGTGGCTTCGTTACACGAACTGGGCAGCTGAGATGAGTTGAAAACTGGAGCAGGCCAAGGGTACGGACAGAAGGGTAGATGAATATACAATATGTTCTTTGGAAAGTGGAAACAAGGATATGATACACGATAGTGGCTTGTTTAACTAGTGCCTAGAGACTGTTATTTCTTTAGAAAAGCTATACTCGAAAGTTTAAGGTGTCGACTTAAGGACTTCGACATGGGGCCATCATACCCTCTAATTCTCTCTTGTCTTATAGCTGACTTGAAAATGACAAGGCCTGGTGGCTGGAGAACGTGACACATGAGGAGTGGCCGGTTCACTGCCTGCCGTCACGCGGATTAGGAGGTAGCCGCCATATAACTAGCTGTGACCGAAAGCTGCACGTGGAAGAGCGGAGATAGTAGTGTGTTTCCAATACTAGGGTGAACATTTCCCGCGAGGTTGCGTGCCCTATGTATAAACGAACATAGTGGAGGCCTCAGCCGACGAGTAGCGTCGGTAGAGCCTTGGTATTAGGGGGCAGGGGGGCAGCCGGACAGATCTGGACACAATAATCGATGACAACCCTTGGCTAGAGCTGCCAAGGAGGCAGGTCCTGTCTTGCTTCGTTCTTCGATTGATACATAAGATTTTCGGGTTTAGGCCAAGGCTTGAACCTATTCCGAAGTGGTGCAGACGATGACCGCTTCGGACCATATACCTCTGTTTTGCCTTCTTTCTTGCTCGCGGATGTCCGATCTGCACAGGTCCAAGGAGGCACAGATACCGTCACTTCCACCAGTCATTTGTTAGTCGAGGTAGGATACTGTCCTGGTAGGTCGGTGCGCTGGATGCCCGGTAGGTTAACCGAGCTACTACGACGAGAAATAACTCTCTGGGCTAGACTCTAACTAGCAGCTGCTGGCGCAGAGACGTGTGGACGGGCGGGCAGACGTGCATCTGAACTGTAGACGCTCGTGCTTGCTTATCAACAACATGGGATCCCTCGAAGCGTGCAGCTCGGCGCATTTAACAATCCATTTTGGGACACTCTCCGTGGCTATCATGCATTGATTAAAACTACTAGGAGTAGTGTACCGGGGCACACGTATGGCAATTTACCAATCCATATTGCTATGATTGATTAGCAGTCTTTCAGCACAGCTCAGGGACCAGTTCACTAGTCCTGCACGCCCCTAGCGTGGTTCGATCCCTATCGGAGCACTTTGACCAGGTGGAATCGCCTCTGTCCTTTCCTGTATCGTGAACCCGGGGAGACAGGTAATCCAAGGATTCTGTTCAAGGCCAGACCACAAAAAGCAATCTTCCCCACGGCCTCTGTACTCTTTTGAAATGGTGCGACGAGCAATGCGCAAGCCACCCTCTACGCACAAGATCGTGAGGGGTTGGCTACTGAAATAAGGCATCGGGTGTGGCTCATGCAGGGGGCCTTGCTTCTAATTAGACCTAGCTCGGAAGGTCCTGTACGGGTATCCGAGCTATCGGACCGTGATGCTTCCAGGGTTGGCTTTAGCACATGCATAGCGCACGCCACCTCCCAGCATTAATCGCAACGGCCAGTGCGCTTCGGGACCGTTTAGTCGGGATCTCAAACAAGATGAGACGAGACGATGGGATAGACGCTGCTAGGCTGGTTTGTTGATCGCGACACAAAGGACGGCACCGTGGCTTTGGGGGGGGGGGGGGGGGGGGTTCCCACGCACTGGGAAACTTCGTCCCGAAAGCGGACGAACTACATCGATTTATTTTTAAATTTAAAGAGATAAAGATAAGGAATGACGCATTTGTGAAAACAAGGGTGCCACTTTTCGAAATATGCCCCTCCGCCTCGTGTAGAGTTGCTGCCATAGGCTTCCCGAAATACTCACGGGCAACCTGTATTGGGGCTCTTACTTGTGCCTACAGGTACACTTTCCTTGATGGTCGTTCTGGAATGGCCTGAATGCAACGGGTCAGAACGGCAGCAGCTGGCCCGCATATTAGTCACTGGAGCAATTCCGCCTCTGACCTCTTTCCAACTATACTAGAGGCACGTTGGTTAACTGAGTTCCTTATCTTTCTGGAAATGTTGGTTCTGAAGATGTGTAGCGTACTGAGAAAAATCCCGAGAGGTGTGTGCGCATTCGTCTGGGACGTCTTCCAATGAACAGGCAAGCAGGATCCGGTGGACCGCTTTTGCAATCGTTGGTGGCGGTTGTGAGGAATATCTCAGGGGCTTGAGAGGGGTCACCTGTCAAAAGTCCAACACGCCACGCACCACAATGCGGGATCCACCAGCCCTCCAGGGATCACCAGCCAATGACGATTAAGCGCAATTCTTAGTGCTCGTCTGTTCGGCCAACGCCCCTCGAAATAGTTGACGCCTATTAATCGCCTACATATTTTCGCCTTGTCAGCTGTTAAAGACAGACAGACAGACGGCTGGTTAATTCTATTGCTAGGCGTGGAAGGCGTGGTTCGCTCCCCCCCTGCGTTGTCTTGTGCAAGTGGCAAGACGGAAAAGCACACCGTAAAGAAGCGGTGGAATCAGACGGGCGTTCGGCTGCTTTCGGGAATGCGCTCCGGGCGACCACACTTTACACCCTTGCTCGAGTGGCCCAGAGCTGCAGCTGCTGAACCTGAGGCGCCCCACACAGCTGGTGCGCTTCGCCAACGGAAGCCTATCGCGCACGTTAGGGCACAGGGATGGCTCGTGCCGGGAAGCCGACTTTGCCCGCCTTGCCAGCACAGGTCGATCTCGTGCTTACATGCCCTTTGAAGTAGAACTAGGGGGGAGATAAGGGGTGCAGCTGACGGCTCGGGTAGCACTCCCTCCACGTGGGGGGAGGGAACCGAGGTCGTGGCAACTAGCTGTATATCATGCATGCATAGCCAACGCCCACCCCCTCGGTCGGGACCTTCGCTGTACTCCGCATACGACGTCGCGATTTCGCTGGGAACGTATTCCAGACATGAAAGCAGGGACGTGGCGACGGTGAGGAGCGACTCGGCGGCGAGCAGGCGCAGCAAAGCGCGCGCCTCGTTGGCAACATGGACGAGAGTTTCATGAACGAGCTATGGAGCCAGCGTACCTATGGCACGCCGCTCGCCATCATCTGCATGGTCATACCCACCGCCGCGGTGGTCCTTCGCCTCTACGCAAAGATCAGTACCGGGCGGCCTGTCGAGCTGAGCGACTACTTCTCCATCGCCTCATGGGCGCTCACTATTGGCTTCTTCGTCGCTATGCTGGTCGCCGTATACCTTCCCACCGCGTATCTCGACAACCAAGACGGCATCGATGTGCCCGTATCCAAGATCACCTTCTCTCTCAACCTCTTGTGGGCCGGTGCCTGCTACTGCTGCAAACTGTCGATCCTGTGCCTCTACTACCGCATCTTCAGCACACCGTCCGACAAGTTCCGCATCGCCGTCATCGCAACCTTCGTCCTGACCGCCTGCATCGGCCTCGCGAGCTGCCTTGGCTTCCTCCTCATATTTAAGGACATGACTTGGTGGTGGTCAACTGGGCTAAGGTCGCACCCGGACGCCATGGCAAACGAATTGAAGATGAACGAAGCCATCGACATCATGTCCCTCCTCACCGACGTCATCCTATTCGCAATGCCCCTGCCGGTCCTCAGCAGGCTGAATCTCGACCGGCAGAAGAAGCGCCTGCTCATCATATTATTTTCGATTGGGTTCTTGTACGTGACAACGGTTGATATCATTGCTCTGGAGGCTGCGTGGACTAACAAGCGGCATGCAATCTCACTAGGACCTGCATTGTTGTCACCATCAGAATCATCACAACCTATGGCTTCAATGGCGCTTTGGACGCCATTGAGGTTCAGTGCCTCCTAATGGGTATCGAACCCGCAATGGGAATCACTCTTTGCTCGCTTCCCATCTTCTTACGCTTGGTAAGTCTCTTCTTTACCGGACCTACAATACATGCAGCAGCGCAGTGTAGCTGTGCGTGTGGCTCCATTCTCCTCTTGTACGGTGATTATTCTAATCGAGCGGCCCAACCCTAGTTCCGCAAGAATAAGGCGCGCGAGAACGCACCGTACTATGCATCCGCGTCGGCTGGCCAAGGAAACTTCTACCCCATTGGCGCCTCGGCCGCAAAGCGATCGTGGCGTGACCCCGACGGAGCGCTGCTTGAGTCGATTGACATGACTCCGATAGGGAAACCCCAGCCTGTCCTTGTTCAGACAGAGATTACCGTTCAGTCTTCGCGGAGCAATTGCGCAGATTCCATGGGGTCCAGAGAGGAATTTTGGAAATAGACTTTTCGACGTGGTAGGAAGTGTGAATGCTAGGGTTTCGACTGGATAACCATTGGATGGAAAGGTGATACCTCGGTTAGGCGTTCCGGCTTATTGGTTTTTCTAGTAGTCAGGACCTCCACCGAATATCTAGTGTAGGAGAGATGTGTTAGATGGGCATGGAGGTTCCGTTAACTATGTTCAGGGGAAATCGTGCAGCATGGCGACGCTGACGGGCAAAGGGGTTTCGCTTGAGGCCAAGCTAGCACGAGCCGCCTGATATACCAACTGGTTTTCGGGCTTTCAACTATGACACATTCGTCTCGTTTAGCTTAAGTTCTAGTATATAACCATATACCCAAGCATATTAACTGAAGCAACCGGATCTTTTAGCCCGAACGGCCTTGTTTCCACCCATCACCGGGTTAGTGATACTCTTTTCCAGTATATGGGGTAAATATGACAGTGGCGCATCTGCCTGGGGGCGGAGATTTGTAGTGGGCACTTGGCGACTGCCTCAACGCAGCTCAGGGGTAGTGGCGAAGCAGAGACAAGTGGAGGCGCTTCCAGCCTCCCACCAGGGCTATGTGATGCCTGTTCGGGAAGGCGCCCCAAGATTGGCTTGGATACAACTGGGCCGAGCAGGCAAGCTCCGTGGAACAATCTGCTGGAGGTCAATGCCACCGTCGCTGCGACGTGCGTACCTGGAAGTTCTAAGTAAAAGGCTATCTTGATACGATGGCCTTCTTTGCTCCTCCACGCACGAGAAAAAGCACTCGTCAACCTGGCGAAAGGCTGAGGCCAGGATTGTCCCGGGAGCGGGCAAGCCGGACGCGTGCCGAGGAAGCTAAACGCTCTACCCAGCATTTGGTAGGAGCGGGGATGTCGAAGGCAGATGCCAGGGCGCAAAACAAAGCCCGAAGAATGTAGCAAATATGCAATGATAATTACCTCAGCTACAGTACCTATCTCTCAAGAGCAAGGCCCAAGCTGAGCCCACAGGGGGTTCTCCGCGGGGTAGGCCCAAGGTGGTCCTAGCTTCTATGCAACGCATAGGGCGAGCAAATCCTACGAAACCCATCGGCTCCTAAACGCCTCACTAGCGCCCGAATAATGCGCGAGGCCGAGGCGACGGTCGCCTATCCACCCCAGAATAGTCAAACCACCTCTCCCTCTACCGATCCCTAGGCGCGAATGGACTGCCGAAGGATCGGGTCGCCATCGGAAGCTGTTGATCGGGAAATTGAAGGGCGACAGTTCCCCGAAAGCCATCCTTTGGTTCGTCATGAGAAGATCCTCTATATCGGCGACCAGCTATTATAAATGAATGCTGGTGCGATGCGTCTAGCCCTCCATCTACCTCCATCCTCACCTCTCGACAGCGCATTTTTCGCATCTCCATTGCATCAACCCGGTATATCCCTAATCGACGATTTGTTAGCCCTCAACTCCTACAGATCGAAATGTTCCGAGCTCAAACCGCCGCCCTTTTCTTTGCGCCTCTGCTCTGCACGCAGGCTCTCGCGGCTCCGTGCTGCAAGACACAAGCTACGGCTGAGGAGCTGGACCGAGCCATCCACGGCTACCTGGATGTATGGAACGGCAATTTCTCTCAAGTCGACTCCGTTTTTGCGCCCAGCCTGACCGTTCAAGCCGACCTCATCCCGCAGCCCGGCGGAGGTACCGGTGCAATTGGACCCCTGATCACCACCTCGGCGGCCTTCGCGAGCTGGGTCCAGCAGGCTCGCGCCAACTTCGACACTTACACTTTCACCCTAAACAAGTACGCGGCTGGAAACAACAATGTGGCAGGGCGATGGACTCTGAATGCAGAGATTGGCCAGAACTTCACCTTTCTTCCGACGTGAGTAGCTTGCAAGGGTGCGAATACAGAGCGATGGAGGGGTGGCTAACGATCACTATTCCTGTAGCAATTTGAAGCGCGGCGATCCCGTCACCTACAATGGCACTGACTTCCTAACTCTGGATCCCTGCACCGGGCTTGTTGTTGAGGTTGCAGTGGCTCAGGATCTCATCAGCTTGATTGTTAACCTGGGCAACGTCATCACAATTACGCCGAAAGCCACGAATTAGTTGAGTGGAAGAATGAACGAACACGCGCCACGGCCCTTGTTGCTTTGAAACCCTTCATTTATGGACGAGTTTCGTAGGGTAGGTTACTGTTTAGGCTGTGATTTTCTAGTGTCCTGGCGAGAGGTGAACGGAGTGATCAGAGCGATCCAAGCATAGATCAGGTCGATAGGCCTTTTAATGAGCCCTCTAATTATAGATACGCATAGACAGCATATGGAGGATTCCTTGCGGACTCGGTCAAGAACGGGCGGCCATTCCGGATGAACTAGGTGTTGTGTTGCTTGCATAGGTACACATTTTACAGTTCCATGTAGACCTCGTGGGGACAATACCTATCTGAGAGCGGTGGTTGTAATGGCATGATGCTTCCACAAGCTTTTTTTCCATGGCTACAAGTTTGGGCCAGCGATCCAAGATAAAATCTCAGTTCTAGCGTCACTCCCGCAAAATGCAATTGCGCAAGCGACTCTTCGCATTGGCTGCCCTCTGCCCCATGGTGAGGTGCGTGTCTTTCCGTCTGCGGGGTTTCAACGGGAGGTTCCCGGCTAGCCATTGCAACACTACGCCTTATGGAGCAGGCGGTTCGCTGGCCGCCACGCCGCATGACTGCATCGCAGCCAGGGGCAAGCCGTGAAATCATTTAGCTTCCGGATTACGAGCCTTGGATTGCAATAATCTGCTGCTTCATCTACCCTCCACCACTCGGCAGCTGTGAGAATAGCCCAAGCCCCCACCATGCGGATTATTCAAATTTCCGTTGACGTGACGGAGGCTCCAAGGAATCTCCTCTTTGCCAAGGTGCAACTGCCAGTTCGGCCGGACAGTGTCGCCACCTTTACGACACCCCTCTGGATCCAAGAGGCACACAGGGCCAATGGACCCGTTGCAGGAATCGCGGGGCTGCGCTTCTCTTCCGGATGCAAGCTGCTACGCTGGCGGCGCAATCCAAAGGTCTCATCTGAATACCTCGTCGAGGTCCCCCCTGGCGTCGACACGGTGCACGCCGTTTTCGAGGCCATCGTTACGTGGAAGGTCACAAGACACATAGTGATGTTGTGCTGGGAGCATGTCCTGTTGCACCCTGCTCATCGGGATATTCAAAAACTGCGCATCCAGGCCGCCGTCACCGTCCCTCGAGGATGGGGCGTTGGGACAGCTCTTCAGAATTTGGGCAGACCTTCCGTCACATATACCGCCGACGGACAGCGTGAAACGCTTCTTTATCCACCGACGACCGTCGAGCGTCTCGCCGACTCGCCCGTGCTGGTCGGGCAGCACTTTGGCGAGTATTTTGTGACCGCCGACCTAAGGCACATTCTTTGTGTCGCTGCAGATACAGTCGAGAATGTCGCTGTCACGCAAGAAACTTTGTCCAAGCTAGCACAACTCGTCGAGCAGACTGGAGTGGTCTTCGGAGCTAGACACTACAAAACTTTCCGGTTTCTTATCGCCCTTACGGACTACTGGCCCAATCCCGGAGGAATTGAACACCACGACTCGTTCGACGTGAGCCTACCTCGCAGGGCATTGGTGGATGCCGAAAGCCTCGATCAAAATGGCTCTGTCATAGCACACGAGTTCGTACATTCTTGGAATGGCAAATACCGCCGCCCAGCCGGGCACGTGCCTCACGATTTCGCAACACCGCTCGACGGTAGACTGCTGTGGGTATACGAGGGGCTTACGCAGTATTACGAGGGCGTGCTCGCGGTCCGCAGCGGCATCATGTCGCCAACAACATATCGCAAAACGCTTGCGGAGGCGGCAGCATGGCTGGAAGGGCAATCAGGTCGCCTGTGGCGTTCGACCGAGGATACAGGAACTGGGATTAGCCTCAATCGAGTGCCAATTTGGGTCAACTGGGCTCGCATCTCTGACTACTACTACGAAGGCATATTCGTGTGGCTCGATGTCGACACTCTGATCCGCAGCAAGACAAGCGGCCGGCGGTCGCTTGACGACTTCGCAGTGAAATTCTTCGGCCAGGGAAGCCCAACAGGTCCTAAAGTCGTGCCATACACCCTAGATGATATCGTCTCGACCTTGAACGAAGTGGTGGCCCACGGTTGGCAAGCGTTCCTCGAAACGAAGGTCTGCGACGTATCGCCCTCCGTAAACCTCGATGGAATTGAGAGGGCTGGATACCGCCTCGTCTATATGGGCGAGCCGGGGATCGGACAAGAGACAGAAAGCGGGGCGAAAGATGCCATCTGGAACTCTATTGGCGTGAAGGTGAGAGAAAGTGGCTATGTGGAGGATGTGCGACGCGGGGGCCCAGCCGACGTCGCCAAGCTGGCCCCCCGGCAGACCATTGCGAAGGTTGGGGAGTGTTCTTTCAACTTGACAGCACTCGCAGCTGAAATTAAATCGAAAACAAGAGACCTCAAGAACCCTACGCACCTTGTTCTATCACAAGAAGGAGAGGAATGGACTGCGACACTCAACTACCACGGCGGGTTGCGGTATCCACGCCTGGAGCGGCAGGAAGACGAGACGGACATGCTTTCTGAGATATTAGACAGAAGAACTCCCATTTACCCGACGCAAGAGATGTAGAAACCGAAGACTGTGTGTCCGGACCGTATTGCAAAAGAATTGTTTACTAGCCCCAGTTAAAGCCAACGGCATGAATGACACTCCACCATTCCCGCCGCGCATTCCTCCGACGGCTCCGGTCTATAAAACTAGGGGCTCCGGGTAAACATAAGGGGCAGTAAAGCTCAGTAGTGGAAATCGAGTAGTTGGTCAGCTAGCAGATGGCAAGTTGAGCAAGGTAGTCGTTGCTGGCGTTACTGCTGTCCGACAGTAAACTGCCTCCTACTTACGGCCAAAAGCAAGGCCCAATTAGACTAGCGGAGAGCATTTTGCTAGTGGTCAAATTTGTTAGCGCCACCCGCCCTCGTAATGTTCTGGAGAACGTTTGCAAACAAGCCTAGTGAGCAGCCCAAGATGCACCTATGATCTAGCTATACTGACCTCGTAATGAATTCAAAATTGTCCTTCATTTTGGCGAAATCTTAGTTCCGAAATGCGATTTCTAAATCAACTCGCTGGATTGGGTGGAGTTCTTATTGGCGGACGTTAATTCCCCGTATGCTTCTATTGATGGCCTTATTTCTCCTGCTAGTATCACTTTGAGCGGTACTAGCTCGGCCAGCCAGCTAACCATCGGGACATCTTGCACGGCCGGTTATCCCGATGCTGGCCTAAGACAGTGCATATGTCACCTGTCGATGTAACCGCAATGTTCTCGCGGAGTAGCTCCTCGAAATCTCTGTTCCCCACATCCGGCGGATAGAGTCAAAAACATCCTTCCTTAAAGGTCCGCGCTGCATGCCCGTGAGAGAACTCCCGGCACCAGGGCCGTCTATGCGATTGATTTTAATGTCGCCACTCCCTCTCCCCTGACAACCCTCATGGCATGACCGGGACCCGCCCGCAAAGTTGAGATTCCGTGACGGAGAAGCAACGAGGATTGCGGGGGTAGCATCGCCCCTCCCCCAATAGTCAACCTTGGGGAAGCCGAGCCGGGGCCACGGATCCCCTAACTGAAGGTGTCCCGCCGATTTACAGAGAGTTTCTCCGGGATGCGACCCCTTGATTCGTTCCAAGGCTCCTGGTCGAGACTGCTGCCTTTGTATACAGACGAGCCCCAAGATTTCCGCGGCGTGTCAAACGGAGACACGGCACGGATTAGCGGCCGCACGTGGGCTCAGGAACCGCGATGGAGATAGATATAAATAACCATGGTCTCTCTCTCTCGCCTTCGTACTTTCTGAATGCCAACCGTAAAATCGACGGACAATCCAACTGGCTACCAACCAACAGTGTTTCATATAACATGAGGAATGCCTTGGTAGTGCCACTGCTGTTCGCGGCAGTGGAGGCGGCGGTGAGCTGGCAAAATGTTCATATTGGAGGCGGTGGCGGCTTCACATCTGGGATCGTATTTCATCCCAATGTCCAAGGTGTTGCGTACGCCCGAACTGATATTGGTGGCATCTACAAACTCAACTCGGACGACAGCTGGACCGCTATCACAGATGGGTTGGCAACTGACGCGAATTGGTACGATGCCCTTTCCTGCTAGGCGTGACCGAGTGCTCAGCCAACTCTAAATAGGAACAACTGGGGAGTGGATGCCTTAGCTCTCGATCCTCAAAACTCAAAAGTTGTATACGCCGCGCTAGGTATGTATACAAATAGTTGGTAGGTACTTTGAGCTAGCTCTCTTTGGGGTGACGTTGGCCAATACTTGACAGGGACCCTAACAACGGTGCCATCGCAAAGAGCACGGATCAAGGGGCATCCTGGACCCTGACGAACTTGAACTTCAAAGTAAGCAATGCTTGGAAAATGTACCATTTGTTCTTTCCAGCGCATCTTGTCGCGTCTGTTCGCCGAGAAATTTCTCCCCAAAGGGAAATCTAGATGATTACTGAGTAATAACTACATAGGTCGGCGGAAATATGCCCGGTCGCGGCACAGGCGAGCGTCTTGCCGTTGACCCAGCAAACTCAAACATTGTCTATTTCGGTGCCCGTAGCGGCCATGGACTCTGGAAATCAACCAACGGGGGCCAAACATGGGCAAACGTCACCAGTTTCAGTAACACAGGAACTTATCGGGAGAACCCCGCGGACAGCACCGGGTACCAAAATGACATCATGGGTCTGACCTTCGTGACATTCGACAGCACGTCGGGAATCACCAATGGTGCCACTAGCCGAATTTTTGTCGGTGTCGCTGACAACATCACGGCGTCAGTCTACGTCTCGACCGACGCGGGATCCACTTGGAAGCCACTAGCAAGCCAGCCCGGGACCTTCTTCCCGCACAAATGTAAACTGCAGCCAGCTGAAAAGGCGCTGTACATCTCCTACAGCAACGGAATCGGTCCCTACGACGGTACCGATGGCGCGTTGTGGCGGTATGACTTGGGAAACAGCTCTTGGACAAACATAACCCCCGCGAGCGGTTCTGACTTGTACTTCGGCTTTGGCGGACTGGCGCTCGATATCAAGAAGCCGGGAACCCTTGTCGTCGCGGCCTTGAATTCATGGTGGCCCAACGGCCAACTTTGGCGGTCAACAAACTCCGGGGCTTCTTGGAGCAAAATTTGGGAATGGACCAGTTATCCTAACATGAACAACTACTACAGCGTGTCGGTAAGTTTCCTCGTATCCTGACTGTCGCTTGCGCCCTGACCCAGCCACAGTCGCCTCTTGCCCCCTGGATTGTCCCTGGTTTCTGGTCGAGCTCGACTTCCGAGACCCTTGGCTGGATGATTGAGGCGCTGGAAATCGATCCATTCGACAGTAACCATTGGCTATACGGTACGGGCCTCACCATCTTAGGAGGGCATGACTTGACAAACTGGGACACTGGTATGTCTTTCTTTCTGTTCTATGCACCTTTTGGATTGGCTGTGTCAGGCCCATGAATGACCCTGTGGTAAGCCACGTCCCTGTTGAGTGGGTGTTAATACAGATCTCGCATAGTCCACAACGTTTCGATACAGAGTCTAGCCAATGGTATCGAGGAAATGTCTGTCCAGGCCCTGGCCTCAGTGCCTGGTGGCTCGGAACTGCTGGTTGCCGTTGGGGATGATAATGGCTTCACTTTCGCTTCATCAAGTGCCCTTGGCACTTCACCCGCCACAAATTGGGTGAATCCCACATGGTCTACGTCAACAAGCGTTGACTATGCGGGAAATGCGCCGAAGACAGTGGTTCGGGTCGGGAACACAGCCGGAACACAGCAGGCCGCGCTCTCGAACGACGGGGGGAATACGTGGAACATCGACTATGGTGCCAGTAACTCTGCGGTTGGCGGGACAGTCGCCATTTCTGCTGGTGGTGATACCGTTCTCTGGTCAACATCTAGCCAAGGAGTCCTGCGATCTCAATATACCAACAGTTTCACGACCGTTTCGAGCCTACCTGCAACCGCCGTCATCGCTAGCGACAAGAGAGGAGCGAGCTACTTCTACGCCGGCTACGCGTCGACCTTCTATGTGTCATCGGACACGGGCAGTACGTTTGTTAAGGGCGGATCTTTGGGCAGCGCGACACAGATCAACTACATCGCCGTCCACCCCACCACGGCTGGACAAGTGTATGTCAGCACAGACGTGGGCATTTTTGAGTCGACTAGCTATGGAGCAAGCTTCACTCAAATTGCATCTACTATCACCAAAGTGCAGCAGATTGCTGTCGGCCTTGGGTCGGGATCGGCATGGAACCTTTACGCGTTCGGAAGTGGCCCTGCTGGAAACAAGCTCTATGGGAGCGCAGACAATGGCAACTCGTGGACGGATATCCAAGGCAGCCAGGGCTTTGGTGCCATCTCGAGCTGCAAGCTTGCGGGCAGTGGCAACGTGGCGGGTCTAGTTTACGTGGGCACAAACGGACGAGGCGTGTTCCACGCCCAGGTCGCACTCACCAGTGCCCCAGGTTCTGGTGGTTCCACCTCAAGCTCTTCCTCCGCTATCTCCGTGACATCGTCCGCAACAAAGACAACACAGACTCAGACCACCCTAACCACCAAGACTTCGACGACAAGCCCGTCGACCAGCTCCTGCACCGTCGCCCAGTATGGACAGTGCGGCGGCCTCAGCTACTCAGGTTGCACCATCTGCGCGTCGCCGTATACTTGCCAGGTTCAGAACGCTTATTACTCTCAGTGCCTAAGCTCCTGAGATTGATGGGACTGCATAAGATATCTTAGCTTCTGCTCGACTAGGGCAAACTACGTGAGCTGTGCTTCTGTAATTTGCCTCGTAACACAACTCGGTAAATTTAAGTTCGTCGATCTCTTCAAACTCTTCAAACCCCTCATCCAAACGTGATGGAGAATTAGCCTGAGCGCACACGGTACCACGATTGCATAGTAGAGGCAGGCGTAAAAAGCTGAAATGGCTAGGGCAATGCCTGCGGGTCACCGACTTGTGTTTTTAGAAAGATGTGGCTTGGGGGAGAAATCACGCGCCAAGGTAAGGTAGATAAACCAAAGTCCAAGTTGCAGGGCTCATGCCTGCGGCTACTGGGATGCGGCATATGGTAAATCTCGGATCTTTGCGGGGCAATAAGCCGAAAAGGCTTCTATGTATGGACTAGAAGCGGACCAAGCATAATGTAAAGTTTTCACTTGATTTTCGGAGGATATAGCGACACCAGGGTCCTCGTGCCATGCCAGACTTACGATCCCGGCTGACTTTTGATTGATCTTTGTCTGGTATACGAATAAGCTTGCAGTATGGGATTGTGGCCTCTGACTGGTCGCCGCCCTCCCACTCCGCATTTTCTCAGCAGTACTACGCTTTTTATATTAATTATTTTTGGAGCCGGTTCACGTGTCTCCTCGCCACCGCGCCGTTTACGGTAGGACCCCGAAGTGATGAAGGACTCATGCTACCGGCGCGCATAGGCTCAATCCTCTGGTACAACCTTGCTTCAAATCCATAATCTACTACGATGTTCTCCGACGGCCAAACATGGACGTCCGCTGAGGCGGGAAGGGCATACATAGCCTGGGACTATATACAGCTATGCTCGCCTCTCTATCCCAAATCACTGCTTCTCTAGCTTTGTCTAGGTCTTCCCCCTCCCCCCACTTGCCAAAATACTCCTATTATCTCGTTTTTCTCTACCAAAACGGGAACATGTTACGGAGAGTTCTGCCTCTTATCGCCTTCTACGGCGGGCCTGTCGGTGCGTGGACAAGCACGAGTTGGTCGTTCTCAACTGAGTTTTCGTGCTCGACGGAATACGACAGCGGTGGGACGCAACCAACACCACTCCCCAGGTCTACGACTACCAGCGCAGTCACGGTTTCATCGCTTTTGCCCGCCAAGACAATAGAGGCGGTGATTCGCATCACGGCGAGTACGGTGACCACGACGGACTATACATCATTATCGGTTGTCGCAACGCAGGAGACAGTGACCTCCGCAACCTTGACCAGCTACTCGGTGATACATTCGGTCATCGCTACGGCCGTGATCCCCAAAACAGTGTGTACCAATGGGGTGGTGCCACTCACAGTAACCGAATACGCCGGTACTTACCAAGCTGTCACGGGGCAGCCTACCGACTTGCCTTCGAAATATCCTGTCTCGATCGGCTGCACCAAGAGAGTTACGACATTTTGGGGGATCATCCCCATCGAATACTCCACCGTTACCTCGACGGTCACAGCCACGAGTCGGGCCTTCGTTCCAACCACCACCAGCACGACGTACATCAACTTGGGAGGCGCCGCCACGGTCTATGCGACGAGTGTCACCATTGTCACTACCAGTTACACGGTGACCTATAGCGAGGCAGTGACAAGCATGGCGTGCGCGGCTACCACGACGACCACATACGCGGCGAAGTGCGCGCCTACCAACCTGATCAGCAGCATCAACGGCATCGGACTGGTGACCGGCACCTATGCCGCAAACACTACAGTCACATACGGCCCCCACGATCGCACGCCATATCAGTACGACCTCAGCATGTGCTGTCAAATGTGTGTGAATAACCCCGGCTGCGGCGCCATCATGGGGGGCATCGGCGGAGCCTGTGGCCTTCTGTACGTCGGCGGGCCTAAAAGCGAGCCTCAGTGCCCCAAGATATTCACCTACAAGACTCAGAGCAACGTCGCTCCCGGCGGGGGACTCGTGGTGCAGTCAGGTTGCGCCGAGATCGAATATGCGGCTTGATTGCCCACATAAATGTCAATGAAAGCTTAGGCGAGGAGAATCCGTTCCTATGCAGCATGTCGAATCCTTGCAGATGCGTAGTATAGCTTGATTCATGAACTGCAAGGATCTCTTTCCCTTTTCGTTTTCGCAGAGCGCATCAGTTTAATGATCCTAAGGACCCGGCATATTAGGAAACGCCATTTCCACATCTGGACGATGCTAACGCCCTTTTTGTGGTTTGCTATTACGCTGGCACCCTGCAGGTTCGCCTCCTCTTGTATAGACGCATCTAAGGCAGGTCGGATGTGGCCCAGTATCCCAATCGGGAAGTAATACCGAAGATGGAGAATCATCAAGACATGTCTATAAGCTATTCGTGACAATACTACAACCATATCTTCTATACACCAAACTGTTCCTCAGTTGACAGTAGTCCTCCTACCGTATGCACCTGTGTACCACCGGCGCTTCTCTCTGCATATGAGCTTCTTACAACGGAAATAAAACGCCGCTTCAGGCGGGAGACTATCAAGTAGGCCTTCGACTGTCACCGCGACGCCGCCTCACGCCGGTTCGTTTACGTACGCCCAGCGGGCTTGGAACCGAGGGGCAGTGAAGACGGCACTTGTGTGCGAAAAGGATATACCAACGCCCGCAAACAGGCGCTGGAAGTTGGACACAAATGCTATAATATCCTGCTCGTCCTGTTGGCCGTCACTGCCAAAGCGGGCGGCATCAGGGGACAGCAGCGGTGAGCTGATCATCACGCTTCTCAGGGCCGGGAGAGACTCCATGCTCTGCTCGCAGAGCGCAACCAGCATCTGGCCGAGAAAATGCAGGGGCTGCCATTCATGAGGGAGTGTCGGGTACCAATTTTCAGTATCATACACGCCCCAGTAGTCGATGAGGCCAAGATCGACGAGGGAAGGTGGAAGGAAATCTACAATGTTGAGAGCGAGCAGCGGGTCCTGCCCCCCAAAAAGCCAGATTGATTCCGTTGTTAGCCACTTTAGAGCCTCCATCCCCCTCAGCGCCGGCAGAAGTGGGGGGAGATCCCGTGTGTTCCACGAATTTCCTAGGATCGTGGTGAGAGTAAGTCTCTGAAGGGTCCCTGATATCGTCATCAAGGCATCAGAAACATAGAGGCAATAAGGATCGCTCCAGGGCCGCACCGGCCCGCCGTGCGCGTACTCGGCCGCGAAGGACGCAAGATTCGGGAAAGCGCCGAAGACGGCTGGCAGGATGTCCTGCGCAACGTGGCCACGGAACAGGAGCACCTCCTTCACCGTCTCGGATGCAGCTGGGAGCAGCTGCCGGTAATCCCCGCGATCCATGGGAATTTGGATACCGAAGGTCGCCTGGCTCTTCACCTCGATGCGACGGATCCGTGGGCAATTTAGCAGGACACGATGCAATACGTCGAAGATTGAGGCGCTCTCCAGTCGGTGGTGCTCGTTCTTCTGGAACGTCACGACCTCAAGGTCTTGCAGAAACCGGCCGGCCTCCGATGATGCATGCGTGCCGTGGTCGGGCTGCTCTGTGTCTCGATCCGGGCTGGCGCCCTGGACGTCGACGCGTTCTGCGGTCGCGGGAATAGCCACGTGCTTTGGTGGCTTGATCAGAAATCGGAAGGCCTGCTTCTCCAAGGCCATCTGAGCGCCGTCCGAGCGCAGAGGATCTCGTCTCACGGCGGAGAACAGGACCACGAGGTGCTTAACCTTGGGCACCATGGCCAGGAGTGCAGCCAAAACCCTGGGCGTCCGCGGAATGTCGGCCCCGGCGATCCCCACCGACTTAGCGATCGAACGGTCACCATCACACGCCGGCCAGCCTAGGGAAACCCACAGCTCACGGATGGCCGTATGGACGGGTTCTAGTTGGGCCGCCATATCGCCAGCCCATGCAAGTGCCTTCACCCTGAAGCGGAACCGTGGGGAGATGACCAGGGTCCGAAAGAATAAGAGGAGCTCCATGTCGCTCCGGAGCACCACAGTCCGGTAGAGATATTCAGTCGCCAATGTGCAGAGCATTCTGGAGGCCCGGGCAGCGTTCGAAAGAGTGGTGCGGGCCTCTAGGTAGTCGGGACTGATCTCAGATACCTCTGAAGTAGCCCCATAGGTGGACATGGATCCGACGGGCTGTACGCTGTCAAAGATCCTCAGGATGATTTCCGGAGGAAGTCTAGACACAACGTCGCTCGGGTTCGACGTAGCCATGGAGAATCGGTGGGGGTTTCGCTCCCAATGCGTCTGCCTCTGCGTCGAAAACCCGTCGCGGGGGAGGCAAAGCGTGGTGGCTAGGTAGACGTCAATGTCACCAGCGGTGAGTTTGCTGTATGCGACCTTGTGGGAAAAAAATATGATAGCCAGGGTGCTGGTTGCGTTTCTACATAGCAGGGATTCTTGCAGCTTCTAGTACTTGGCGGGGCAATTGTAGCGCGTAGATTCGGTGCCTCTTTCGGGCATAATCAAGCTTTCGTGCCTAAAAGGTAGTCGGTCAGTAAAAATCGCCTCCCAACTTCCAAGACCCTCTTAAACTAGGAAGTTTATAGCTACACCGAGAGCCCTATGGGCTAAAGGGAGAAATCCCCTCCAAAAAGGAGGGTTCGTGATTCCCGTCTCGTACGAATCCGTGCTACTGTGGAGAAGGATAGCGGGCGCCCAGGTGCATCCAATGTAGAAGGCCTACATTGTGGGCGAACCTGTTTGAGCTAGGCGGGATCCTATACATCACTCACCTTCCGTAGGTAGATACCTACTTAGGTAGATCAGTCGTTGATACCCAAGCTTGCCAAGCTGCCTTTCCAGTTCCGGTGGGAGCAAGAAGATGCTGCGATTGAACTGAAAGTTGTTGCAATCAATCGAGTTCTGCAATCAACGGCAGAGGCTCCCTTGGCGCATCGCTTTAGACGAAACAACTGCCTCTCGGTTGTTGCCTGCAGTCCTTGCCCGCAGAATCAACCACGACCCACGACCAAGTGTAGAAGTAAAGGGTTAAATAATTCAGAGCCCTCGGGGCGTGACCAAGTTGCACGACAACCTTATTCACCTAGGCGTTACTACCTGCTACGTAAGGTTGTTGGGGGCCGAGATCACGAACTTCCTGTCCGGCCGAAATACGGCCGCCACGACGGCCGATGACCTCCGCTTGGTTGTCGGTATCCGTTCGAGGTGCTGTGAATGGGTACCGATAACCTCGGGACTTGCGTGCACACGGTAGCCACCTCGGAAGCATTGTGCCCTGAGGCGTTCGGATCTCCCTACACAAGGAATGCCACATGGATCACGCGTCGGTTGACCCACCCGGCAGCGTCTCGGGGCGGGGAGGAGTGGTGTCGTGGATAGAAATATGCTAGCGAATCAGCCGCTGAAGGGGGAGCGGCATATCGCCAACTCCTCTCATCCAGAACCTCAACCCGCGGATGGGAGCATCTTGCAAGAGCACGCATACATCTGGGCTGGAATCGGCATCTGACGTTCAAGGAAAGGCTCCCATCAACCAGCGCTGACACAGTCTAGAAGCTAGCGAGGAGCCGTTTGCCGATCACGTGGTCTGGAGAGCCGGAGGCTCGTAGGGCCATGGAGGGGCAATGAGGGGCCTTGGGGAGTGTGCGATTTTGCACAAACAACCAGGCTGGGCGCCGAACGAGTTATTATATGGCAGCATATATTAGCATGCCTGCATGGCACTTGTACATCTGCACCCCATCGCCATCATCTAGCTGCCAACGTAGGTGGCGACTAATTAGTACGACCTCGGGAAGTCTCCTCCTTCATGCCAACGATAGTTTCGACACGATCCACTGTCGGCTCGCGGCGGACAGGGCTCGTGGTGCTGTTAGGGTTAGCTTTGGAGGGAGGGGTAGGAGGCTGCGCTGTGATACGCCCAGGTGACTCTGTCGCTGCTTCATCACTCTCGTATTTGGGCGGGTGCCCCGTGCACACATGCATGCTTCGGCGCGGTTGGCCGAAAGGAGCTTTGTGCTCTGGCTGCACAGCCCCAAACCCGTAAATCGACTAGGTCGGCCAGTCCATCGGAGGAAGCGAGCACAGCCTCACAATATTAGGAACCAGGCGAGGTTTCTAGAAATGACGGCCACAGCCGTGGTGGCCCCGTCTGGAAAATTTGGTGCCGGGCGGCCGACAGCAAATGCCTAACGAGGTCTTTTAATTTATGACATGGCCTCTCGTCGGCGCGAGACCTGTCCCTAGAACGGCACCCGCGTCGTCTGCCAACTGCCCATGGATAGATATATCGGATAGATGTATCGATCCTGACTTTTGTTTACAAAGCTCCTGTGCATGGCCCAAGTCGTCGCTGCTTGGGCACAGAGAAAAGAGAGCCTTCAGGTGAGGGGGGGAAGGGGAGAAGGAAGAGGAGGGAGAGAAGGGAGCGATACGTCGTAAAAAGAGGTGCAGGACGTAGTATTACCACACAAATGTACTCCGTACCTAGTAAGCATACTTGCAGAGGGCGGGTCTTGTCCAAGCATGGGGCCACGGTTAGGCCCCTGGTTCCAATTGGGCTCGTACGGGATTGCCTTACTTCGTAGATTATTGTGTGGTCGCTTATCCGGGCCTGGGCGGGAGGCCGGCAGCAGCAGCAGTGCAGACTGGCTTGCCGTCAGCGCTATACCGCATCTTTGGTCGCGCCATGCCCTTCTTGGCCGTACACACGCCCCCAGGCACTTGCTTTGCCGCTTTGCTACGAAAAAAACATATTCCCTTGCCGCAGAGCTGCTCCTTCGTGGCGGACGCAATACGGGGTCGCCAGTAGGTGTTGCCGCATTTATGATTCCATAAACGCCGACTCTCGTGAGCAGTGGCTGCTCCAACATCCCCCAATCCACCATACCTGCAGGCTCAACTGCCCTCAGTCGTTACCTCTCCTAAACCGATCGCCAAGACTATGAGCCCAAGGTGAAGCGTGCCTTTTATTTTTTGTTCCTCTTTCCAAATCCTCCAAATCACCCCGCTATGAGGTCTACCTTTGTTCTCTCGGCGTTGATCCACGCCGCCAGCGCCGCGCTGGAAGTCGACCTGAGCTCCCCCGGTAGGTGGAAACACCCGCGACTTGCTCCGCACGGGATCCGCGAAGTCGCCAGGCTTTCTTCCTGACTTCATGCATCTGACTTGGCCACCACATAGACTCGATCAAACAGGCCGCCAAGCTTGTCGCCGCGGACCTCTACTCTTACTATCCGGGCGACCAGCCCGGAAAGACACCCGGAATCCTCCCTGGCCCTCCGCCGGATGGACCCTATTTCTGGTGGGAGGCCGGTGCCATGTGGGGCACATACGTAGATTATTGGCACTTCACTGGCGATGAGTAGGTTCCAAAAATACCCTTCGGCACTCCGAGTTTCTGCCAAGGAGCAGCTCTGTCTGACTTAGGTACTCCAGTAAGTACAACAACGAAACCCTCAGAAGCCTGGTCTTCCAGGCCGAAGCGCCGGCAAACAGCTATATGCCTTTGAACTGGACCGGCTCCCTCGGCAATGACGACCAAGGCTTCTGGGGCATGTCGGCCATGCTTGCGGCCGAAGTCAACTTCCCGAACCCGCCGGCCGGCCAGCCGCAGTGGTTGGCGCTGGCCCAGGCTGTCTTCAACACCCAGGTGCCTCGCTGGGATGACACCGACTGCGAGGGCGGGCTGAGGTGGCAAACGCAAGTACTCAACACGGTAAAGGCCCTGTACTGCCCTGCGAGGAGGCGACGGCGGAAATGCAGACAGGCTAACTCGGGCCGGCTATAGGGATATGATTACAAAAATACCATCGCGAACGGCGTCCTGTTCAACATCGCCGCGCGGTTGGCTCGTTACACAGGGAATGACACGTACGCGTTTTACGCGAACCGGCAGTGGGATTGGATCGCGATGCGGCAGTATATCGACCAAGATTGGAACGTGTATGACGGGGGCCACATAGCGGACCAATGTAAAGGGGTCGACAAGGCGCAGTTCAGCTACAATGCCGCGACCCTCCTCCAGGGGGCCGCCTTCATGTTCAACCACGTAAGCGGCGCTGCCGTCCCCTTGGGCGTTCTCATCGCTCTTATGGGCACACTGCCTTCGCCCATACTGTATCGAAATATAGCTGACGGGGATCGCAGACGAACGGCACCGAGCAAGATAAGTGGCGGACGCGGGTGGATGGCTTGCTCAACCGTACCATTGAGTTTTTTTTTCTTAATGGGACGATTGTCGAGCGACCGTGCGAGCTCGACGACCGAAACAACTGCAACTGGGACCAGCGGTCGTTCAAGGGCTACATGCTCCGCTGGATGGCGACTGTCACCCAGGTGGCGCCGCACACGCGCGAAACTATTCTCCCCGTGCTGAAGACGTCGACCGAGGGGGCGGTGAAGGCTTGCTCAGGAGGCGACAACGGGCGTAGATGCGGATTCCGGTGGAACACGGGTGGATTCGACGATGTAACGGGAGCCGGTGAGCAGATGAGCGCTCTCGCAGCCCTCAGCAGCCTGCTCATATCCTTTGAAACCGTTCAAACGACCGGGCCACTGACCAACTCAACGGGCGGCACGAGCGTGGGCGATCCTTCCGCTGGCCAAGACCCCACGCAAATACCACCCCCGCCGGTAACGACAGCGGACAAGGCCGGTGCTGCCTTGGTAACGATTATTGTCGTGGTCGGTCTATCTAGCATCCTTGCGTGGGTAGGTATCAGTGCATAAACCAATGGTATCGAGGTCAGAGGGTCTGTTTTCTCGCGTCCGGAGTCCCAACGTTGGGGACTCCCTTGAGGACGAACAGGTATTAGCGGGGAGCATATAGGAATGGCGGCGCATGTCCATATAGCACTCAATCGTTGGCAATTTGCTGCCTGATTTTTAGAAGAGCCTACCGTTACAAAGCGCAGGGCGTTATGGTACTTTTTGTAGATTAATTGGCTACGGAATGTATGCTAGAGAATTAAATATACCTAGTAAAAACAAGTCACCTACCTTACTTAGTTGTACTGTCTCGATGTCTTGCAACAAACGGATAACATCTGTGGATTCTCTCGCTAGTGAACTTTATACAAGAGATTTGGTGGGAGTGTTTGGCCCCGCCACTCCACCGAGGACGGAAAAAGCTCGAAAGAATACGACTCATACTTTCGGATCAGACACGGCTTCATGCGTGTCCGTGGTAAGGGGTGCAGTCACAGAAACTTGCTTTTGCTTAAGTATGCTTGTTCAACTAGTGTCGAGTAGATCTTATGATACATAAGGTTTTGGTACGAAGAAAACAAGAAGATATCCTCGACATGGGAGTCTCTAACCGACCTATCCTTGCCTCGTAATGCGGTCCTTGTTCGACCTACTCTCTTTCCCCCAATTGTACCATCCCAGTGCCTCCTACTACCGCCACTTTGCGCGAAATCAAGTAACTTTTCTCTTTTTGGAATAGCTTTCACTGAAATATCCAGTCAAATACACCGATGGCACTCTATCTAGCGGTTGTCGTGGAGGCCGCAACAGGTTCCGGAGGTGAGTCACCGGCGACAGCCTCGGACGGCCCTTCCGCCACCGCGGGGCGGGGCCCACTGCATCAAGTGACAATTCACACATATTTATCCTCGAGGTCCCGCCATTGCACTCCGACTCTTCCACGCCATTCACAGCAGCTATCTAGACCTCATCTTATCCTGTTGAGACCGTTGCCTAGCCTCATCCCTGGGAGCTCATCATCTATCTACAAGGGTGCCACTCCATCTCTGTAAAAAGGAAAGCGCGGCCGAAAAATCATGAAGATTCCCAGGAACCGCGCCGGATACCCCTTAGACCCTCCTAAGGATCCCGCTTGGACGAGCCACATCAAGGGGAAGAATGGTTACATAATCCGAGTAAAGCTCCAAGGTGGCTACAAGGTATACCGTCCCGAGTACATCTGCAACACCACGAGATGGTACCATATGTACGATGCCAAATGCCACCACGGCGGAGGCTCACACGGTATTTGGCAAGCGTTGGAACCCGGCCAGCCGCACCGACGCATCCGGCTGAATGAGAACTATACTTTATGGTATTCGTACCACCCAGACGCCTGCCTCGGCGCCTGCTGCAATAAGATTTGGGACAAGAAGCCGGTCGGCAAGGCGCCAAATCAGAGGAAGCAGGCCGGAGCGCTGCGCCTAACGGACAATCCTGTCGATGACGGCCGCGAGCTCGCCACATCCGAAGCGACTCTCCCCTCCGACCGTCGCCACACGTCGAGTCTGCGGGGCGTCAACACGGTCGCCGCGGGGCCAGATACGAGGCAGACGAGAGAGCTCTATCGGATCGGGATTCTCTATGACCAAATGGACGTGACTGAAACGTTCGATCTAGGGAACATCATTCGCAACGAACCCGCCTATACGGTGAGGGTTGTCCCCTGGAAGAAGAAGAGCGAGAAGAATCGTGCACCCAGATCAACAAGTTCAAGAGGGATTCAAGACGCATACTTGGTTGACGAGTGCGATCGTTTGTGCGAGTTTCTCGGGGGTGAAAGATGGGAGCTCTGTGCACTAGATGATGACGTCTTGTCTGTAGCCGAGTCTTGGGTTGTCATGGAGGAGGATAAGGATGTGGAGTCGATAGCGGAAGAGGAGGCACATATATCGACATAAGGTGGGGGGTGTACCGGGCGTGGTCATGATATTTAGGCTCGCTAGCGATGTAGCGTATGTTCCTTGCGGGAACCATGCAGAGATCAAACATCCTCGATGTGCCTGGGTGAGGCCGCTCTCAAGGCTGTCGAAAACTACGAAATCTAGCTGAGAAGGAATGGACGAGAGAAGAGTTAAGCTACTCCGCTCTCTATAAAAAGAGAGCCATTGACAGGCGAAGTGTATACACTTATAGCTAGGTCAGCTGCTAGGTGAAGGTAGACACATTGATTATTGTTGATAAATACTGTCACGCAACCTGAACAGAGTTTAGGCATCTCGGGAGTCGAAGTGAGTAAATGGACCAAGACGTCCCCTGTGGGTTTCAGCTCTCTGTCACAATACGGTGGCCAGAGCTCCTGCATTGGAGGTCTTTCTTATTCCGACTCGCCCTCGACCTTCGCCTTCTTCGTCTTTTCCCGAACCACTGTCTCTACAATCCACCGGATGCGACCGTCTTCTGCTACTTCGGCAAACTGGAAAGTCTCGGCGTTCCCGGCCGAACCATTGGGCATCGTGGTCGTCGAGGTGTGCCGCTCGGCCAGCTGCGAGCCGGTGCGAACCCATTGAACCACGGTCAGGTTGACACTCCCCGCGTTGTCTCGTAGCCAGCGTATGTGCTTGATGAAGGCAGGCAGGTCCCACAAGGTGGGATCGGTGGGGTCCGCGTATCGCAGCGTGAAATCGGGCGTGAACAGCTTCTGGAGGTCCGCCTCGGTCTCTTCGGGCTTACCGGAGAAGAGGCTCATGAGGCCGGCCTCGTACGTGTTCTTGTGGTCGGCCCAGGTAGTTATGCGAGCGGCTTGAGACGCCATTTTCGCTCTGTTTGGATATGTGAACAAAGAATCTGTACTGCGTAAAAAGGACTGCGGCAACGGCAACTTAGGGGGGTGGAAGGCTAACCCCATGCCCGCTCCTTATATACACATTCTGTATATTTTACCTCGACTATCTAGAGTAGCTAAGGTATCTGGATACCTCCTCATGCTGCAAGATTGGCTAAGTTGCAGGCACCTAATGTTGGGCATCCTGGGACGAATGCCTAAGGTAGAAAAATCGGTGCCTGTGGCGACATATTGGTGCCTGCGGTGAGAAACGGACGAAGGTGGAGGCTAAGGTACCTTGACCTACCTGCCTAACCGTATCCGACGTGCTGAGTGGAAGGCCGTCCGAGTCGGGCAAGTACCGAGCGAGGGAGATAAGACGATTGGTGCCTGCACCGTAGAGCCCCAACCTCAGGCAGCTGCGACTGGCTGACACACCGTGGTAATCCAGGCAGCCTGCTTTCAGCGCCTATATCGCAGCATACATAGATCATGTAAAGATTACAAAGCCCCTCCAATATCGCCTACGATTTGGCACGCTTGTCATCTTTGAGCTAGTGTGAGGAGACTCGAGGCGAAGACTGAACGCACCGCGGTAGAAAGGCCGCCGCGCGTCAACGCCGCCATCTTTTCTTTCGGGGCGTGTGCTGAGAACTCGAATCGACAGTGTTAAATATATTCTAGCCACACGCTTGCGGGGGGGACGTGTTTAATAAGTGCTTC
Organism: Thozetella sp. PMI_491; assembly: GCA_021432635.1. Taxonomy (NCBI): domain Eukaryota; kingdom Fungi; phylum Ascomycota; class Sordariomycetes; order Chaetosphaeriales; family Chaetosphaeriaceae; genus Thozetella; species Thozetella sp. PMI_491. Next base: position 68,336 of record MU270089.1, read on the forward strand.
CGCGATCAACAAGCCGCTACTCAAGCAACGAGGATTCCCGACTCAGATCCCTGGCTAGCTGTAGAGTGGAGATCTAGATCGTCTGACTCTTAGTTCTGAACTCCGTTTAACCTTATTTCCTCAACCCCTGTAGCCGAGACTTATGTACCACACCTGTAAACAGTGCAGCCACTGGACCTTGGAATATAGTCTAGATTTGGCCGAAAGCCGATCGGGGGAGCCTCTATCGACGCTCTTCGAAGGGGTCTTTTGTCTTAGGTACATGATTCACAGAGCGAGACCTGGTGCGACGAACGGATACCGGCGCTGGCTCCTTCTACCCCTAGGCTGTTCTACAGCGGAGTCAATAGGGAGCTCAGCGGACATAGCTACTGGCCTTCATGCTGCATAGGAGCGCTGTCCTCCTCTTATTTCCTCTTATTGCGCAGCCATTTCCTTTTCGCGTGTCCCTAGTATATTGGAAACCGCTAATAGCCAGTGCGCCCCGCCAGTTGCAGGGTTGTCCTCCGCTTCGGGGACGGAGACCTCTTGACGGGGCAAGCTAGGCACGTGCTGGATACCGGGATATCAGTAACCCGCCAATGGCAGGCCGGCAGCCATCTCCGAGTCCTCATGTGAGCTTCCAGCGCGAGGGGACATGAAGATTCTCCGTCTAGATGTGACCGCCGGCCTCTCGTGGTACGCTAATTGGTGTAATTTCTCGTGCAAAGCGCTCCGTGGGATCGCTCCACGGCCGTTTCAAACCAACTTGGACACTCCACAAACCCGGGGCCGCTCATTTCAATGTACCCCACCGGTGCAATACTAACTATGTCGGCCCGGGTCGGCGTCGACCACCGGGCGCCGTGTTGACTCCGTGTGGGTAAGGGGACTTTGTATTTATCACCCTCGTGCCCGCCGCCCCTTGGCATTGTCTCTGCCCAGTCAGCCAAGCTTTCCGACCCAGTCTAGCCTCTCGACCGGTCCTTGCCGTTGCAGCTCATCTTTCTCTAAAGGGACGCACACCTTCTCGTGCCGCCTTGGCAAGTCGCAATGCAGTCTCTCCGAACTACGGCAGCGTTCTTGCTGGCGTTGGCGGCCGCGCCCATCTTCCCGGTCTTGGCGAGCCCGGCCCCGATGCCGACGGCCGCGCCAAGCCCAGCGGCCGTCGAGCGAGCCCTCGCCAAGCGCGCCGCGACCTGCACGTTCAGCGGCACGGCCGGCTACTCGTCTGCCAGCAAGTCCAAGGCGGCGTGCTCCACCATCGTCCTCAGCGGACTGACCGTGCCAGCCGGGGTCACGCTGGACATGACGGGCCTCCCAGATGAGACGACCCTCATCTTCCAAGGCGAGACGACATTCGCATACAAGGAGTGGTCGGGTCCCCTATTCGCAGTGAGCGGCAACAACGTCAAGGTGGCCGGCACGAGCAGTGCGGTGCTTAACGGGAACGGCCCTTCCTACTGGGATGGCCAGGGCGGCAGCGGTGGCGTGACGAAGCCCAAGTTCTTCCAGGCCCACGACCTTACCAACTCGCTGATCGAGAACCTGAAGATCCTGAACCCGCCCGTGCAGGCTTTCAGTATCAACAGTGTGACGAACCTGGAGCTGGCCTATATCACCGTCGACGCTTCGGCTGGCGATTCGCTCGGCAAGAACACGGATGCATTCGACATTGGCTCCTCCACCGGCGTCCTCATCGGTGTGTGGTTCCTTCTTGTCCATTTTTGCCACTCTCCCTGGCGCGTGCTCGTCGTGCACGCACCCGAGCCTCTGCCTGATGCCCCACCCCCCTCTCAGACCAGTTATACGCGGCTCGGATCGCTAACAGAGACCAGAACACGCTACAGTGTATAACCAGGACGATTGCGTGGCTGTGAACTCTGGCAAGGTGAGACCTGACCTGTCCCCGCACACGTCTCTGCCTGCTTGGCTGACCAGTTGCTCCAGAACATCACGTTTAGGGATGGCTATTGCTCAGGCGGCCATGGTCTCTCCATCGGCTCGGTCGGCGGCCGCTCGGACAACACGGTCGATACTGTCAACTTCTTGAGCTCGACGGTTACGAAATCGGTAAATGGTGAGCGTGGCCACGACCTTGCGGGATCCCCTGCCTTCTCCCTTGGGGAGTGACAATAGGCTAACCCGGAGATTCTAGGCCTCCGTGTCAAAGCTGTCGCAGGTGCAACCGGCACCATCAAGGGCGTGACCTACGACGGCATTACGTTGTCCAGCATCTCCAAGTAAGCTGACCGGCGCCTCAGGTGGGGGTGTGTAGATTGCTGACTATCTGCTGCCAGGTACGGCATTCTCATCGAGCAGAATTACGACGGCGGAGACCTTCACGGAAGCCCGACGAGCGGGGTGCCAATCACAGCCTTGACCGTCAAGAACATCTCGGGAAGCGGGGCCGTCTCCAGCAGCGGCTATGACGTGGTCGTCGTGTGTGGAAGCAGCGCCTGCTCCGGCTGGACGTGGTCGAACGTCGCCGTCACCGGCGGCAAGACGTACAGCAGCTGCCAGAATGTCCCTAGCGTGACCAAGTGCTCCTAAGCTCTGAGGTACCAAGGCCCCGACTGCTCATCGAATTTCGTGGGGGGCGGTAGGAGGGCGGGGAGCCTCGTTGAGTCACGTATGTAGGCAACAGCGCCCCCAAGTCTGAGGCGGCCAAAATATTGAACCGTACCCTCTTTATCTAATCCCCGCTGGTAACTACTGCTTCATGCGTGTATGTATGGGTGTAGCGCGCGTGGTTGTCGCTCCTTGGAGATGCATGCATGGGTGCGGCAGCATCGTCGCTGGCTAGCTTGTGCCCGTGGACCCGACTTGCCGAAAGGTGGGTGGTATTTCTATTCTTCAGATGCCCGGGTAGGTAACGATTGGGTGAGCTACACATATTGGCAGCGCAGGGGGGCGGGCTAGGCCTGTGGGTGGTATTTTTGCCCGTCGAGCCAATAGCAGCCAGCAGGATTTCTCGGATGCGTGGAAGGGGTTAATTAAAGGTGCCTACATACAGTACTGTGGAGGAAAATGGGGAAAAGGAATCGCCCGGGGGGTTAAATTTTTATTTTTATTTTTTTTTCAGCTTCAACCAAACGAGATTGCGCTACCCTTGGCAGATGCAGAATTGTTCGGAGTCGATTCTTGTGCGGCCCAGTCTCGGGGGAGTGAATGCCTACTGGCAGTGCTTCGGTGCGAAGCAGGGGTGAGGCCGACTTTTCCTCATCTTTCCTTCTCTGCCTTTCCCACATTCTATCTTCATCTCGATTGATTTCTGTCAGTTATACCGAGGCAGCCGGCGCGGTGGGATGGATTTCTTTGTACTGGGCTGACTCGGCGTGCGCACCAAGGCTTGGTGCACCTGGATTTGGCAGGTCCCCTGCCGGGTGCCCACTTGCTGCTGCGTAGCGTGCGCTCGTCGCCCAGAACCGCGCCGGGGATGCTGTCGTTCTTGTGACTCGGCCCGAAATACGACTAGGCAGTTTTAGGAGACTGATAAGGGTGGATCCAATGGCGATCTATTTCTTTTTCCCTTCCTCCCTTTGCACGCTACACGCTTCTCAAACGACAAAGCCGTTTCGTCGTTTTGGCGTCAGTACCTTACTGGGCGAAGCTAGTTTGGAAGGGGTGCGGGTCAGCCAGCGCCACCTCCAGATTAGAGTAATTATTTTGCGGTTCATCCCCCCCAAGCCCGGGGTCATGCGTTTCGCCTGGCACATACACGCGGAGAATGGATGAGCAGGGTTCAGGTCCGGGCTTTAGTACATTACTAGTGCCCCTAGCCTTAGTGTCGAAGTCTCCGTTACGAATGCTTGGCTTGATGCCAATGCCTAACCGAGGCCGCTCAGGTTGTTGTGTAGTTGGAAGGCTGCTTGCACGGGTATGTAGGTATTTTGATGTCAGTTGGCTGCGACGGGAAGAAAGAAAAAGAAACGATCATGAACGGAGCGTTCGACTCCATTGGACGAGATTCGCCCGATCGCCTTCGGCACTTCGACTTGCACACTCGCAGGGATGCGAGCGCCACCTGTAGAAACCAGAGGGTTGAGCCGCACCAAAAGATGCACCCCGCACCAACATGTCGCTCTCTCGGTGACCAGGGCCACACGCACAGAGACGAGCGTCTCCTTCCCAGGGCCTCTCTATTTTGGGATTACAGGAAGCGAACCATCCGCCGTGCTACTGCATCGGCTGGGAGGGTCGGAGTCCAGGTCCCCGGGAAGGGCGATACTACTTTACGCAACGTGCTATATTGCGATAGAACCAGCACCACATGGGAGCACTCCTGATTTTCTGGGGCGGACGGCGCGAATCGCCTACTGCGTCTCCAATTGTTGCACTACTGCTAGCATACCTGACTGTCGGGCCTGGGATGCGAGCAGACGGGCGGCCGCGCCTATGTCGGTTGTGCTCCTGCCCGGAATGCTCTAGCCTGGGGTGCGCGGCAGGGAAGTTCCGGCTAAATTTAGCGGCACAAAAAAAAAAGTATAATCATATACTAAACTAAGGTGGGTCTAGTATATACTAAACTAAACTAGTCTAGTATTAGTATAGGTAAATACTATACTAAACTAAACTAATTACCAGCCTTGCCTACACCATGTTAGAGGCGGCGCAATTCTGTTCGTGCTCGGATTTGCCGCTAAATCTCTAAGTATTAATAGCAAGTGGTGCTCGGATCAGCCATGCGATATCAGCATGCCGGTCAACAGGCTAGCTTCGGGCCAAGCGCGCTGCGGTGGCTTCGACGGCTCGGACAGGACGGCTGCGGGCTCGCCGTGTCGCCGTACTGAAAATGTACACGATGCCTCACGTTGGTTCTCGCAAGAACTAGAACATGTTTAGGGGAGTACAATGTCGCAACAATAAAAGAGCTCGGCCATATCTAATATCAGTAAATTCCTAAATGAGTTAAATCATATTCTCAAAGACTCTTCATTTCAGGTACAAAGAGCACCGATAGATATTAAAATGGAATACGTCAGGTACGAGATGCCCTTTGGTGGCAGCGTTTTAAGGTTGAAAGCTAACACATTCCGTGCGGCACACTGGGTGATAGCGGCCTCAAGGTCTCGAAAGTAATCTTTGGGTGTTTGGTATTTAGTGCACCAACTTGGTGGACCTCACCGTGGACCTCGGGTGAAGAAGAAGGGCTCAAGCTCCTAAACGATGTCGGTATGAACACTTTCGTACAGTTCCATGCCGGCCTTCTCTCCATTCGACGATCGTCTAAAAGTGAGTAAAGGATACGGCCGATATCTATTCCAACGGTGAATCCGAAAAGATTGTTGGAAAGGCACTCAAGAAGTTCAACATTCCTCGAAGCAAGGTCGTTATCCTAATCAAGCTCTTCCACCCAGTCAACGACGGCCACACCGTGAACTAGATGGGACTTTCACGGAAACACATTTTTGATGCCGTGGACGATAGTCTCAGGCGGCTTGATACTAATTACATCGGTGAGCTTTTAAGAGCAGCTGCAATACCTGGCAGAGGCGCGGGGGTGGGCCAAATTCGTCTCGATGCAAAACTATTACAACCTTACATCCCGCGAAGAAGAGCGCGAGATGGTCCCCTTCTGGAAGGCGACTGGTGTTGGTGTGATTCCTTGGTCGCCTCTGGCCCGAGGGCTGCTTCCCGCCCTGCTCGGTCAGCGAGACAGCCTGCGTGCGCAAAAGGACAGCTTCGCGGACCAGTCAAACGCGACCGCTAATCTTGAGATCGTTAACCGCTTTGAGCAGCTCGCAGCCAAGAAGAACGTCAGCATGGCGGTTCTCAGCACTGCATGGGTCATTTACAAGGGCTGCACACCCATTCTCGGCCTGAATAAAGCAGAGAGAATCGACGAGATCTTGGAGGCATTGAAGGTCAAGTTGACGGAGGAGAATCTACAATAATACCTTGAGTCAGAGTACCAAACAAGGGCTACGCAGGCCTCCTGTGCCTTTGATAATCTATATTTAGAATAAGCAAGGGGCTCTCGCGCCGTCGCTTGGTCGGGACGGCAACCCTTGCGCTGAGCTCATTTCATCGGCTATCGTCTGCCTTCAACACATCACTTAGTGTATTGGAATCGTGGAGAATTTCCGAACAAATGACGGTCGAAGCAAAGATAGTAGCCAAAAAAAGCACACCCAGGCCCGGAATGAGCCTTGACTGCATGGGTAGAAATATAGAGCTAATTAGCCAAGAGATGCCAGGAGTCCGGTTAGGCTTAGAGCATCACCTGGGCAGTGTTGATATCTGCGCTGAGGTCGTGGCCATTCGCCCAATGAAATGCAAATTCATCCCTGATTAACTACCGAAACCGCATGGGCCGTTTCTCGAAGGCTCGAAGGCTCGAAGGTCGGGTCTTACTAGTTCCGAGTCCTGAATGGGATACGATCAAGGGCGTCTGGCAGGTGGCTTGGTGGCTTTGCTGCAGCACCGCTGTGCAGTGCTAGCTCGGAAAAGCCATCGGTCTGGAGCAAATCGAGCCTTGCGACGCCTAAGACCTGTGGCTTGCTAGGCTGTGGAGTTTGTGGTGTCAATAAGGACTATTGAGGTCGATGAAAGTGTGGTGCCGGTTAGCGCCACAGGAATCTGACGAGCTGAGGGGTGGATGTTCAAGTGCTCATTGGCTACCAGCTTTCCAACGGCACAACCGGCGGTGCCAGAACTGGGCTGAACAAAGCGGCGTGCGACCTCGCTTCCATCCTAGGCTACATGCATCTCTGGCCGTTATTCACTGCTACGTCGTGTAACCCCACCAAAGATAAGCTCGAGTTGGTATGTGGAGGCAATGCAAGGTGCAAGAATATACTAGGGTCTCCCAGCTGAAAACAACAAAGGCAAAAGGAGATGACCGTGATGACTGCAGGGGGAAGTTTGTGTAGGGCCGTAGGGCTGGAGTTCGGATATCGCATTTACTTCTCTAGAGGACCATAACTTCGCAGGCGACAATGCTCCGTATAAATACGTCAGGCATGGACTACGGTATGATGGGATTATTCTCAGGTCACCCCGCTTGTATCTCAGTCCTTCCATCTTCTTTCTTGATATCTACTCCTCATATCCAACATGGCATCCACTACGCTGCCGGGAAAGCACTCAATTGAGCCCCCGACAAACGCTGAGGTGGCACGATATATCGCCTACAATGCTCGGACCTTATGGCTCTTTACCCGCAGCGACATCAAGACCATCATCGCTCCAAGCATCGCGTTCGCCTTGATCAACGGACTCGCATTCCGGCAAGTTTCATTGGTAGTCTTCATTTCTAGGTTCCCGTTCGTTCTCCTCTGGGTCTACGTCAACATACTCGCCCTTGTCTCCCACAACCAGAGAGACCCGGAGGCCATAAAGGAGGACCAACTCAACAAGCCGTGGCGACCGATTGCCGCGGGTCGCATCACCCCAGGTCATGCCGAGACTCTCAGTCGTGTCGCATATGCCTGCGGCGTTTGGATCAGCCTCCTCTGGGGCGGCGGCAGCACAGAGGCCAGTCTACTCGTAGTCCTCGGACACTTGTACAACGGACTCGGATGGAATCGACACTGGGCGATCCGCAACTTCATTAACGCCGCGGGCATCACAACCTTTCTAGCCGGCACTCTCAGCGCGGCCGCAAGGTCGCCCATCTCCGTCGACATGGTTCCTTGGCTAGTTATGGTTGCCGCCGTGATCGCGACCACGATCCATAGCCAGGACATGCACGACCAGCCCGGTGACTCGGCAGCCGGACGCAAGACAATTCCGCTTGTCCTTGGCGACGGGCCAACGCGGTGGACGATCGCGGTGCCGGTCTTGCTCTGGAGCGTCGCAGCACCGTGGTACTGGAGTTCGGCCATGGGATTTGCGCTTCTTGCTGGGAGCGGTGCAGTCATTGCTTGGAGGACCTTGACGAAGAGGAGCGTTGCGCAGGACCGAACGACGTTTACTATTTACAACGTCTGGCTCATGGGGATTTACATGTTGCCCTTCGCTAGTCTCTGCTGAAGCAGGTAAAGGCCCTACGGTACGACGAGACGATGTAAAGCTGGGTGGGAATATTGATACATGTTTTACTCTGGCGTCAGAAGGGGTTGACTTTACATCTGCATAGACTGGTTGGCGTAGAGAGGTCATGGGAAATCTTCTAGACAAACCTGATCACATCGCATAAATATAGACAGACATCCTTAAACCTGATGTTTGTAATCTGGTCAATTAGCTAAACGTGACAAGGCCCGAAGCGAGAAGAGAGGAGAAGAGGGCCGGAAACGCGCTTTCTAGTAGAGAAGCACCAAGGTGCCTGGGTTCTTCAAAGTAGAATAGCCCTTTTGTGTGACCCCAACACCAGGCCGGCGATGCAAGATCCCTTTGGTCGCTGATAAGAACTAGTACCACAGCCACCATGGCCAACGGGGCATGATAGGTCGGCCATCGTCGGGCTGAACCTGCGCCTTGCATTTCGGCGTCCACGTGCATCTCACCCCGTCATGTTTCGCAAACTCTATGCGGGACATCTCCCCTGCTTCCCCTTTCGCTATTCTGTGAATTTGGTGTGAAACAGAACGTAGCGGAAGATGGTCCTGTCCATCTGAGACATCGGGTTTACTACGAGCCGAAAAACTCTCCCGCCATTGCCGAGTAAGTTCTCTCCCGCGACTCCTATAGCACCACCGAGAAACTCATTCACATTGCCCAGCATCATTATAGTTCATTGCCTTCAGGGCAATCCGTACAAGACATGGGAATCTTCAAAGAACCAGGTTCGCACTGCCGAATCAGCGAAGGAGGAAGCTGTCGCGAGCCCAGAAGGGGTGGAACGGGCACTTCGACGCAACATAAGACATGTGATATCCCTGCTGCAATAATAGTATGCCAACATAGTAGAAAATCTTCTATATATATGCTGTTGATCTCGAAGCAGTACTGTCGCGCAAAATCCAGTGACGAGAATTGATACAAAGTGCGATATTTTAGATAAACTATAGTAATGCTGCTGCTACAATCATCCCCTCTGCAGGATTCATTGTTCGCTTCTCAAACTACAGGATGCCGCTTAGAAATGCCCCTCTAATGTTAATGTGCAAGTCTTGGAGACCAGATACTCCTCAATCGCTACATCTTTTCCTGACTCCTTGCCGTAACCAGAGAGCTTCATGCCTCCGAAGGGCGACTCTGCCGCAGACGAGTTACCCGTGTTCATGCCAATCATTCCAGCCTCCAGGCTTTCCATGAGGCGCCAGGTGCGGTCCACGCTCTTGGTGAAGAAGTAGCTGGCAAGACCCATGCTGGTGTCGTTCGCGCGCTGCACAACCTCCTCCTCGGTGGAAAACCGGTAGACGGCAAGAACCGGGGCGAATGTTTCCTCTTGGCTGATCAGCATAGACTGGCTGGCATCCCTGATGATGGTGGGTGGGTAGAAGAAACCCTTGGAGTCGCCCTTTGCGCCATCACCTCCCAGTACGACTTTGCCGCCCAGAGCAACTGCGTCGTCGACATGCTTCTGCGCCTTTCCTATGCTGCGCGGCGTCGTGAGAGGCCCGATAGTCGTGCCCTCCTCTGCACCGTGGCCCTGCTTCAGAGTCTTTGTCTTGGCGACGAGCTTCTCTAGGAACTCCTCGTAGATCCCATCCTGCACGTAGACACGGTTGGCTGTGATGCAGGCCTGTCCCGCATGCCTCCACTTGAGTTTGAAGAGTTCCTCGAGCGCCACCTCTTGGTTGCAATCATCGAAGATCAAGACGGGGCAGTTACCGCCGAGCTCCAGCGTGAGCTTCTTGAGCCCCTCGGAGCAATGCCTAGCGATAAGGCTACCGATAGCTGTAGAGCCGGTGAACGAGACCTTACTGACGAGCGGGTGCTTGCAAAGCGCCTCGGCGACCTCGGGCGTGTTGGAAAGAGACGTGGTGACGACGTTGAAGACGCCAGGGGAGAAGCCGGCGTCCACTGCCAACTTGGCGAGGACGAGGCACGTAAGCGGGGTCTCGGGTGATGGCTTGGCGATCATGGTGCAGCCGGCTGCCAGCGCAGCACCGGCCTTGCGGAGAATCATGCTACATCGACGATTTCGTTAGAGCAGGCATGCCGAGGCTTCGCGGGCCAAAACCTACGCAACAGGGAAGTTCCAAGGCACAAGCGCAACACACACCCCGATCGGCTGCTTGACAACAATCACTCGGCGGTTTGCCTGGGACGGCTGGCTAACATTGCCTCGGATACGCTCGGCCTCACCGGCGAACCACCAGGTAAATCCTAGGGCATATTCGATCTCGCCTTGGGCCTCCGCCAAGGGCTTTCCAGACTCGTACGTCAGAATGCGCGCGAGGTCATCTCGGTTCTCTCGAATGAGTCGGTCCCACTCAAGGAGCTTCTTTGCCCGAGATCGGGGGTTCTCCTTTCGGAATTCCTTGAACGTTTCAGCAGCCGACTTCACAGCGCTGTCCACGTCCGACTTGTCAAAATCTGGGCAGGATGCGAACGTCTTTCCCGTGCCGGGGTCTGATCTTCAAGTCAACGGCCACGTTCGGTTACCACCAAGAATGTGCGCGATTTGAACTTACCCTCGATGTCGAAGCGTTTGCCCGATGATGCTGGCTTCCACTGGCCGTGGATGAAGGCCTCGGTTTGCAGTAGGTCCGGGCGCGCGAGCTAAGAACTGGTCAGAACAAAATGAGGACGGATCAGGGGACAGTTACTCGCCTTGAAGGGGAAAGTAGCCATGGTCGTCTCTTGATCGGCCTGGAGAGAATTTTGCAATGGGAATATGGTTTTGTTGAGGCCCGACAGTATGTGTCTTATAATCCCGACGTCATATCGAGAGCCGCCTTACTTGACCCCGCAGCCATGCAACAAAGCCCATCGAGACCGGGCCGGTGGTTCTCCTCTCGATTCCCCGCAGCGCGTCCCCACAGCGACCTATCGCGACTAGTACCACTGCCTCGGTATGTGTAATCGGTGTCGGGGTTCTGATAGTCCTCTAGTCGTGCAGCTTTGGGTTCTTGCTCCAACTCAAGTGCCGTGTTCGAAAACTCTCTACGCAAAGTAGTAATCGTGGCAGGTAGTTTGCTCAGCATCATTCATGTATCCTAGAATGGGAAAATGTGGATCGTCGGTCGCCGGCACGGGATTATCGCGAATTCGCGCTCTCCGCCGAAACCGGTGGAAGCATCTTCGTAGGCGGCGACATCGATAAGTATGGCGCTAGGTTGCTTGCCAGAGGGTTTTCTGGCCATCCGTTGCCGGATAACTGGACGCGAACGAGCGTCTAGGGAAGGAAGTTAACCTCGATTATATCAAGACGAAGTCTGGAGAACTCTATATTCCTGTCAATCGGGTTGAGATGAGCTAGGAGAACGGCTCCACTGCTCGTTGCGTACCTGTCTTGTAATTCGTTCTGGAGTTCCTTGCTCTCGTAAGAGGGGACGAGATGGCTACCTGAAAATATCACCCTGCCGTAGAAATTGGTCGATATGCGGTCGTCTCTTGCAGCGCCATGCGGTGCCGAACGCCACAGCGGCTGTCCCGCGGAATTTGCCGGCTGGCGGGCTCGGGGGGATAGCTTCGGGCGAAGAACATCTATCTACTGCTCTCGGGGACGGGAATATGGATCCCACCGAGTTCTCTTAACTCGGAGCATGTACTGACCCGTCGATCACCAGAATAGAAATTCTTCACCGGCGTTCCCGGCACTCGGGAAAATACCAACAGACGAAGACCAATACTCATCTGGATCATCTCGGGACAGTAAAGAGCTCTGTGAAGCCGACCGTATTGATGCGGAGTTTATCGTCGGACTTAAATTATCAGTCGATACCTTGGTGGGAGAAGTTCGTGCAGACCAATCAACCCCCTTAACACCTGGAGCGTCTTTGTGGATCACTTATTCAATCCGCGTACTGCGTTGATGAAACCACAACCCCAGTCTACTACTTTCCAGGAACGTTTACGATGCATGTCAAGCATTATGAGCTACTCTTGGCGTAGGCAGAAACGCCGTTGGGCTCAGTAAGCCACAGTCTGTCGACCGGAGGGCGTATAATTCGGACTCCGACGATACTCCCTCCCAAAGCCAATTAGATGCATTGCGGGATGAGAATGAACTGTACCACTTGTTTACATTAACTTATCAACGGGCTAGTTATTTAAAGCGACTAAAAAATACCATCACAGCCTCGGTGTCGCGCACCTCTACCTCTGCATATCCGTCCGCCACGTTCAACGTCTCGACAGTCTCTCCACCAGTGGTGAAATGGCCCTTGCCATTGTCAACGGTTTTTGACCACTGCTCGCCGGCCCAAGTCACGTTCTCAGTAACACCGCCAGCATCGAATCCCATAGCCGCCGCGCCGGCCTCGGTGACGAACCGTCGCACCTGGAGAGTTTTGGTTCCACTTTTGGTAACTGGGAGCACATAGGTGACGTGTCCTCGAGCTGCATCTGCCCCCCCTTTAAGGTTCCACAGCTTCATGTTGAGCAACGCGACGCGGCTTGGGCCGGGAGATGTTGATGCTTGTGTGTTCTCGTATATGGCGTATGCACCGACGAAGTCTGAGCGATTGCCACCGATAGAAAGCTCAGCTACATGTCCGGGACTTGTAGTGTTGCCGATAAAGTCGGCCACGAAGGCCGTCGCCGCGAAGACGGGTCGAACTTGTGGGGGGCCTTTATTGACGCCGTTGGCTTGTTGTGCGGGGACCCATAGCGAATGGGAGGTGTACGGCCCCTGCGTGTGTGCGACACGCGCTACACCCCGGGTCATGGCTAGCAGGTCAAAGTCGATGACCCAGAGGGCGGCACCGAAGCATGTCGTGAAGTTGATCGGCCCGTTGAGCGTGTCGCCCCACTCTGATATGATGTATGGCACGTTAGGGAAGTTCTGGCGTAGGTAATTGATGCTCTTGACTCGGCCCGGCAGACCGGCTCTTATGTTTATAGTGTGGTTCATGAGGAGGCCTAGACATTAGATTAGAGAATAGTAGGTTAGTCCCGGTCAGGGGTAGTACAACATACTCTGCAACTTGGCAAACGTGTCAACCGGTCCGGCGGTTTGGTAGTAGTGCTCGGCCGCGTATTTGGACAGGCTGTTGTTGTTGATACCTGCCTCGAATAGCTCCTGGCTGTGGGCAGCAATGTCAGACAGGATCATGGATGTGCGTAGTAGGAATGTGGGCTTACACAGAATATGGGTCATGACTGTTCGAAGGACCTGACAGTCCATCGGCAATCTCAAAGATGCGCGACTGAGCATCCGTGAGATTCAAGACCTGTCGCAATTTCTCCTCTACCCGGATTGCTGGCTTGAGGTACGCCATTGGTCCGTTGTTGTCATACACCGAAACTTCGTTCCCCAAAGCAATGGCGTCGACCCGGTTCGCACCGGCCGACTCCCAAGCCAAGCGCACAAAGTCGACCGTCCTGGTCATATTGATTTTGGGCCCCATCGGCGCCTGAATAGTCATCTTGGCTGCCGGGAACCACCCGAACGACTCAAAGAATTTCGTGCCAAAGATCCAGTGGCCTAGGTTGCCGGGGCATTTCCCTTCGCATCTCATAATTGGCGCATCGGAGCGAAGGTCAATGTCTAGGTAGTCACCCTCTGTGCCACCGATGCGGATAACGGGTGGGCTGGAGGCTGATGTGCGCTTCGCGACCGACGTGATCAAGTTCTTGGAGAAGTTGTTAGCTAGCTGCGGCAGCCCGAAGGTGGCCGTGCCGAAGCCGACAAAGTCGGCTGGAGGGGCCGGCGCGTTGCTGGGTACACTGCTGGGGATTAATAACGTGAATGTGGGCGACGCAGCTAAAGCTACTGAGGCCAGGATGATGACATGTGCCGCTCTGAGAAGCGTGAGTGTGCCCATGACGGAAACAGCTTTGTTTCTTCTAGGCAGTATTGCATTGAGTATTGTGACTTTGAATAGTGCCTAGGCTGCCCTGTCCTCATATATACCTCCTACATTGAACCGACGTTTTATGTATGTCATCGAGTCTGTGTAACGTGGCTTTCAGGAATGCATGTAGCCTTCCTGTGATCTAGCCAATTGGTACGACAGATTGGCAAATGTGACGAAATGTCTCAAGAACAGTAGCGGGCCCTCGGCCGCTTCGGCTAGTTCTCCGTATTTACAGCCTGGAGATCGCTAGGATGAGTTCTAAATTAAGACGATCCTCGCCACGGTGATCGCCACGACTGGCTAGCACTTATTTGATGGGTATGACCAAAATACAGCTCAAGCCACGACACAATGGGAAGTATACTGTGTAAATCCACAGGAAACAGATAAACACAATGCAGTACGTTTTTCTGTTCATAAGATACAGCTGCGTAGAACTGGAAGTTGGACTTGCGACGATTATATACCTAGGTCTTGGGGCATCTGGCTACGCAATACTAGGTACTTAGGCAAGAAACGGCGTTTAAAATTTATCTTTGAAGGAGGGCATGCATAGCTTGATCTCTAGTAGCCGCGCGATTAAGACTCAAATTCTACGCTGCCAACGTCTTCTATTACTTGTGTCCACTCAGCCTACGTTTGATCGTAAATGAGTTCGCAAGTGTTGTACAAGATGTACCGATTGTCACCGATGCTTGCACTAGTGTGTCTCTTAGAAAGTAGATCCTGCCTGATGTCTCAATCTCATTAATTCTAGCCTGCCCCTTCAAATCCTTTACTGGCACGTGTATTTCTGCCAGAGGGAGCTTCCACCGCCGCAGTTGGTGCCATAGATGTTCAGCGGAACCTCGACGCACTGGTGTGTTTCCTCGCCGTTGATGGCAATACCTGTGACCTGCGAGGCATCCTCGCTGGTGCCATCGGCGCAGAGCAGAGTCATATTGCTCTCTCCATCGACCTCAAAGGGGTAGCCACAGAGCGGGTTTGAAGGTATTTCAGTGTTCACCGACTGGATCACGGTGCGCGAGGCCTGGTCAGTGCAGGCATCATTGATAGTGGTTTTAGTGGGAGTCCCTGAGCTATGTTAGAAAATCACGCCATGGGAATTGTAGAAGCGCAGGAACCTGCAAGCTAGGATCTGGTAGCCATGGCCGATGCCAAGCTCGCCGATAGTGATGGGTTCGTGGGCCCGCGTGTCGTTCTGCCTAGGAACGAGAGGCGTGGCATTGGCGAGGAGTGCAGCAGCAGCAATAATGATTCCGGTCTTAAACATTTTGAGCGATGTTTGGGTCGTGAAGAAGCGAGTGTGAGTTAGTTGTACAATAGCGAGCGACGGTATGCTGACGAGACGGCTTTTGATGGCGATGATGGTAAATGGTGGTAATGATGATATTCTCAATGTCAAAAAAGATTGAAATGCTGATCTTTACTTTATACAATTTCCCTGTGGATCCAACAGCTATTGCATACGCACTTCCTCGCAGCGGGTGGGTGCGGTCACCGGTAAGTAAGCCCTTCCCCCAGGCATTGAGGCGTCTTGGCCGGTCGCGCCGAAAAAAATGCGTGATAGCGCCAGGGTTTCGACAGGCATGCCATGAATTCTCCAGGGTCTGAGTCTGTTTTGTAGAAACCCGACGGGAAATCGCTGCTTAGGGTCGAAGGAACAGAGAGGCTCCACATCGCAGGAATGATTCGCCACAGCAAAGATCACTGCCACTTCGTGGTTGAGGCTTAGGATATGGATCGGCACGAACTACTAACAAAAAGCCCCAAGAGCTTACAGTAGATCCCAGTTAACTTGTTCCCCGGTCGCCAAGTACCGTAGCGTCGTTCCGTGTTTCTTTTTTGGGTTGTTTTATTTACGGGACCACAACAAACCCCACTGGGCCTCCAAGCACAGCGCTCCTTTGTCCGAAAGGACGTTGCTAGAAATTCGATATATGATGCATGTAAAAACTCGGAAACCTGGGATAGAGTCTAAGAGTCGATCGTCGTTAGGCCAGACACAACGCCTGCGCATCCGCAGTATAATCCATAACCCGACTACGCCGGGCATGTCCAGTACGCTAAATACGCGGTCATGGGAAGCTTTGGCTCAATACCGAGAGCCACTTTCAAGCTCCGAGTGGACCATCAAGAAGTCGTGCCTCGCTTGGCGCAGTACCAAGCCACTACTTTCGTAAATTCGGCTGCAGCGGGGCCCAGTTGAAGTGGCGATATCAAGTCGTTTGGCTCAGTAACGAGCGGCGATATCATCAGCGTTTTTTTGAGTCTGTTCCTGTGTTTATTGAGAAATAAGGAATGTTCACGTTGAGAGAAGAAATGGTATTTTCCTATGGAGTATATTGTACGGTTGGATGGATCTAGGAAAACCTCTGCCAGCTGGCTGGGTCACAAAAGTAGGAGTCGATAGTACGGTGTAATACCACACGCCTAGTATTACTGCGTTGCACTAGGATAAAGCGGGCAATATTAGTGGCGTACAAGATATGTGAGTAGGTAGTTGGTAAGAAGCCGTTGAAATTAAAACAATTCACTTCGTTCAAGTATTTTTTTCAACGCCGCCTTATTACTGTTCGCGGCCAGGTATTTAATATGGTTCCTCAGGATAATGAATTGATTATCTTAGCTCGACTGACAACCATAGACACTCATACTCTCTAGGCTGCTTCCTATTCCGTCATTATTCACGCCTGCCACGCTTAATATCAGAAAATCCACCCATTTCTGAACTTGATTAGTGACTTCGCGAATCAGCGGTGCTAGCGAACTCGCGAATCAGCGATGCTAGCGACTTCGCCAATCAGCCATGCCGACGTAGCCGTAACTTTTCTAAGCTAAGAATCTCTCCACGATCAACGTGTATACTAGTCTTGATCTCGAGCATGATGACCAGCCGTATCGTCCTTCGCATTCTGCAAGCGGGGATCGAATGTGCAACGGGAACAGCACGCAAATGTCGGCCACAGGGCGTGCTCCACAGACCACGGTGACGCGTCCATCCCCAGCGAAGGATTGTATTATCTCATCCTTGCTGCTTCACGCTTCTTTGAAGTCGGTTGCCCTAGATGGCTGGACTACCGTATCCTCTCCAGCACAATTGAAAGACGAACCTCGAGAGAGAAATTCGCACACCGCAACTCCTGTCGTATTCGAAGTCGCAGAGTAATTACGGGATTGCTGTATGGACGTCCTGCCCTCTTGGATCCAATTCGGTGGGTTGGGTGGGATTCCTTGGATGGTGGGGAAGCGGCCTAAACAATGGGGCCCCGGCATCGCTCCGCACTCGGATTTCGAATGCGTTTAACCACACAAAGCAGGCCTAGGACATTGTCTCATTTCGGTGACGCGAAAGATAGCCTAGATAGGCCTTGAGTTACACTTTTGACCTCCTTAGGTAATCAATAGCGAAGCGGGGTTCATATCCGACGACGAGAATCGCCTTCACATATCAGGCGAGGTTGGCCGAAGGTCGTACACTGACTGACGTAAACAATCATTCACTCTTTTCCTAACCCGCCGTGCACCTCCCGAGCATCGGCGCAATACCCCAAATCTCGGCCCACCCCAGACCCTCGACAATGGCGACTGCAGTCGAGGATCAGCGAGCTGCCTCGCTGCTGGATGCCCAGGACAAGGCCATCCAGCTATTCGACGAGATTGAGCGCGACCTGATCCGGCCCGGCATCAGCGAGAAGGAGCTGAGCGACGCGATCCACGAGCTCGGCACCAAGCGGCATGGCGTCCGCACGCACTGGCACAAGCGGGTGGTCCGGAGCGGGCCCAACACGCTCAAGCCCTTCGCCGAGAACCTGACGGACCGCATCATCCAGCCCGACGACATCCTGTACGTCGACCTGGGCCCCGTGTTCGAGCAGTGGGAGGCCGACTTCGGCCGGACTTACGTGCTCGGCGACGACCCCGTCAAGACCAAGCTGCGCGACGCGCTGGAACCGACGTGGGACAAGGTCAAGGCGCGCTTCGACCAGAACCCCGACATCACCGGCGAGGAGCTCTACGCCATCGCCTGCGAGGAGGCTGAGCTGGCCGGGTGGCAGTTTGGCGCCGAGCTGGCCGGCCACCTCATCGGCTCGTTCCCGCACGAGCGCATCCCCCGCGACAAGATCAGCCTCTACGTCAGCAAGGGGAACGGGGACAAGATCAACTCGCTTGGCAAGGATGGCCACAAGCGGCACTGGATCTTGGAGATCCATCTGCACGACAAGGAGACTGGCATCGGTGGCTTCTACGAGAAGCTCTTGACGGTCACCTGAATGCTCCGAGGGGCTGGGTACGGGTGAAGTGCTGGGAGGCGGGGAGGGGCCTCGCTGACGTCGGATTAGATCAAGCATTCACAAAGCTAATAGGATCCTAGTTTAGTCGTCAGCCTTATGAAGAACCCTGAAACGCTTTGCATGGGGACAAATGCTCGGGCCCACCGCCCAGTTGCTCCATTCTGACTGTTTGTGATGCTCAAGCTGTGGCCCTGGCTTACGAGCCGAACCCTTCCTCCATCCGATGCTCTGCTATGTCCGGCACGGGTCTTGCATCACATTTCTACGGCATGACGTATCGGGGTCCAGGACCCGAAGATGATCGAGGTCTTTCATAGGCGATGACGTCAAACATTTAGAGGTACAATTTGAACCGCAAAAATCGCACCGGATCCGACCTCGGTGTCGTTCGTACACCGGCTGATAGCAGTCGGAGCATCGTATCGAGACGGTATAATAAAGGGACCGAATGTGGAAACCTCCCCGGACCGGAAATGGTACCGTAGCAGCGGAAGCACACACCGTAGTGGAGCATGCTGCCGGCGGCAACCACGCCCAGAACGACCGGATCCGGATTTAGCAGGCGTAGTCAAAGACAGGTAGCTGAAACTGCGGCCGTGCGGGCGTGGGCCCGGCCCGAGCTCCCCTTTGTGTAGGCTGTACGAAGTACAGATTACGCGCTCGCTTATGGCCGAGAGCTCTCGGGCTTCTCAACCCTAGGCCCCAACTAGGCGTGTTAGGTACAACTTGGCTGCACTTCGGCCTAAAAGGAATCAACAGATCGGTAGCCGACGGCTGCTTGTTAGGTCCTGGCAACCAAGAGAGATCCTTTGAGATCCTCGCGGTATGCTGGGAAGGCGCCGGGTTTTTACGATCTTAATTCCCCGATGCGATTTCCTTTCTAGTTTATGTATGCCTTGCTCAGTTTTTTCCTGGGTGGTAAGAATACCCAATCGGGATCTTAACGGTGCAACGTGGGGGGAAACCTGGGCAGTTATGGCCGACAAGTCCGAAGGCCATCGGTGCTGGCGCCAGCCTGGCTTCGGTATGACTCGTTAGGATGGGAGCCAGGATCAAGGCTAGGCTAAGCGCTTTTTTCTTTTTTAGATAGGCTATCTGGCTCGCGGGGTGCGAGTACGCACCCTTCCCAATAAGGGACGTACCTCGAACAGGAAGGAAACGCGGTGACCTTCCTTAGCGCTCAGGATCGCCGCGACGGTCGGAACCCGGATTGACGGGCTAAAATCTGAGATGTGAGATAAGCATGTTGGCGTGTTCGAGCCTCTTCGTCTAGGTGTGCTTGGTCTAGCAGCTGGGCCGTCGCCTCGCGATTGGCCGTAACCTTTCGACCGCCGCTCGGCGAAAGAAAGTGGGGTGCAATGACACAAAGGCGTGGGCGTGCTTGTGTAAAATGTCTCCGGCTTACTAAAGCCGAGAATGTCAGTCTAGGCACCGAAACTGTCAGAAACGGACAGTGCATTCTGTGACATTCAAGGTGTTGCGGCCTACCGACTCAGTGCTTTAGCTGTGGTGGGCTCTCTTCTCTGTGGCCCCCGCCTCCCAAGTGCCACGCTGCTGTCGTCCGCCCCTCGTCTCTGCTAACCCGCATAGACCGTGCGTTTGGTGTACCGTCGCCTACATCGAACTTGCCGTATGCGCGGGTGTCGCTGTGGGCATTCCAGCTGCCCCTTCCCAATTAAGCACCACGCCCCCGAATCCGCCACCTGCCACCTGCCACCTGCCCGTCTATCTAGTTACCCAAGGTAGGAGGACAAGAAGAAGTAATAATAACCGAAGCCGGAACCAACTCTCATCGGCTTGCCTGCGCCATGATGTCTGACGGTCACCTGTCGGACCCTGTGCGCCGAAAGACCCGAAAGGGTACGCGGAGCTGCTGGGAATGCAAGCGGCGCAAAGTCCGGTGCATCTATGCCAACCCAAACGACGCCGTGTGCACCGGCTGTGCGAGGCGTTGCCTGAAGTGCGTGAGCCAGGAGTTCCCGGAGCACAGAAGTACGGCAGCGGCCAAGACGCGACTTGTGGGTGACCGGATAGGACGGGTGGAGGAGATGGTCCGGCAGCTGGTCCAGCAGGCCGGCCCCGGACCCGGCCCCGGGCCCGCCATCCCGGACCTCTCCCCTCCAGCCCCGCGTTCGGCGGAAGATGTTACACAATCCCAACCGTCATCCGCCATCCAGTCTCAGGGCATGTGCACGCCGGCCCCCAGCGATACGCTGCCCTGCGCGAGCATGGCGTCCTGTACTCCGTCCATGGTGCGTCCTCGTCCATCCCTTGAATTCTTCCCCGGCCCTCGCTGACCGCTTCATAGGATGGTTTGTTGCCAGATTCACTGCCTCACGGGCAGCTCGCAGCGACACCTAGCCGACCCACCACGATCGAAGCCCTCACGCCACCTGGGGGGTTAGATCCAGGCCACGAAAGACTCTCGGCGTCGTTGCTTGCTGCCTTCCCAGCACAGTCCGACATCGATACCATCATCGACGCGTGCGGAGACGTGTCGGTCTTCTTCTTCCAGGTCCTGGGGAAGCCGTACGGAAAGATCAAGGCCGACGGCATTGTGGAACTCAACCATCTGAGGGCCCGCTACCCCCCTGGTACGCATCCGGTGCTCATCGCCCGCCAGATGCTCATGATCGCCGCCGCCATGCAGTATAATAACCTCGAAGGCGCCGATCGTCTCAAGTCCGTGACCGAGCCACCCCGAGACATCATGAGGCGGCTCGCCGAAACTGCTATACGCCTGGTAGCCTCTGACGACACTATGATGGGCACGGTGGAGGGTCTTGACTGCATCGTCCTAGAGGGACTGTTCCAGGCGAACTGTGGCAACCTCCGGCGTTCATGGCTGGCCTGGCGGCGTGCAATAGGCGTGGCACAGCTTTGGTGCCTCCATCGCCAGAGCCCCCCGCCGTTGCACAGCATGCAGCTGAACTACAACCCTGACCCTCGGTATTTGTGGTACCGGCTTATCTATGTCGATCGGTTTATGAGCCTTATGCTCGGCCTTCCACAGGCTAGCCGCGATGTCTCCATGGACTGCGAGGCTGACATGCTGGATGACACGCCGGTGGGCCAGTTTGAACGCCGCCTTTGTGTCGCAGCCTCGCGTATTCTCGAACGAAACGACCGCGAGCCCAGCTCGGACGACAGCAAGTTCACCCAAGAAGTGGACATGCAGCTGCAGAAGGCGGCAGGCGCTCTGCCGGGCCGGTGGTGGTTGGCACCAAACCTTGCGGGCGAGCCCAACGACATGCAGCTGTTCTGGGACCTGAACAGGCTCTTCTCTCAGATCTACTACTACAACTTAATCAACCAGCTGCACCTTCCATACATGCTCCGGCTTTCTGGAGGGTCCGAGCAACGGCGATATGATTACAGCCGTCTCACCTGTGTGAATGCCAGCAGGGAGCTCCTGAACCGCTTCATTCTGTTTCGGACATACACGCGCGTGGCCCACTGCTGTCGCGTCGTTGACTTTTCCGCGTTGTTGGCGTCCCTGACGCTGCTTCTGGCGCACATAGATGGGCACAGCGCCGCGACACCGTCTGATAATGTCCTCGCCCACCAGCGGCTCTCCGATCGGGCCATGATGGAGCAGGTGTTGGACAACATGGACATGATGGGATCCCTGAGCAATGACCTGCTCAGCAACAAGACGGCCGACCTGCTGCGCCAGCTATTGGCAATTGAGACGGATGCCGCAGGGGGTTCGAGCTACAGCTTCGGTGCAAGCACAGCTTCTCCGCCGGAGGTAGGCTCACTGCAACTCTGCGTTCCGTACCTCGGGCTTGTCACCATCACTAGGGGCGGCGGGATCACCAGGGGTCCCCCGGACGCCGGCCCACCCCCCAGTTCACAGGAGAGAAATCTAATAGCAGCGCTCTCCCATGGCGAGCCCGTGCCTTTGTGCGTGCAGGGCGAAACGCCGAGTGCCAGGACGGTTCCGCCGGCGCCTGTTGCATTCGCGGCCAGCACAACTCGTGCTAGCGCGGCGCAGCAGCAAGACCAAGTAATACACTCAAAGCATGATGCACACCAGCCATCGTCGGCGGCAGAATTGACACCGTGCTGCGAGGGTGACCCCGCGCTACCGGAAACGAGCGATATCCCTACGATGTCCCAGCCTTTGGACCCGGGTCTGACAGCAAACGGGGACCAATGGGCTTTCCAGGGGATAGACATGGCATTTTTCAATAATCTCTTGATGCGTGAGAATAGCACGCAGCCACACGAAGGAAGTCACGACGGGTGGATGTGGGCGAGGTGAGCCGCGGCCTGGGCCCGGCAGCTTAGGGTATTTGCCCAGCTTTGTATATCATGCTATGTAGGCCCCCGAAAGAGAGCCCCATCGGATCATTTTCGGAATTTGGGCCCCAAAAAGCTTCACCGAGCACTCTTCAGCCCATGTCCATGGTACGAAGCTTACTCCGTAGTCCGGCCTTGTGGTGTGCGCCCAATCGTGGTACAGATGTACGTCAGACGGGCTACGCGGGCTGTGAGATCCCGCGCATCCCGTTAACTCCAATGCACACCCTTCCCGCTACACGAGCCCCAAATCGAGTGATTCCCAGCGGCAATGCCCAGTTACGAGGTACGTGCAGTGATAGGCGGACTTTCGGGTGCTCGGGTTTAGCGCTGAGAAGGAGGAGCAGACCAGCCCTAGAAGAGTTTTTAGGGGAAGGGGGTGAGGCCTCGTAGCGGAAGCAAGCAGAGTGGTGCTAGGGCTGACTTGCGAGAGATAGTTCGATTACTTTCCAGCTCAGGCGACGCATGGGTTGGAAAGCCACGTTGCGCCTGTGTTACCAGACCAACCTGCAATGGCGCACAAGATCTGATAAGAAAATCTTGTATTTCCGCCCGATGCGGCGAATTGCGGCTGCTGCCCACTCGGGAAACCCGAGTCTGTACAGTACTTATTGTAGCCACGTGCTTCCACCCCGCAAATGACAAAGACACACGGGTGACGCCCAAGGTAGGGCAGAAAATAGGGAATCATGACCTTAGGTAAGGCTAGGTGATCGCTGCTTATGGACCCTGAACTCTTCATCGGTGTTGCCTGTAAGGCAATCTGCCCACTGAAACGGTTGAGTCCAACAGTACCGCATGTCGCATACGCCTCGTTTCGCGCCATGACCTGCCCGTTATGCTCCGAGTTTTTGTCTCCGAGCTCGATCGGCGGGGCCATTGGGGTGAGTCACCCGGCCGGCAGCGATGACGCGCTTGGGGGGACTATGCGCACATCCCATTTTTTCCCTTTGTTTAGAGTAAAGGAGGTAGGTATTCTAGAGGCTGTTGCGTGTGCGCGAGTTTGTCAGCACTGTTCCGGCCTAGTAGAGTAGGTGTGGATTTCCGCCGAACATTCGGCGGAGTGATGCGACGGCGCTTGGCGAGTTGGTGGGGTCCCCCCTTCCATCTAAGGCCTCGCCCAAAGACTTGGCGTTGCTGTAGGTATGTTAGCTCCGGTGGTAATTACGGTTTGTCCCCGAGGCGGCCGAATAGCCAGCAGAAAATCCGGGCGGGCCAATTTTCAGGCACGCAAGACACGTTGAGGCTCACGGGCCTGCGGGCTTGATTGGCGCTCTGGGCGCGAAGTACCGGCGATAGGCTAGCATCATCCGGTTCCCGGCTTGTGTCATCCTGGCCCGCAGCTACTAGCTTCCAGCAGTATGCGTGTTGTGGCTTGCGTGGGCTGGGTGCTGACTCGCCCGGGCCCGTCATTTCGAACCATGCTGATTGCAAATCCTGTTGCTACCGACCTGCTGGATCGTCCGCTACGGCGGGCTCCTCAGCCCTACCCCCGGAGCTTGGGAGCCGCCGCTCGCAGGCGGACTTCACATCTATCCGAGCTTGTTTCGTATTTCCAACCATGGCCTATGTGGCTTGCTGTCTCCCGGGTGCCCTAGGCTCCCATATAAACCACGGCCCTGGCCCGGGTCTAGGGGGCATGTATACTCCAGATCATCTCATCTCCGACTCTCGATCACATCGATACGAGTATAGACCAGCTTAACGAGGACGCAAGACTGTCCCACACCAGTTACACCAAACATAACAATTGACTCCGGTATCAGTAATTAACGCCATATCGAACCGACTCTACACATCATCAACATGTCCGAGTCCGCTAGCACACTAGCGATCCCCACGCGGCTGGGTGTGCCCGATGGGCAGATATCCTCTGGGGCGTCGACGGCATCCGATCTTGAGAAGCGGGATGGTTACAATGGAGAGACGGACGAGGAGAAGGGCACAGCGGCACCAACTCCCGAGCCGCAAGAAGACGAGAGCGAGTACCCCAAGGGTACTGCCCTTGTTTTCATCGTCGTTGCCCTGTGCCTGAGCATCTTCTTGGTAGCTCTGGATATGGTGAGTTCGCCCGGACTGCTAGATCCTCTTTAACCTGGCAAGACACTAACTAGCGCGTTTGTAGACTATCATTGCGACCGCCATTCCTAAGATCACGGATGAGTTCCACGGCCTTTCGGACGTGGCATGGTACGGATCCGCTTTCTTCATGACGGTTGGCGGATTCCAATCGTCTTGGGGCAAGGCGTACAAGTACTTCCCGCTCAAGACCAGCTACCTGATCTCCATCTTCATCTTCGAGCTTGGCAGCCTGATCTGTGGCGTCGCGCCTAATTCGACCGCCCTGATCGTGGGGCGCGCCATCGCGGGTATCGGTGCCGCTGGCATTGGCTCCGGCTCATATACCCTCGTAGCCTTTTCCGCGCCCCCTAAGCAGCGGCCCATGTTCACCGGCCTGATCGGTGCATCTTACGGTATCGCCTCCGTCGTCGGCCCGCTCATCGGTGGCGCCTTTACCGACCACGTGTCGTGGCGCTGGTGCTTCTACATCAACCTCCCGATCGGTGGTGTCTCGGCCGCTATCATCCTGCTCTTTTTCCACACCCCTAGCGGCGCCAAGCCCGCTGAGGCGACCCTGAAGGAGAAGATCCTGCAGATGGACCCCCTCGGCACCGTCCTCATCATGGGCGCCGTGGTCTCCTACATCCTGGCTCTGCAGTACGGCGGTCAAACTGCGGCGTGGAACGACAGCAAGGTCATCGGCTTACTTGTCGGCTTCTTCCTCATTGCCATCGTTTTCGCCGGCTGGGAGGTCTACAATGGCGAGCGCGCCATGCTTGTGCCTCGCCTGCTGAAGAACCGCACTGTCTGGGTGAACTCGCTCTACGCCTTCACCTTTGCTAGCGCCTACTTCATCATCATCTACTACCTTCCCATCTACTTCCAGAGCATCGACGACGTCAGCCCCACAGACTCCGGCGTTCGAAACCTGCCCATCATCCTGGCTGTCACCTTCGGCACCATCGCGTCGGGTGGCTTCATCACCAAGACCGGCATCGCCACGCCCCTCTTGGTCGGCTGCGCGGCCCTTGCGACGGTTGCTTCCGGTCTCATCTACACCCTCGACATCGGCACGGGCAGTGGCAAGTGGATCGGCTACCAGATCCTTGCTGGTGCGGCTTTCGGTGTTGGCTTCCAGATTCCCATGATCCACGGCCAGGGCAACGCCAAACCTGAGGATCTCGCCATCGTCACTGCTATCATCATGTGTAAGTTACCCTTCGCTTCCTTCATCGCAATGCTGGCATTTCCCTGACACGATGCTTCTCCAGTCTTCCAAACCATTGGTGGTGCTTTCCTCCTCTCTGCCGCTCAGTCGGCGTTCGTCAACAAGATGGTCGGTATGCTCCCGTCGGTCGCTCCTAACGTCGACCCGATGGCCGTGATCGCCACGGGTGCGACCGAGCTCCGTCATGCATTCTCCGCCGACCAGGTGCCAGGCATCCTGATTGCCTACATGGCGGGCATCAAGGTCGCCTTTGCCATCGCGATCGGCTCCGTCGGCGCTGCCTTCATCCTCAGCCTCTTCAGCAAGTGGCAACGGTTGAACCCCGAGGCGCTGAAGGCTGCTGGCGGTGCGGCTTAATCCCTGCGCGCGCGGCAGGACAACGAGTTCTTTCATATCACTCAACATGGATAGGGAGACGAGGCGTCTCAGAACTAGATACCTATACAGGGAGGCAAGGGGGACAAAGGCGGCGGGGCGGGGCAGGCGGGGCTAGACTGGGATGATCTGTGAGCATCTGGACTTAAAGCGGGACAGCATGTTTGGAGTGCAAGCTGGCAGGGTGTTTTGGAGTTTCGCGGGGTCTTTGCAAGATTGGTGCTTATTAGACAGCGGGAGACGATCGCTTCTTGCGCATTGCGGCGCGATATCCCCTGGCCGAGAAGGCTAGGGCCGCCGGGATTATGATTAAAGACATAGACTGGGTATACACCTAATATTACATCATCTCCTCTTTCCAGCTGAATCCGTGCTTCCGTCACACTCGGTTGCGCCTACAATTCGTGACACTAGTGAGAGGTCAGATGCACGTCATTGTTGCATAAGCTGGCCTAACTTGCTTGGCCACTGTTCGTGTGGATTATAAGGGAACAATCCACTGGAGCAAATGCGTAGCTCCATCCAGTAACTTACCCGACGAGCCGTCGACGGATTTCCAAAGATGGAACCTTGTCTCTGGTTTCGGGGTAGCCCGCTGCCGAGCCTCCACTGTCGATCAAGGCGTTGGGGAGAATTCGTGCAGCGGCGGCATCATAGCTCCACTAGAGACGACGATCCCGTCCAGCCACTCCTCCAAATAGAAAACACTTTGCCACACAGCCCCGCGGGCGCACCAATCCACATCTTCAGGACTGCATATCAATGATCCACGGGTCGTGCCGCAATCGCTGCCTGGCCTTTCGCTCAGACCAATTTAAGACATGGCAAAACGAAGGAGCCGCTTCGCTGTTAGCATACTTATACTGAACTCGGCTGCTCCTCCTCGTCTTGGGGGTCGTTCGATGAAGCCGTTTCTGAGGCTTGGTCCAAATGCACGCGTCTTATTTTTCGTATAGTATCAAGCGGCCAATTCCCTACCGATGGTTCACGCCGGTGGTCGTGTCCGGTGGGATTGTGCTCGCCGTGCTTTTCTCCCTTGTAAATCTAGCCAGCAGCGGGTATCACCTGAGGTCTATTTACACCAACGACCCGAATACCACATTAGGGGCGCAAAAACAGTATGTCTATGTTCTCCGGCTGGTCGCTGACGCGCGCGTGCTAATGTTTCCGACTTCGAAGATGGTTCATGGAGCCACCCTTTAATTGGGGAGGAGACCTAGACCCAAAGTGTGAACCGCAGCTACTCGCCATCGGAGACAAGCTATTCAGTACGAACCTGGGTTTATCGTACGAGGTAACATCTATCTCGCGAATCGACGAGACAGGTCAGACAGCTTCTCTTCCTTCCGTGCAATATCTCAACAACACGCTGGAGGGTTGCATAACCGACTCTGTCGTAGTTGATCTGCACAAAAACGATCTTACCTTGCCGCCCTACGCATGGTGGATATCTTGGAGCCCTTCCAGTACCGCCACAGCTACGGCGCGCTGCACCATCATGTCGGAGGACGCACCGACAAATATAACCCTCCAAGTCCGGTACAGTGGAGCGGGTGATGGGACGTACAGCTATGTGGTCTCCCAAAACTTCAGCGACCATGCGAGCTTGTGGTGGGGGACCAGGCTGTTGAACGTGTACTGGAGTGGAGTTATGAGCGCCATGGCCCTTGTACCATTATCCGAGGCCGTGCAGGACAACGAGAGCTTCTGGAACGCGGGGAATTTCGTTTACCGGTGGGATAACAGTGACGAAAAGAGGTATGCTCCACCAGTTGTTTCCTTGCGGGCCACTCCTCGTAAGAGAGGGCTGACCGAGGGGGGTTGGTAGTATACGCGCCCTGGACTTCTTCGGGTTAGACTACTTTCTCACCACTTCCTCTGGCGCCATCGTCCATGAGACTTGGGATGGGAAAAATGAAGTCGAGGCCCCGCAAAATCCCACGACACTTTATAATAACCCCAATGTAAGTCCTATCGGCCGCGCAGACTGCACTATCGCCCTACTGGCGCCGGCATGGCGTCACTAACCCCGAGGTGAAAAAGGTTAGCTTCTCGCCAGCACTGACAGAGGGCCTATTTTTCGCCAAAGTCATGCATTCGCTGGTAGCGATAGACCTCGGCAATACGGACGCCCCAAACCTTCTACTCCACGACGGCGATATAGGGTACGCCCTGAATCCCCCAAACGACATGAATAGGCAGCCAAGGGGGCTCCTTTACACCGAGAACCCCGTCAGCTCGCAGAACTACGCTCTGATCCCTTGGCCAGGAATCCCTCCCAAGGGGCAGCCTGATCGCCTGCGCCTCAACGACAGCTATGACGCGTTCAAGCCGCGCATGGGAACCCTGGGCACCAACAGCGCTACCCTGTTTACACAATACCTCTGTTCGATCCTCGAGCAGAAGAACACCGGCACCATGCTGCTTGCGATCCTGATAGCCGACTTGGTCTTCCTGCAGGCGGCATGGAAGTTTCTCAAGCTTGTGACCGAGACGATGCTGGAGCGAGAGGACCCGGGCGCCATGGTCTGCAATGGGTGTATGCGGGCCGGCAATAGGCCCGTCGGCGTGGGCATGTACAATCTCGGTAATGCAGGGTTCTGCGAACGAGATCCCAGGGGCGAAAGTGACGCCGACACGACGCGGAGTTTAATTGATAAGGAAGGTGAACACACCCGGCCAGAATCGCACCATGGCTAAAAGTAGTTGAGCTGGAAGCCAACCACTGACATCACAAACACTTGAGACATTTTCTATTCTTGCTTCCTTGGTCCCAAGTGCGATCCTAATGCATGTCACTCCCAAGCGCGGGAGCGCAACCCCTAGATTTCTTAATGCAAGAGTGGTATTGTGGCTTAGCTCTAAACCCGAGTTATAGGGTAACGGAACATGACGGTTATGTCGAACGCCATCATCCACTCACACGGACCTATAACTATCATCGTTGAAGAGATTTTGAATCGCAACCCATTTGCTAGTTACTCCTGGGCATCTCGCCTCAGAATCATCGTATCTGCGGGTGGCTGTGGACTAGGCAACGACGTAGTGGGATTGCGTTCCTCATATGGTACTTAGGTCAAAGAATCTCGCAATATACTGGCGAAGACAAAAATATTTTTGTGTCAATTTCTCGCACTCTGCCCCGATTTGGAAGCCAAAGTGCGTTGGGGCGATTATAGCTGGACCTGTGTGCAGTAGCTAAGTACCCTGTACATTAGGTAAGGTATGCCGGACGATGCGAGTCAGGGACGGCGCCCGGTTTTGCTGTTTACAGCAACAGACAAGCTTTTCCAGAACAGGGTAGATCGGCCTGTCGGCTACTTCATGGTGCTTGGGGCTGATTCCTCCTGTCTACTCCCCTCGACCACTATTCGCCAGATCGTATGCCCCTGGCGAACCCCATCAGCGGGGGCGCCCCAGCCCCTCCCTGTATCATTGGCCCCCAGCGGCCCTGTCTGACGATCCTGGCCGACCTCTATGGAGCCATTCTGAGGCCGTGTAGGGCTGGCTGCATTTTGGTGCGCTGCGAGGTTCTGTTCTCAGCCCAGCAAAGCGGTAAAAACAGGCCGCGGCTGTATTGCGAGAAACCAATTACTCTCCCTCGCATGACGTCCACTTGCAGCGGGTTAATTCGTTACAAGTACAATGGGTCGTTGGTCAGACCCCGGGCGAAGTCATCCTAGGTGTCCATCGGCGAGGCAGCGCAAGCTCAGCATCTTGTAGTTGCGCACCAGTAGCCCCCACAGTTGATCCGCATAAATCCAGCGGCCTCGCCGTCTTCGCAACAGCACAAAAGTACCCAAGAGTCAGCTATTCAGGCCCTCCTGCAAGGCATAATACTTATATATCCGGGCTAGCCACCAACCTGTATGCAAACTACCCTCAGTTACGCACGAGTTGGACGAAGTCACGATGGCAGCCAGACAACAAGGCGCCAGCTACGACCGCAAATTTGAAGGATACGAAAACTACAGACAAAGCATACATAACCCATACGCGAATTGCGACGAGGAAATCCAGATGCACTCCTACCCTGTCCCGCAGCCCGCGTCCTTCATCGACCCTTCGCAGGACCAAGGGCGACATGGATACAGCGCTGTGGAGGCCGCTGATCTTGGTGACGGCGCAGATGCGGGCGATATGGGTCACCAGAGCCAACACTATGAGGGCAACGGACCTCGTGGCCGACAAGAAACAGATTCTCTCCTAAGCAGCGCCGGCAGCGAGGAGGACGCAAAAGATCGTGAGCCCCCGCAAGAGAAGCCCGAGAGAGATCCTTATCGCCCATTCCCTCCAATCGAGGGGCTGGTCGAGCAAGAGAACCCCCTCACATTCCGAGCTATCTTCTTGGGAATCCTGTTCGGCACGCTCGTAAATGCGGCCGAGGTGTACTCAGGTGAGCATAAGACCATAACACTGGGGGTCCCATTGGCGAGCTGACAGAGTACCGCAGGACTCAAGAGTGGACTTGCCGCCGGTGCGGCCATGTTTGCGCCGATGATTGGGTATATCATCATCAAAGGGCTAGTGAAGATCGTCCCGCATATCAACTGGCTAGGCGGCCCGTACGGGCCTCGAGAGACGGCCATCGTAGCTGCCACGGCGTCGGCGGCTGCAGGCTCTGCATCCATCTTCACGGGCATAGTGCCGGCTATGTTTAAGCTGAATCTATTGACCTCCGTCACGGGCTCCTTCCCCCCTCTGCTGGTCTTGACGCTGACGTGCACCTTGGGCGGCCTCTTCTCCGCTGCACCTCTGCGGAACTTTTTTATCGTCAGGTCAGCTCGCGAGCTTAAACTTAGGTTTCCAGCCGGTAAGTAAACCTAGCCCTTGCTCTCTTGCGCTTGCGTGCATTGACAAGCCCTCTATAGCTGAGGCGATGGCTATCACGGTTCGATCTCTCCACGCGGCCGATGTCGGGGCCAAAGGAAGCGCAAAGCAATTCAAGGCCATGATCATCGCCTTCGCACTCTCATTGGTCCAGAAGATTGCAGCCCAGTACGCGAAAGGGATCGTCTACGACTGGCATTTCTTCACATGGATCTTTGAGTGGAGCAACTACAGCAACCAGGCTCTCGCGGTAGAGAACTGGGGCTGGTTTCTTGAGCTCTCGCCGCAGTACTGGGGAATGGGCATGCTGGTGGGCCTGAACATGGGAGCCTCCTTATTCTTCGGCGCCGTTCTAGCGTACGGTATCATAGGGCCGATCTTGGTACACACCAAAGTTTGCGCGCTGGTGCCGCTCGTCCCGAATAACCCGCAGTGGAAGGACTACATGTCCTACTCCGCAGCCCCGAACTCCCCCTACATGTGGTTTGTGTTCCCGGGGATTTCCATGATCCTATTCTCCGCCTTCAGCGAGCTAGCCCTTCAGCTACCCGCTATCTGGAAGGGGTTCAAGGTGGCCGCGAGGGAGGCGAGTCAGGCCCTGCTGCAAAAGTTCCACCACCGGAGTACGCATTACGACCCCTACGACAAGAGGCTCCAACAGTCGGTGAACGAGGACGAGACGGTTGGTAAAGATGTGCCGGTATGGCTCTGGGTAGGTGGAATGGCTGTCATTATCGCTGTGGCCTGCATCAATTCCCAGTTCCAATGGCAGGTGAACCCGGGATATATGGTCCTGGCGCTGCTGTTATCCTGTTTCCTCGCGTTTCTCAAGTAAGTCCCCCCACGGCCCGCCCTGCCTCCTCTCTTTTCACGGTGGATAGCTAACTGGATTTCCCTCGAATAGTATATACGGAGAAGGTACGACCGGTTTCGCCCCGCCGATCAGCGACCTTCTCGTGGGAGGCGTGTTCGGTGCTCTCGTCCATTCGGTAAACGAGGGACTGACAACCAAATACACACTCGTATTCCTGTCTAGCATCGTTGTCACCGGCGTGGCAGGCGTTGCAAATGGTCTGATAGGTGACTACCGGAATGGTTACTTGCTTGGCGTGCCCCCACGTGCCCAGTTCTATGCCCAAGCTATCGGGACGGTGGCGTCGGGGTTGTCCGCCACTGGCCTATTTGTCCTGTTCGCAGAGGCATACCCGTGCCTACTGAGCGCCAAGGCATCTATCCAAACTTGCACCCTGTCGGCGCCGCAGTCGATTCAGTCGCTGACCCTCACCCCTGCGATAGTCCAGGGTGACTTTTCTTCGATTATGCTTCCAGGCTCAGGCTACGCGGCCATCGTATTCGGAATCATTGCTGTCGTCAGCAATGTAATCCGCCACTTCGTACTCCGTGGAGAGCGAGAAAAGTACAAGCAGTACATGCCTAACTGGCTGGCGGTGGGAATGGCCTTCGTGCTTCAAGGCACGGTGCTGGCTACCTCTCTGTTCTTTGGCTCTCTAGTGGCCTACGTTTGGTCCAAGAAGTGGCCAGCTCATTGGGTGGTCTTTGGAATAGCCATCGCGGCCGGAATGATGGCTGGTGAGGGCATTGGCGGCCTTATCGGCGCCATCCTTGACATCGCCAAGGTCGGCAGCACCAACTTGGGCATAGGCGCTGGGTGCCCTGCGAATATGTGTTAGCGACTCTATTCATCGGTGATACACAGTTTTCCAACAAGCAAGCATGGAGTTTGGGCGGATTAATTACTCGTTTCTGGTCTAGATTGCATAGAAGCGAGAGATTTTAGGCATAGGTCTAGAAACGATATTGGTGGACAATCTTCCAGGCAGAGAAATGGATAGATCGAGTTTTACAACAAAATGGCTCCCGGTACGAGATAGCGCAATGTATACATAATAAAATAGCAGTGGATCGGAGAATAATACTGGGCATTAAAACGAGCTTCCCGCTTGGAAACTCTTGTCCACAAGCCGTGACGTTACTGTGCTTGTCATTAGAAGCACCTCAGTGTGCAGCAGAGGTAAAATCCGGTATATTGGACAGCCCAGACTTAGGCTCTATACAATTATCACAAAAATTCTATTTTTAGGTCCATTCTTTTAGGTTAGTCGTGTACCTAGCTGCCCTTTTGTTAGAGAGCAACCGACTCTGGCCAGGTGCTTTTGGCCGGTATCTAAGCTAGGCTCGGGGAGGGCCACGCGCCATTCAACTGCTGGTCACTTCATCCAACACCGAAGTTCCAGTCCGAAAAGAGTAACGATTCCTAAAGAAGGGTAAGAAGGAGGATTTTGAACATCATAGGTATATCATAGGCACCACTTCTGGATCCCGACCGCCGAATCGAGAAGGCCGTTATTTAGCCTATATCGCGAGCAGAGCTTTTTATATCCACCTGTCGGCTCTTATATTAACTCTCTCGCATCAGCCATCCGCGGCCTCAACATCCGGTTCTATTTTAACCATTGGGACCCACCAAGAGACCCAACGACAGTGGCGAACGGCTAGATGGGTTATGGCTGAACCAGCTCGGTGGAAACATCCTGGCGCGTATGGCGGGCCAGCCAGCCCTACATAGATCTCACTGCGTTGCCAAGGGAGGCGTTAACCTCAAAATAGCGCCCTGTATCGGAGTTTCTTTGTCATGACTTCTAGGTCATGTCTTGGGGGAAGTCTTTATGGCCTCGGCCAACAGCTCAAATGACGAGTATATATAAAGGAGTCGTCTTGCTGCCTCTGGATGAAGAGAAGACCCAGCATCAGACAACAAGCAACAACCACTTCAGACACCTCAAATCCACGACCAAAGTTACCAAATTCTCTCTTAAGACTTTTAGTTCTTCCCCCAACACCAAACAGCAAAATGCAGTTCACCACTCTTCTCCAGGCTATCGCTGCCACCACCATCATCTCAGGCGCCGTCGCCGCCCCTGCCCCCGCCCCGGCCGCTGAGAAGACATCAGCATCGCCGCTGATCGATCTGTGGAAGAACAAGGAGTTCCTCGATCTTAAGTTCACTGGCTCCGCCAACGTCGGCGACTGCAAGAATCTCCCCAGCAACTTCGCCGACAACGTCTCGAGTGGCAAGGCTAAGCCCGGATTCCGCTGCACCGTCTGGGTCAACAAGGACTGCAAGGGCACGGGCTTCAGCTTCAACGAGAAGCCCGGCGCCTCTTCGTTCCCCGACTATATCGACAACAAGTCTAGCAGCTGGAAGTGTGTTGCAGCTTAAGCATTTTTTCTATGTGGTGGCATTGCATCGCGGTGGTTAGGGGAGGTCAGCATTAGCATAAATATGGGCGAGTGCATACATCATCATTACAGGAATTTCTGGGTCTTGGGTTAAACAGCTACATTTGAGGGTTTTTTTTTCGTGGCCAATATAGACACAGAAGCCCCTCGGCATCTTCAATACACACTCTCTTTCGGTAGTCTATCGTCCTCACCTTCCAATCCGTGAAATCCTCTAGCCATCGCAGTTACCCAAACCAGTAAACTTCCATGACAATGTGCTGTCTATTCCTCAATCACACCTTGCACTGCGCTCAAGAAAGTGTTTACGTCTGTCGGGCCGCATGTGTAACGTTTTCTGGAGGGGTTGGGATGTTGCCGTAAGTCGCTCCGTTGTAAGCCATACTATGGTTGTAGATGGCGCCACCGTTCTGGGACATCGGGATCTCTGGGCCCTCGCTGGATTGGTTGAGGCTGTCGTACTCGCCATTTGGGTGCTTCAGCTGCTCTTTCATGGCGGCCACGGCTCCCCGCCGCTTCAATCCTAGGCGTTTACGTTCCTTGCGGGACGGCATTTTGACGGCACTACCCTTCATGATACGACCGGGATGAACGATACTCAGGGAAATGAATCCAAGCAACATGGGGAGTGAATCTAAGGTGTATGCGAATATCTCGTGCTTCGGAATATAGCCATCGACGCCGCCGTTGTATTCGATCAAGCGGAAGAAGATGCGCAGCTGAGCCCTGTTAGAAATATAATCAAAAATAACCACCATGCCCTGCGGATTTTGCGTACCGTAATGAGGAGCAAGACAAATGCAAGAACGTAAACCAGCACCATCCCCGAGCGGAATTCTTTTTCTGGCAGCAGTGCCTTATTGCTCTTACTCTCCCTCCTCATGATCCGCCAGAGCACGAAGAGGAAATAGCAGAAGACAAAGATGAACACCTGCTGGAACATGGTGCCTCCCTTATAGATGTTTAATCCTGGGACAGATTAGCCCTATGTTATTCATTGGCCTAGTTAAGTGCTCGGTACTTACCCATTTCGACTTTGTCGTGGTCGCTAGATGTGGAGGTTGCAGCCCCGAGAGCTTGGATCAAGAAAGAACTGCAAGGAAGTGAAAGTGAGTAGTCAGTCATCTAGAAAGGAGATATAGCAAGTATTCGAGCTGTAAGGGCAGAGGATAGCACTTACATGATGTCTAGCCAGACAAAGATTTGTCCGAAGCGCCAAGCAGTGATTTTTACAATTCTTCCGTCGGGAACGTAATGCCACACCATGCGGCCCACGACCATGTAGACATAGGCATTGGCCCAGATTGGGGCACACTAGAGAGATCGAGTTAGTACGAGTGCTAAATCCTAGAGGAACAACATATCGAATTCCTCACCAATATCAGGACGAACCAGCCTGTATAGGCACCGACAGATGATGGATGATTCATGCTGTATCCACGAATGGCGTATGTGAGGAACTGCCACAGCGCCGACTGGGTAGTTTGGTAGATATATTAGCTGATGTATTCAGGCCAGAGAGTCAGAGGTTATGATTTGGGAGTGGCTATACCATGCACACGACCCATGCATAGGCCTGACGATAAAGAAAACCTTGCACGATATGTGCAAGAAGGGCGAGGCCAAAAAATGCAGTGAATACGTGGTTGAGATTTTCATTCGGGCAGAATTGCCAACCCCCCGGCTCGGACATCGCTGCACGATAGCGTTAGGAGGCGTGCGCAGCATTGTGAGAAAGAGCGCTACACCCAGCACTTACCTTTGCAAGGAGAGTCCGAGGCCATGGTGATGTTGCACGTGAGCAGACTAATTACTTGACCTTAGAAGGGTTAAAACTCTTGGAAATATGGCTGGACTGCACGTATTGGGTTGAGTTGGAACTCTAGCTTCTTGTTTCTAAACCTGCCTGACCTTGTTGCCGCTTTTATATACGGGCTCACGCTCTGGCCAAGTCACTCGCTCTGCCACCTTGGTGAGATACGAGAAGCTTTACAAAGGTCTTGGCAAGGGTCCGCCCCAGGAGTGGAGTTGGCTCATCCTTCTTGCTGTTCCTATGGCCTACATCACAGCTTGGGCGGCTGAAATTCGGTGGCAAGGGTGTAGCTGCTGTGAGATCCAGATAACGACAAAAGAACCCGGCCCAGATTCGGTATAGTCTTCTCTTCGACTTCCAAATGAGGCGGCACAAATATTGTCGTCGCTGGCAGCTAGTATCTGAGGCTGAGCGAAGGCTAAACGACTATGGCTGCCCAACTGGCTGGCTACCTTAGGTAAGGTAGGTAGCCTGCCGTCTCTTGCCTATCCATGTATAGTCAGCACAGCCCCGTGTGCCAATCGTGGGACCTTTGAAAGCCGCCTTTTATGAGTAGGAATGGGAGGAGGAATCGAGGCTAAACACTCTTGTGGGCCAGTCTAGGAGTAGACCTTGAAGGTGCCCCATGGCCCTGGCTGGAGGCTAGATTGTATTGGGCGGCTCGTTGGCATAACCTGGTTTGGGTCGAATGCATGCCCCGTTCCCGCATACCACGCCCCACGAGCCACACCCAAGGCTGGGGCGTATACTTACTCTGGACGACGACGTTGGCTGCGCCTTACAAACCTAATCCCGTCCACAGGCTGACTTAAATTGCTTTATGTGACAAAGTCGGGATTACAAATGGCGCCGCTGATTGGCTACTTCGTTGGGACACCCCCAGCTGCAGCCCTACGAGCTTAAATGTTCCAGCCCCCACCCACCATTCCAACCTACCCATGTACAAACGTAATCACTCGATATGAGTGCGGCTGTCTCATCACATAGACGTGACACACTTGGAGTAGCACTCAAGATCACGGCAAGATCCCGGTAGGGTACCGGTTCAGGGTAGCTGAATCCTCAATCAAGCCATCGAGTGCCGCGTCTGCCTGTCGCTGGGCCACGGCTGAGCATTGTTCTCTGCGGCTACGACTCCAAGCCTAGCACACGAAGCGCAATGGAGGTTGCCATATCTTTCAGAACATACCTTAAGACGTTGATGCAACATTTTCGACGTGCCATCCTACACAGCCCCATGTCCCCATCCCACGATCTAGGAATATGGGCTTGCCCTTCCGGCTGCTACAGGACCATGTCGCTAAATAGACATTCTCCGGGCTATATTTAGCATACTGGTATTTGGTAAAGCTGTACCAGATAATTTTCGTAGACATGGCAATGCTGTACGCCGCGACAGTTGCGGTCACCCCCAGTGCAGTCCCATAGTAGCAGTCATAGATAAGATGAGACAACCATTGCGAAGGGCGATCTCTGAGTAGTAGATCGCCTTTAAGATTGTATAAATTGCTACTTTCATCTGAGGACTATCAAGAGAGATTGCTTCCGGCAGCAGTCTTACAATCTTCCGGCAGGGCTTCCCAGAAGCTGGGGCCATGGGGTTTCCAACCCAGCTTCTTAGCGCGGGCTGATTCTGCGCGGCTGTTAGAGCCCCAGATATACAAGGCTAAACGAGGTAAATCTGGCACTACGGCTGCCACCTGGTCCTTATTCCAAGACACAGTCGGGGTTCCGGATGGGAGCCATCCTTGTTCCTGGCCGATCTTGTTAACCGCCTCGGCGACCGATTTCCAACGGACTTCGTCGGCCACGGCAAAGTAGTAGCCCTACATCGACGTGAGGAACATTAGACGGTATTTCTACCCGAGGGAAGACGATGTTACTGACCTCCTTTCCGTAACTAAGCTCGTCGCCTCCATCGAGATATTTTCCAATGACCAAGACGAAAAGGTCGACGACGTCGTCCAAGTGGGTAACAGCGCGGAAGTTTTCTCCTTTGCCCAAATAAAAGGCTTCTTTGTGCTTGATTACGGCTTTGACATACATAGGTATCATGTATGTTGTGTGACTGCCCACTGAGCGGGCTTGGCCGTAGATATCCGGAGGACAAATGCATATGGTCTTAATCAAATCATTGTTCGCCTCTTGGACCATTTTATCTGCGGGACGCTGTAGGCGATCCTCGGGCAGGGTGGTGATTTCCTGAATATCGGTGATGTCGTTCCAAATGCGTGGATTGCTGTTACCATCCCACGTTTGGATACTCTCGTCCGATATGCAGCTCGTGCCAGTGAGATGAATGAGCAAGCTGGGCTCAGTCCTCTTTGAGAGGCCAGAGAGAACCGCAGTCAGGCAGCCTACATGGTTGTTGTCACCGGCATCTGTAATTTTTGGGTTTGCAAATTAGCTAGCGCCTCCAAACTCGTGAAGAACATCGTCCCTTGGCAGCTACAAGCTAGAGGGTGGCATGAGACATACGAAGTACAATATCGGCGTTCTGGGCAGCCTTTTCGATTATGTCGGAGTCATCGAAGGTGCCTTTGACAACATTGACAGTGCTGTATTTATCCGTGAACTCCGGTCGAGGGGTCCGAAGCAACGCCGTAATCTCAAGCTCTGGGTACGTTGACACGAGTTCGTCCAACACACTACCACCGATGAAACCGGTTGCACCGGTGCTATTCGTAGCAGTTAGAGAAAACCCAAAGCTGCGGGTAGTTATACTGAGGACTTCATACATGAAAAGTTTCTTCGTCATAATGAAATGTTGAAATCTCTCACAGGTACTAGTAGGTAAGCTGCCTATTCTTTCTCCTCCCCTTTGCAGCTCTTTGGTTGGTGGTCGTGGGTTGGTGGTCGTGGGTTGGTGGTCGTGGAGCGATGATATAACAAAGTCGGACCAATATCAAGCCGGGCTGTGGAGTTGATGAGAAATACTGTTCATGCATATATCCACAGTCGCAAGCTCATTGCAAGGAATACCCCGCGTTTAAACAGGGTCGGCATAAAGCGGGCCGTTCGATAGATCGGCCGCTTGATAGGGCAAGATGTGGGCTAGGATCCGTGGAAGCAGACTCGCTTGTCGTATAATGCATATTTTGGTCGATATTCTCTCAGGTAACCTCGCGGTCCATGTCTACCCAGCTTTTAAGGCTGTTGGTGTTCATAATCTCACTGCAGTCGAGACGCGACAGGATGCGAGTGAAGTCGCGGACGTACTGGACGGCTCGGCGTGCAGGTGCCTCGTGTGTCTCGAATGGGCAGTTCAGCAGAGCAACCGCTACATCGCGAACTTTATATGTCTTAGACAACATGGATGGGATCAGCATACGTAACGTCAAATAATATCTCAGCGAGACCGAAAATACTTACCAGAACGAGGCCATTGGGCTCCAGATAAACATAGGGAATGCTGTGCAGTAGGTGCAGCATTTGACGACATATATCCTCCCGCTCAGGCCAGCTCTCGCGCAGACAGGAGGCTGCATCACGCCCCGTGCTCTTCTGCAACAATACATCGACCTGATCGAGTAGCATGCTTTGCAGCCATAGGTGTGTCATGTGCAAGTTGACACGCATCGTCTCCACCTGCCCATGCAGAACACCGCTGCCTTGGCCAGCCTCATTGGCCACGCGGAGTCGCTCAGCAGCCGACTCTCCATCGGCGTCGCAGCCTATGCTAGATGAAGTCCATTGGCGCAGCGGGCCTGGCACGTCGTCTAGCATATAGCGCAGCTCATGTACTAGGTCGCGGAGCGCAGCGAGTCGCTCGGCCAGGGTCCGGCTATGCCCGCAAGTGCAAGCAGCTTGGGACATGGTCTCGCGCATAGACAAGAAGAAGACGCGCGTGTGCAGAATAAACCCACCAGCGAGGGTGATGGTAGGTCGAGGCGTCTCATCCTGCTCGCCTTGTGGTGATTGGTACGACAGAGGGGGTACCGGTGTAGCGACTCTCTGGTCTACTATGTGCTCATCGTCTACGTCGATCGGTATAATACTGTCGAAGTTAATATCTCGAAGCAGCTGCTGATCTAGATAGAGGAGCCTTTCGCTGCGCTGGAGGTTATCGTGTCTAATGGATGTAAGTTACAGCAGAAGGGTCTGCGACGTGCCGGTTACCGCCAACCGTGACTTAACTTACGCATAGCTATAAAACATAAGCCAGAAGGCTTTCTTCCGCAGCTGCGTCTCAATGCAGTTCAAGTCACTCTGCTCTGAAACGCGATGCAGCTCTAGCAGGCGGGCAAGCTGCTTAGTCTCTGCCTCAAGCATGCGGCTGCGATTAACCTGCCCGGTCTGCAGAAAGCTAATATAGAAGAGATAGCAAACAGCCCATTTCCGCAGACTAATGTGATCAAAGTAGCTCGGATCTCGCAGTCGTATAAGCATGTCGTAACTAGCGTTGATCATCGCGGTGCGCGTCTCGAAGCGTGCGGCGAACTCGGGGGACATTGCCCTATAAGAATGAAACCGGGAAGGCAGTAGACCAACGGTTAGAGCCGCAATGCCTATCAGAAGACTCAGGAATTCGGGGTCGTCAAGGTCTCGGCTGGCGGCGAGATCGGCGTGAAAACTTGGCCGGTGCAGAATGGGAATCAGAGGGTATATGAGGTATAGATAGTCCGTCACCATCGCATGAAGGAGCTCTCTTGAACAAAGCTCATCCGTCGGAAACCGGAAGCCACTGCTGGAGGCTGTAACAACGTCTGTAGGAGCCTGGACAGGGAGGGGAGAGAGCTCGCTCGCCGGTGGCACATCGCGCGATGGGCTAAGAACTCGAATGGTCGGCGAGCTTCCTTCTAAGACAGGCACTGGGCTTCGCAGATGAGACGGCAACTGGCTCTTATCGTGAAGGCTGCGGCCTCCTGGTTCCTGGTATAGTTGATCGTCCCTTTCTCTGTTCCCATTCTCGGCGCTTATGGACGGCACACCAAGCTTCCTGCGCCACCGTGTTAGAATTGTCACGACCAATTCCAAAATATGCCGGCCAACCTACCTTCGCTTTGGGCCGCGCACTCTGGTTGGTACTACGAAGCTACAAGGAATGCCGAGGTGTGCGCAGCCACGGCATTGCGCCTGGCTGTCACCAAAACAGCACCGTCTCCTGCGGACCCGACACGCGTCACATGCGCGGCGCGCGAGGGTGCGTGGTGAGGCGACTTTCGGGGAGGAGCTAAGAGACCTCGAAATATCGTTGCTCTCGGCGGTTGAGAGATCGGCCATGGGAGCGCTGGCATGCCACACCACACTCCGTGTGTCTATGCGAAGGTGGAGGAGGAGAATTGTGACTGCGGAGGCGGAGAAATAACGAAAGCGGGTACGGTCCAGGCAAGAGTGGGACTGAGCGTAAAATCGCGTGGATTGCTCGCCAGATCTAGATCAGTTTTATCTAAATTAGCACCGGTAGTCTAATTAGGAATGTCACCTGCTCAAAAAAAGTTTCCCCAGCAGACGAGAACCTAAACCTACTCCTGAGATGCCTCCGTCTATGAGCATTGTGCCATTCTCAACTGAAGAGACGCACCTCTGCATATTACAAGCCGGGAATCGGATCTTGCTCTGAAAAGGACATCCATCAAACTAATAGTCACAATTTGGTGCGGAATAGCTCTTGGCGGGTAAAAATAGCAATCCCCGCCACGATTGGCGGCTATCTAATATTACACTCGTTTGATTTCTGCAAATACCTCCACATCAAGCCCTCAAGCCCTTCCACGTTGTAGATTTCTCTATCACGACAGTCTGCCTTAAAAATTGACAACGGCTGCTTGTACCTACCAGCAGGGTATATTCACCGGCATCACTACGCCAGCAATCTTCCAGCTCGCTCCAGTAGCTAGTGGCCCGGAGCACATCGAGCGTAATGGCAGCCTCATCGGCAGAGCCCGCATCCAGATGAAGTTTTGCGAAACCTTTCAACTCCTTAGCTGGGCGTGTGATGGTGTCTCCTGCAGCAGCGAGGAGCGGTGTCGGTGCTGGCGGAGCAATGTAAACCTGAACAACCTCAGCTCCGGGGCGTGAGCCTATGTTACGGACGTTGACCCGAACCAACAAGCTGTTGTGGATACGCGGATCAAGGAGCTTAGGGGCGTGCGAATATCCGTTAGTCATGCCGTTTGTGTGGCCATTCACCGAGCTGTCAGCTACAGACTCGGTCTTGGGTGTAACAGTAAGGCCCGAAAGCTCAAAGTGGGTGTACGATAAACCGTGGCCAAAGGGAAATAAAGGGGCAACGTCGAGCGCGTCGTACCAGCGGTAGCCGACGTAGACATCTTCGCTGTATAGCACACGACCATTATCAGACCTGAAGTTAAGGGCGCTGGGGTTATCCGCAAGCCGCCGTGGCATCGTGAGCGGAAGTTTAGCCGCCTTTTATGCCAAAGTCAGCATATCGGTACACTCCATGGTACGGCCGTCGACAAAAGAGAATTTCTCACCGGATTGACAACACCAAACAAAACATCCGCGATGCCGTTGCCGCACTGGTTTCCTCCAAACCAGGCCTGGAGCAAAGCCCCCGCTTGATCGACCCAAGGCATGGCGACTGGAGTACCGCTCTGCACGATCACTGCGGTATTGGGGTTCGCAGCACTCACAGCCGCCACAAGGTCATCGGTACCCGGAGGGAGCGCCATGCTGGTCCTGTCCTGGCCTTCGCTCTCCCACTCGCCGCTAGTGCCAATGCACAGCACCACCTGGTCAACCGACCCTGCTATCTCGACCGCTTCCTGTACGGCGCGAGCAGGATCGAGCTTCGGGCAGCCGCTGAATCGGAGACCGCCCAGTCCAAAATCTATTACGCCCTCCGCTTTGAGCTTTGTGGTCTTGGAGCAGCCCCACTGGACAAGTATACGATAACTCCGGCCAGCCTCAATTCTTTTAGACCCGACCTCCTCCACGGTGCCGGATCCAAGGAAGCTGCTTCCTAGTCGCTGGTCCGCCATGTTGGAGACAACCAACTCTCCGTCGATAAAGAGCTGACCTGTGCCATGCACAGAGAGGCCAAATTCCCATTCCTCTGACTTCTCTAGCACGAGGATGCCCTCGGCCTCAGCATACCAAACAGGGGCAAGCTCCGGGTTTTCGTAATCAACAAACCATATATTTGCATCGTTCAATA
This sequence comes from Thozetella sp. PMI_491, assembly GCA_021432635.1. Lineage (NCBI taxonomy): Eukaryota > Fungi > Ascomycota > Sordariomycetes > Chaetosphaeriales > Chaetosphaeriaceae > Thozetella > Thozetella sp. PMI_491. Next base: position 111,462 of record MU270089.1, read on the forward strand.
CTCGCTCCTCCAGCAATCTGCGGGTATCCTTGGCGCCTGCTGCTGGGGGAGGATCATTGTAGACGCGTAATGCAAAGCCCTGCCGTTGGCCGTCCGCAGTTCGAAGCAGCTTACCAAGCTGCGGCAGAGACTGGTGTCCGTAACAACCCTGGGCGAATACCACATCGCTAGCCACCGACTTGATTCCCTCTAGAGGCGTGACTGTGCTATAGGCTGTCAGACATGCACTTCCGCCGCCGCAATAAGTTGCAATATTAGCGTTGGGGCCAATGACAGCCACACGCTTCTTCGGGTCGAAAGGCAGAATGTTGCGCTCGTTCTTCAGCAACACGATAGACTTGGCCGCTGCTTCGCGAAGCAGAGTAATGTGCTCGGGGGTGTTGAGCTGTGTCTCAGGAGCCCGAGGTGGGATCGAGGTATTTTCGGTCGCGTGCTTGATCAGCCGGAGGACGTTACGCGCGCGTGCGTCCAGTTCCGACCGTTTGACCTTGTTGGAGGCGACCGCATGCGCGAGCGCCTCGCCTCGCCACCGCGTCGGACCTGGCATCTCTAGATCGAGCCCCGCCTTGATCGCAGACGACGTGCTGTACGTGCCGAACCAGTCGCTGACCACCAGCCCGTCCCATTTCCACTCGTCCCGCAGGATATCCTGCAGCATCTGACGGCTCTCCGCAACATGGCACCCATTGATCTTACTGTATGCCGTCATGACGAGCCTGGGCTGCGCCATCTCGATTGCAATCATAAAAGGGAGCAGGTAGATCTCTCGAAGGGCGCGGTCGGTAACCATCACGTTGACAGCCATGCGCTGGCTCTCCATGTCATTGCATGTGAAATGTTTGAGTGTGGCTGAGACGCCCTTCTCTTGCACGCCCAGCACATAGTGGCCGGCGAGGACCCCGGACAATAGCGGGTCTTCAGAGAAGGACTCAAAGCCTCGTCCTCCGAGGGGGCCGCGTTGGATATTTACAGTCGGCCCTAGGAGAACATGGGCGCCTTTGGCATGTGCCTCGTCCGAAAGGAGGCGGCCGACGCGCCGAATGAGCTCCGTGTCAAATGTCGCACCCAGCGCAGTCCCGCACGGGAGACAGGCGGAAGGCGTGCTATCGAAAAAGTGTGTGCCACGCACCCCATTTGGCCCGTCCGATAGGCGTATAGGCGGGATAGACAAGCGGTCGATAGGCGTAGTGTGCCACCATCCGTCCCCTACGCAATGAATATGAGAATTGTTCTGAAAGCCGCCTTGGGACAAGGAGGAGGAACATACCGGCCGTGAGTAGCACCTTCTCCTCGACCGTGAGTTCTTGGAGTAAATGTTCGATATCCATGACAGGGGTCGTCTCTGACTACCCGCAGCCCTTTGTCTAACTAAGATATCCAAAAGAGAGATGGGGCAGATTTGGAAAGTCGGGAGTAGATGCGAGTCGTTCGAACTATCGACTCATAGGATAACTTTATGGGAGCATCTTTGGAGAAGAACCCTTTACGCAGTAGTGCCTAGTAAACGCCCGCCACAGCCCACCGTAATGCAATGCCTTTCCGCAAAGCCGAATTATCAGAGTGGAAAATTAGTGGGCACTTTTTAGCTAGTATTTGGTCCTAGCAGCTTTATTTCTCCGCCAGGAATCGAAAATGCAGACAGCGACAAGCTCAACACTAGCAAAAGTCGCTGTTTACTACCTATTTCTCCGCTTCGTCGCCAACCGTTAGTGCACCATTGCTCCACTTTGATTTCCACATCCATTTCTCCGCCTCACGGTGTTACCGGCCATGACTCGGGTGCAGCCCGCGTTCGCAAATGCGGACGAAAGATATGGGGCCCCCAGGATTGGAATTGAGGCCCGCCTTGGGGTCGTTTGTCGACTTCTGGACGAAAGGGCGGGTTATCGTCTTCCCCGGAGACAGTCTCCCCACACCACGGACCAGGGACCCGGCTCCGTGGGTGAACGGCAAGGACATAAATGCTGGGCAAGCCCGCCTTTTTCTGCTTGCTTATTCGGATAACCTCCATCTGATCCAGCCCGCATCCTGGGGACTCTGCCGCCCATAATGTCAACTCAGGTCAACGATCTCGCCAATCTCCCGGCCGACACCACGCCGTGGTGGAAGCAGGGCCACTTGGTCAAGCTCAATTTTTCCATCCTGTCCCTCATTCTCATGTGTATGTCTCCTGCCCGTCCGCACCCATGCTTGTCCCTCAGGGGGTCTAGAGAGCTACTAATTCGAACACCTACTAGCCTCGGCTAATGGCTACGATGGCTCGGTCATGGGCGGTGTTCTGGCCCTAGAGAGATGGAACAAGTTCATGGACAACCCAGCCGGGGCATGGCTGGGCTGGATTACGGCGATCTACTGGCTAGGCAACGGCGTCGCTTTCCCAGTCGCAGCCTGGGTGGCGAACCGCTATGGTCGGAAGCCAGGTCTCTACATCGGCTACCTGTTCCTCATCCTAGGAGTTGGCATGCAGGGCGCGGCTCAGAACCCGACCACATTCATGCTCGCCCGCTTATTCTTGGGCGCGGCCAGCGCCTGGCTCGGCACTGCCCCGCTCCTGATCAACGAGCTGGCCTACCCTCGGCACCGTTCGGTTGCGAACGCGCTGTTCATGTGTGGGTGGTATGTCGGGGGAACCCTCTGCGGTTGGGTCACCTTCGGCACGCGCGAGATCCCATCGGACTGGTGCTGGCGCATCCCCATCATCCTGCAGCTGGCCATTCCGCTGCTGGCGCTGCCGGGGATCATCGCTGCCCCCGAGAGCACCCGATGGCTCATCAGCGTCGGACGCGCCGACGAGGCGCACGATATCCTTGCCAAATACCACGCCGGTGGGGACCGGGGAGCGCGCATTGTCACGTATCAGATGGTCGAGATCCAAGCGACCCTGACTGCCGAGAAGGAAGCCAACGACAGCGCCTCGTATATGGACATGATCCGCACGCCAGGCAACCGCCACCGCCTATTTATTTCTGTCTCCCTCGGATTCTTTGCCCAGTGGGTTGGAAACGGCGTCGTGTCCTACTACTTGCCCCTCGTGCTGAATTCGGTGGGCGTCACCTCCGTCACCAACCAGACTCTTATCTCGGCTTGCTTGAACGTATGGAACTTGATCTGGGCGATCCTAGCTGCGCTGAGCGTCGAGCGCCTGGGCCGGCGTTTCTTGTTCCTCACGTCAGCGTCCGTCATGCTAACTAGCTACATCATTGTAACCGCCCTGAGCGGGTCGTTTGCCCAGTCCGGCTCGTCTAGTGTGGGCCTAGCCGTCATCCCGTTCCTTTTTGTCTTCTTTGGTGGATACGACATCGCTATGTAGGTGTCCCAGCGCGGGGGTTGAGGGGTTCTATGGCCATGCTAACCGTTCGTTCTTGCGCAGGACCCCGTTCCTTACCGCGTACCCTTGTGAGATCTGGCAGTACAGCCTCCGTTCCCGCGGCCTGGCCGTATCGTGGTGCTCAACCGTCGTCGGTATCTTCTTCAACACGTTTGTCAACGCCATTGCACTCGAGGCCATCGGATGGAAGTACTATATTGTTTTCATCGTCATGCTGCTACTTCTGCTCATAACGGTGTACTTGTACTATCCTGAAACACGAGGCCACACGCTCGAACAAATCGCCGTGATCTTCGACGGTGAGAGCGCCGCTGCACCACCCCCTGCACTCACGTCCGAGAAGGTGGATGGCCTGCTTGGGGAGCACCATGAGAAGCAGCCCAATACAGGGAAAGCTGAGCATGTTTAAACAGGGTCAAATGCCGACTTGTATAGGTATGTACCACAGTTGTCTGTGGTCATATAACAGCGAAAAATATTTACTAGATTCCATATTTGGTACCAACAAGTTTACCCATGCTGTATGTCTTGAACATATAACTAACCGTGAAACGACCTTGCCTACTCTGGCACCCAGAGAGTTCCGCAGCAGACAGGCCGGAGATGTATAGGTACTCCTTGTGGGAAATTGCGTCTTTCTCCCGCGTTTTAATTCCCATCCTATCATTCGCTTTGCTTTCGCTAGTGCGACGCTCGAGGTTGATGGCGCGATTCTCATTGAAAATAACACAAGCTAGCCCTTATCATGACTGGCCACTGCCCAGGCTTCAACCCCGCGCTACCCACAAAATCGGATGTCGGCGGTGCCGTTCGATCCAGCTTATCCAATGCGATTGTGTAGTGGATTGCACCGTATCAAGCTGGTGTTGCGATGTTCTCGTTGTCGCTCGCGGGAGCGGCGATGAGAAGCTGCTCTGACGCGACTCCGACCTGAAAGCACCTCATGCAGGCGCCTCATTGTACACGTATAAAACAGTGTCTCGAACACTAAGTTAGACACCATGCTAGCCTAGAAGACTGTCTTATGTGTAGACTTCACTTCCCAGGATAATCGTTATTTCAATACTTGACAGTCAAACTATGGCTCCATCGGCAGTTGAGACAGCCACGGTGACGGAGGCTCCAGTGGCCGACTTGAAGCTCCATTCCACCTACAACAATGCAGAAGCACGAGCGCTGCGCGGTCTGTTCCGTGGCTCCTATGACAAGGAGACCGAAGCAGGAAATAAGGAGTTTCCCGCTGCCAAGGTATGTAAATGTAGAGCTGCCAACCACACGGATAAGCACGTACGGAGAGCCGATACATGTATCTAACTAGGCGGGCAGTATCAAAACTACCTGCCAACGTGGAACCATGAACAGAAGTACCCCCCACTGGAGCCGTTTGAGCATTACGATCACGGCAAGGATGCCGACCCGTCCTACCCCGACCTGCTGCCAAGCGGAATAACGCAGGTGGTCGACCTGACGCCCTCAATCGGCACTGAAGTGCGCGGTATTCAGCTGAGCAAGCTGAGCAAGGCCGGTAAGGACCAGCTTGCCCTCCTGGTAGCGAAGCGCAAGGTTGTTGCCTTCAGGGAGCAGGACTTTGCCGACCTCTCGATCCAGGAAGCTTTGGACTTTGGCGGTTACTTCGGCCGGCACCACATCCATCCTACCTCGGGCTCGCCCGAGGGGTACCCGGAGATCCACCTAGTCCACCGCGGGGCCGGAGACCATTCCATCGACAACTTCTTTGCCAGCCGGATCACTTCGGTCGTATGGCACTCGGATGTGTCGTATGAGAAGCAGCCGCCCGGTACCACGTTCCTGTACGTGTTTGACCAGCCCACAACCGGAGGAGACACCATTTTCGCCAACGCGGTCGAGGCATACAACCGGCTCAGCCCCTTGCTGCAGGAGCGCCTGCACGGCCTGAAGGCGGTCCACTCCGGCATCGAGCAGGCCGAGGGGTCGCGGTCGCGGGGTGGTGTGGTTCGCCGTGAGCCAGTTTTCAACGCCCACCCAATCGTGCGCACACATCCTGTCACCGGGGAGAAGGCCATCTTCGTCAACCCATCGTGTAAGTGCTCCAATTATCCCGTGATGCTGTCGTGGTCAAGAGAGAAGGCAGCTGACGCGGACTGGCTAGTCACCCGCGAGATTGTCGGACTGAAGAAGGAGGAATCGGATGCGCTCTTGAAGTTCCTATATGATCATCTTGCTCGTGGGGCTGACTTCCAGGCCCGGGTCAAGTGGGAGCCGGGCACGGTGGTTGTTTGGGACAATCGGGTGACCCAGCACTCTGCGCTGGTGGACTGGCAGAGCGGAGAGCGACGGCATCTCGCTCGCATCACACCGCAGGCTGAACAGCCATTTGAAACTCCGTTCAAAGCTTGAGGGGGAATTTTATCTATTACATGCTGGTTCAATAGGGCTGTATAGTACCGTATCCACTCTTGCTCTACCCTGTGCACCCCAAGCGAGGCTAGGGTGGTTCGTATGGAACTTTTGTCCATACGAACCAGCCATTGCGGTTGCTAATAAACTCCCGAGATAGTGCCAACTGCATAACCTAGGTAGTAACGCCACCCTTAGCGATGAAACGAGCTGCGACGGGATTCCGGGGAACTATGCGAGGTTCCCATCCTGCTGCGCCCTAGTGAGGTGTACTTTAAGCGACTTGGTTGACGGCTGCAGGATGATTGGCCCTGACTTGTCATGTTCCTGCGTCTGGCAATTAGCTCCCTAGCTGGCACCCATGGCAGGGTACCAACGGCTTTGGGGGCTGAAAATACCACACCGTCCTTGTCGAAGACAAGATCTTCGCAGCTCTCCAAAAGTCCTGTCGTGTTCCGTCTGCTGTCGTCTGCTGTCTTGTCGCCCAAACCCTGCATCGTTGCCACATCACTGTAACAAACTGCGACGACTGGCCTAGCCATAGCATCTCACGCGACAGCGCCGCAAGATGGGGAACGGGCCGCCCCTTTCCTTCGACGACAGCCTCGGGACGCTGTCGTCGTTCACACCTTCGGCGACGTGCCTAGAAAGGATCACGTCGCTACCCGATCCTAGAGCGGGCCAAGGGGTGGGGAGAGATCGAACGTATTTCGTCGGCATGATCGGGAACAATGTCGACAAGACGTGCTACCCTCCAGGCTACCAGACTGACGTCTTCTATCCCACGGGGGTTTGTCCTTCTGGTATGCGAATTCATTCCGCTCATGGCAACAAAAAGTGTTGCCCAGAAAAAACTAACGACCGCACCTAGGATGGACGAGCGCGTGCGCTCCGACCTATACGGTAGCTATCAACAATAGCGCAGTCACCCTATCCATGTTCCCTACAGGATTCCCGGCAGCACAGTGCTGCCCCAGCGGCTTTGGTTGCTACGATGCATTCTTCTGCTCCTCGGCGGCCCCTCCCACGCAGGTCACGGCGCTCCTGGTGTCCCCAACGACTACGACGGCCGCCATTACCATTGATAGCGGCGATCCGGTCTGGGCGAAGCCGATATTTGTCAAGCTCGGCTCAGTGCCCGATTTCTCAATCACTTCCACGACGAGAACACTTACTACGGCGACGGATGCATCGGTCACGGCACCGCTGCAGAGCAGCGCCTCAGAATGTGCGGGCACATGTCCCACTAGTGCTCCTGGGGCACTCTCGACCGATACAAAGATTGCCCTTGCAGCAGTAATCCCCGTGACGGTGTTTGCGCTAATAGCTGGCGGTCTCTGGTTCTTCTGCGCCCGGCGTCGCCCAGCGCCGAAAGAACAGGCCAACTCGGGGACATATCTCGGCGAGTTGAGGTCAGAGGACCGAAGCACAATGGCATATTCCTCACCCGCCGGTTACTCTCCTGCAGGGTACCACCCGGGCTCTGATTATCCTCCGGCTGCAGCATATCCCCCGGCGGGGACGTATACGCCCGTCGAGCTAGACAGTCGAAGAGATCTTGCCGAAATTATGGACTCAGATGTGCCCAAACACTCGTACCAGAGGCCAGCTTGAGAGTGTAACCTCGTTCGGTGCGGCGAGGTGGCGGGTTGTGGGGGTTGTACGAGTGTCGAGATGCTAAGCAGGTCACAAATACCCTTGGGAAATGTATTCCGTAATTTCCTTTCATCGTCCTAGGGCTTAGAAAGGAGTGAAGGAGTGTATAAATGGGAGTCAACTGGAAACTATACTATGATACGTCGGTGAAGAGACTGATGAAAATCACCACGTGGAAAATGACGTCGTGTCGTGGGAGGGTGCAGCCACTGCGCTAAAATAACATGCTAGGCAGCAAGCAGTATCTTGACCACGGCCCGTGTTTGGGACAACATTCCCCGCCCGCCCGAATCCTACCGTTGACGACGCCCGGGGTCGCGAAAGCAAGCAAGCTAGAGGCTTCCACTTGGAATGCGGCCTAGCCGCCCAGCTTTGTGGCTGCCGAACCGACCCGGGGTTGTGAAGTTGCTAACCGCTTCTAGGGCTGACAAGCACGCATTTGGGTGAAAATCAGCATGTCTCGCTGCCAAAGAAAAGGCTTGGCAGGCGGACTGCCTAGGATTAGTTGGTGGGGCAGATCAGCCGCAGCATGCAGCTGACAGGGACGACGGCAGCGCCCGTTGTGTCCTTCGGAAATCCGAATCACTTCGACGAGCCAGCTTCATACAAAGACGAAGAGAGCAGCACCAACTTGCAGGAAATCTCAAGGCATCGCTCGAGTGTTGGCGCTGCCTATTCGCCCCCTCCTTGCAGGCGCCCACGCGAGATCCGCCATGGCGACCATCCAGACTTGCCCTAACGAGGTGCTCTGCTGCATTTTTGCGCATCTCAATATCTTCGACCTCGAATCCATCGCGAGGACCTTCAACAAAAAACTGTACTATACCGCGTATCCTTTCCTATCTCCTAGCATCCCGTGGATCAAGAATGCGCGCTCCATGTTGGCCTTGTTCCCTCCCGAGGAGATGACCCCCTTCAAGCCGGCGTTCGCAGGAGCCATACCGCCATTGAATCCCACATGGAGCACATATGGTCACGCGGCTCCCAAGCCGCCCTATACTCATGCATCGCTCGGCCTAGACCCGCGCCACGACAAGTATGTATGCACCTCGCCGCCAGATCTCCGCAGCTGGATGAAGTTGGACGGGACCTTTGGCTGGCTGGAGCCGCTCGACCCCAAAATGAAGGCAGAGTGGGAGCGCTATGTCGGAGCGGAGGGCGAGGCCGCCGTGGCAACTACGGAAGAAGTCGACGCACTTGTCAAGCAGGTGGCTGAGCTGGGGTTAACGCTCCCGGTCGGCTTCGAGACGTTCGTGAGAAGCAAGCACCTCCACTACCGCATTCCCAGCTGCATGGCGTGGTACTACCAGCTCTCGCCTCTCACCAAGGCCCCTAAGGAGGTCGATAACGATGCCGGCGGATACATCATCAAATTCCACTATGACCAGCAGTGCTGTGCCTACGCCTATCTGTACATGCAAAACGACGGTAGCCACTGTGTGCTGGAATCGGGTGATGACTGGCACAACGAGCTGGGGGATATCGAGTATTATGATTCTGGCAAAGAATCTGACGATGAGGACGAGTCGCAGGGATTTGGCAGCGACACGGCGACTCTGCACAGCCTGACGTTTGAGGAGTACCTGGTCTCGGTATATTATGAACAGCTTCTCTGGTATGGCGCACAGCCTTTCCAAGGCTTGAAGGATTATGTAGCCCATGTCTACAGACCCTATCAAGGGGATACTCCGTATGAGAGCTCTGTAGAATCCCCCTGAGAAGGGTACAATTCTAATTGTCGCTCAATGGGGACCTCGGTTACCACTTGGTTCAAATCAATACAAGGATATAACTAGCGTCCTTTCAGTAGAGACGAGACTTTCTCAATTTCAACCGACTTCCAGAAGGCCGGCGCATCAAACTTCGATGTTCTTTTGCATTCCTTGACCTGTCTCATGAATAGTTCAAGGCACCTCTGGGGCGGTCTCGGGGCGGGTTTAAAATCTGGGGTAGTCTTGGGGTGTGTTCTAAAATTCGGGACTTCGGGACGGTTGCACGAGGGTAGTTAAAATAAGGCTTTTGATTGGCTACCGACGGCCGGTGGAGATCAGCTCGGTGTTTGTGAGGCTAAGCTGGATGGAACCAAGATTTGAGGCGTAGGTGCCCCCCTTTCGTATCGTGTGCGAATTGCCGAGAATAGCGGTGGAGACCATCTCGGTCTTTCTTGGACGGTATCCCCCTAGGCTGCAATACAACACAGGCTGTAGACGAGGCCTAAGCCTCAACAACGCGGCCATCAGCCATGCAATTCATTACGTTGCAGGCTATGCCTACGAAAACGAGTTACGCAGTATATAACTACAGCCGATGCTGCTGCTGCGTGTAAGTGTTGCCTCTTTACCCTCACAACCACAATCAACGCCATCATGAAGTTTCACTCCATCCTCTCCATTGCCGTTCCTGCTCTTTTCCGCCTGGCATGTGCAGCGGAATCGGCAACGACAACTTCTGGTTCCCAATCCAATGCCGTCCTAACCGCGCAACTTGGTCCATACCCAGTCTCCATCTACAGCCATGAAGTCAAGACTTTGCGTCCAGACCCGCTTGCGCCGACAGCACAGCTTCGCCGCCTCATGATCACTGTCTACCGGCCGTTCCTCGACAACTTCTCATGTCCGCTCGAGCACCAATCGCAAATCCCATATGCCCCGCCCGCCGTCACCGCCGCCCTTCTCAGTACTCTGCTTTCCTCGCCAAATTCATCGTCCATCCTCTCGTCAGTGAAGCTGGTCAATTGCTCCCGACCAGTCCCGCCGTCTTCTCCATCTGGCCCGCTGCTTCTCTTCAGTCCCGGTTACGGCGGTACCCATGACGGCTACGCATCAATGCTACAGGCCGCCGCCAGCTCCGGTTATACGGTCGTTGCTATCGACCACACTTACGAGGCCGCTGCAGTAGTCTTCCCCGACGGCTTCGTCGCATACTACAGCAACATTACCGACGCATACGACAGTTCCACTAGTGGTCAAAACTTTCTACAAGCAGTCCGGATCGCCGACACTGTGTCAGTACTCGACGCTATTGAACGCGGCGACGTGCCCGGCCTCGGCCGCTATTCCAACTCTAGCCACAACCCCAGCACCGGGTGCAACTCAACTTCCTCTTCCTCCTTCATGCCGCTCCGCGCCCTCATGTACGGCCACTCGTTCGGCGGCAGCACGGCCGTTAATGTTGCTGCATCGGACGCCCGCATCCTGGCCGCCGCTAACATCGACGGCCTCTACTACAAGCCTGTGGCCAACGGCACCGTACATAAGCCGCTGCTCATGATACAGTCTGCGTCGTTGCCGCCGGTTGCCGCCGGCTGGCCCGCCTTCTACTCGACCCAAGTGCGCGGCTGGAAGACGTGGGTGCGCCCCAATAACACGGTCCACTACGGCTACACCGACCTGCCGCTGCTGGCTGATCTGCTCGGTCTGCGTGGCGCAGTCATACCTGAGGAGCTGGTCGGCACGGTGGATAGCCGCCGCCTGCAGGAGACTGTGTGGCGCTATACACTGCAGTTCTTCGCCTACGTGTTAACGGGTGCGACCCCTGACTTACTAGATGGGCCGAGTGCGGAGTTTCCCGATGTTGAATTTATCGGACATGCAGAGGCAGGCGCGGGGCAGTAGCGGGATATACATATGAAACATGTGAACAGTAGACAATTGTTGTGGTTAGTTGAGCACCTGAGTGAGCATAGAACGACATCTCTCAGAACCCAGAGTTCGTCAGTAATGCTTGACCATCAGGCTGTATGACGTTATTAGATGTTTTTGAGTGCAGATCGATACATTTTGGTGAACTACTAAAGCATTTTGTACGATATGTGATCAGTAACAATTTGCCTAGGTTATGAAATGATGTCGGAAGTATTTCTTCCTTTTCGTTCATGAGAACTGAGCCAGGATAATAACAGCATAAACGATGAAAAGAGTTGACTTCAAGGGATTCCTGCCCTTTATTATCCCATTTATTCTCTTTTTCTTCTCTTTAGTTCGGTGGACACCACGTAGCACTAGAAGAAGACTGAATCTTGTTACTCGTTACCAACTTACGTTATATAGCAGATATCCATTGCCTCCAGTGTCTGTATTCCATGTCTCGTTCTTCCTTGGCTTGGGATTCGGCGAAGGACTGAAACCAGCTGTCCTTGAACCACTCCAGTATTGCCAGAGGACCAGAAGAATAATTCTGTTCTTCCGCTCTCGGCATCCACGATGGCTCAGAGCTCATCAGCCGCACGTAGGCACGTGCCATGCGTTCTGCCGCCAAATCTGCCCCGTCGTTTGGACAATATATTACTCGAAAAGGCAAGGGTATAGCCCATGCTGAAGGAAAGGATCGGTCTCTTTTAGACCCCAATGCTTTGTTGGCAACGGCTTTCATGATGTCTGCCGTGATGAATAAGTCCTCTGCCTTGCAAACACCAACCGGAGTGTTATCGTTCTCCAAGGTGAAGTATGCAAGCCGTTCCAGCTCGGTAGCCACAGCAGTTGATCGATCTCGTTGGCCAAGGAGTTCGCTGATATTGATCTCAATTTTTCGACGAGCGTGACGCGCCTCAGCCGTCTCTTCTGGGCCCGAAGTTGTGTTTTCTAAGTGAGGCTGGAAGTTGTGAGGAAGCCCCACTCCCGCTCGAAACTGCTCCAGGTAGCGAGAGCGATATGGTCTTTGGAGCAGGCGGGGAATATCTCGCAGTTGGTTCTGCTCGTTGCTGATGTGCGTTTGAGAGACGTTTCTAAGGAACCGGCCTCGATACGTCCACTCTGTCTGCCGGCCACAGGTCCACACGTTGCGTTGGAGTAACAAAACGATATCTCTAAGTCCTTTACTTCGGGCGCTTGCCATAGGAGTCATTCCGCCGGAGTCGTGTTGAGCGGACATTCTCAGAGCCGAAGACAGGTGAGGGAATATAGACAGCAGACATCGAATGGCGTCGAAGTCTTCCCATTTTACAAGGATGTGCAAAATGCTGAGTCCCGCTTCCTCCGGGTCTGAGCCACGGAAATCGGTGAAAAAGTCTGGCCATGCCTGACACCAATTCGACGTGTGGAGCAAATCGTTGTCCATAATCGCTCCACAGTACCCAGTCTGCCCTATGTCACGACGACGAAGTAGCAGCGTGAAGAGTCGTAGTCGGAGAGGATCGTCGCGGGGCATTTGTAACACGGTTTTGATCAGCCTCCACCGGCTAGCATAGGTTCTAGGCGCGAGTCCAAGTTCAATAAGAGAGGCGAGAACATTGAAATCTCGCTGGCCTCTTTCGACAGCCTCGATCAGAGGGGAGCCGTCTAGTTCCACAAAATAAGGATTCCAGTAGCTCTCCGAAGTGTCTGCCGAAAATCGAAAAAGGTATTCGCAGATCGTGTCGATTAAGCTGTCACCCGGGACTTGGGTAGGGAGATCGGAAATGAGTCGTTCGAACCAGCCACGCCGAGTAGGCACGGCCACCATTTTTATAATTTGACGCGGCTTCTTCGCGCACCCATCTTTCCCAAGTAGATACTCGACGATAAAGCTGCAGTGGAACGATGTCGCCAGTGACAGAGGGCATGGGGTGTCGAGGTACCCGGCAGAAATGTCAGCCCCGTTTTCCACCAAGGCAACGACAGCATGATAGTTTCTAAACCGGACTGCCATTTGCAGGGGGGTGCCGAATAGCTCAATCCCATGAGGTGCGATCCACGACCGAGCTGTAACCGGTTCATCAATACTGAGACCAAGGCGCACCAGCCCCTGAACCGCCCTGGCTAGGTGCTCAGTGTCCTCGTCCATGCACGAGAAGTGGTGAAGGGGAGACTCTCCGGTGGCGGATTCTAAGTTGATAGCTTCGTCATTCACACTCTTCAGTACCTCGATATGATCTATAATATCTAGGATCAGTTGGTAGTGGCCGCCTTTCGCAGCCATGGTCAGCAGGCGGAGATAGAACTCGCCTTGGCTACTGTAGCTGCTTGCTGAGAAATCATCAGCAGACGGCATCAGGTGTCGCACACTGGCCCACGGAAACATTCCCATGATTGCCCAGGCCTCGAAAAAGGTAGATGTGTTTGTAGGGCTCAGTAGGGTTGCATATGTGACGACGACATCGCACAGCGGCTTATCCGCCGCCGCCGCCTCGGAAGCAAAGGCCGTCAGGCCATCTCGAGCTTCCCTTTCGGTGTCCCACCGATAATTTGTGGCAGATCCCTGGATCTCAGCGTCGAGTATACCTTCAGCTTCTCTTTCGTTGTCCCACCGATACCTTGTGACAGATCCCCCGAGCTCCGCGTCGAGTATATATTGAACTCCTCTTTCGGTATCCCGCTGATCCTTTGTTGTAGATTCGCCAATCTGCGCAGCGAGGATATCTTGAGCTTCTCTTCTAGTGTCCAACTGATATTCTGTGGCATGTCCGCTAATCTGCGCGGAGGGGACGCCGCGATCTTTTCTACTGGTGTCCCACTGATACCTCGTGGTAGATCGACTAATTTGCGCAGTGAACCCCGACGTAGCCACAAAATTTGCGTTTCTTTGGTTCCACTGATGCACGCACGCCGTGAGACTGAAGAAGGCATCGAGCTTTTTGTCATGATGATGTCTTTCCTGCCTAAGCTTGGTGATATTGGTGACAATGGATCGGGCGGTGCGAGTGACAAAGTCTGGATGCCAGTGGCGGTCGTGCTGAAACCCGGTGCGGGCAAATCCCCATCGATTGAGCTCCCAAGTCCAAGCAGCATCTAGTGACCCAGCAATGGCCGCTTCGCGGAGGTGGTGAATCGCAGAGGTCCTGCTAGGAAAGACGCCGTATCCCTCGGCGTAGCAGCGACAAAGCAGTAAATGTATCTCTGCGTGGTTGGGTTGGACTGGCCCAGCAAGCAGCCCGCGTAAATCAGAGACGAAGAGGGCTTTAGACGACCAGGGTTCGTTATCATGAACATTAAAGTCCTATGCCGCGTGTTAGATTTCGATTGAGTGCTATATATGGCGAGTAGGCAGCTGTTATTACCCAGACATTAATAGAGCGTAGGGAAATATTGGTTGTATGAAGAAGAATATCGGCGCTAAATATTTATCATCAGTATTGCCCCCTACTTAAGGGCGATAAAACTCCGATTCTCGTGCACTTACTCTCCCGTCGAGTCCAAGAAAATCGCGATTGAGAGCATGTCTCTTCGCTGAGCTGGATCGTCTCTCAAACTCATCTCAAACAGTTGAAGAAATTTTGCAAAGGCGAGCTTGTCCTCTGTTGAGAGAGGATGATAACGGCTGTGAATGTACTTGATAGCGGACTCTTTCAGCTCATTCCTCGGGAGCTGTAATAGCAATTCGTCATACGACGGACCAGATGTCCCATCACTCGATGATCTCCGGGACCAGTTCGAGTCGAAGTAGGTGTCACCGCTTTTGAGGAGTTCCCATGCCAACAGACCAAACGAGAAAGCCTCGCACCGAGTGAGCCGATCCGAGGGGATTAGGGCATTTCGGCGGCGGACCTCGGGAGCATTGTATAAGCTGCTCCCAGGGTAGGTGGTAATACGTCGCGACGAAATGCCGAAGACGGCGTGGCTGAAGTCCGAAGCTTTGGCCATCCATGGACAAGTCCCGTCTTGACCTTTCCTCGGGAAGACTAGAGTATTGGCAAGCTTGACATCTCCATGGGCAATATCCGTTGAATGAAGAGCATTTAATCCGCAGGCAACATCAAGCGCAAGTTCCCCGCGTTGGCACAGGCTTAGGTCGGGGTTGACTCTGATGAAGTCCTTTAGCGTCCCCAGTTCTGCATATTCAGTAAATAGGACGGGCATGTTGGCGGCATCCCAGTCCCAGCCCAGGATATCGACAATGTTGGAATGGTCGCGGAGGGCATGATGGCTCACTACTTGAACCTCTTTCAACGCCACGAGGATTCCATTGTTGTGAGCAGCACCAGTAGAACCTAGCCATTGGTCGCGAGTCTTTGCCCTTTTCACCGCGAAGAGACCATGAGCATGTTGTCGCAATGTCACGTCAAACACGGCGCCATGGCCAAGTTCCCGGACGAAGGTGGATTCACTAAAATGGCGTGCAACGTGGGCGCTTCGAGTGTATGCGAGCGTGTTGCGAGATCGGTACGAGTCCTCTTCTAAGATTCCAAGGATTGGCAGCCAGGTGCGTGACGTAGTATCACTATCCAAGAAACTCATGGTTTCAAGGAGCAATTAGTTTGCTGCTCGAAGCCGAGAACTAAGTCGAATGATCTGAAGATTGAGAAAAGATAGGTACTTGGCGGATTAAAAGCCGCAAGCCAGTCCATGTCCCGGCTTCACCGCCAACTGAAGGATGCCGCGCATTGCCGCCGCGCACCCTTGGCTCCCCAGAGGGGCTGAGACACTTGGCCAGGCCAAATTTTACGCCATCCAATAATCGCCATCTAAGAATGATTCAGCTTACACTTACTTCAGCCACCCTAGACCACGGGCAGCACCGCCGTGCGCCCAAGGCACACTCATCAGCCCACTGGACAAACAATGCGCAGAATATATTTTGGAGACCCTAATAACCGCCAGCTTCCTCCTTGCAATGCGAGAAGAAGCGAACCCCGGATACTCAGAAGATTTTGGTAGTCGTGCGGGATACAATGGAATGGGTCGGCATTGCCTTCAATTTGGCCAGCGCAGTCGAGACGCTGTCGGGGCATCTCATCAAGGGCTACAACGAGACAGCTAACTTCGGCCAAAGCCTCGAGAAAATCCGCCTCGCTCTCAGCCTAGAATCAACAAGTTTTAAGGCGCTAAAAACCATCTTATTCGGGAAATTAGACGAGCCTGTCGCTGGATCGGGGCTGTTTGCCGACTTCGACTTGCAGACGCAGCTAGATATTATCAACGTTTTGAGGCAATTCCGGGAGTCTCTTGATGGACAATACCAATTAGTCACCAAGCGCTATCAGCCGAGCGCGTTGAGTGTCTCGTCTGTTGTAGAAAGCTCCGTTCCGTTCGGTTCCAACCATTCTGCGACCATCTTCCAACGCTTGCGATGGGGGTTTGCAGATAAGAGCAAGGTAGAAAAGGTCGTCCGGGAGCTGCAATGCTGGAACGAGCGCCTTCTCCGCATTGTCCAATCAAAGATGATACAGAACGAACGCGAGATGTCGGCTCTGAATAAGGCGCCTTCCACCTTGCTATACAAGCTACAGGCGACCGATCTCGTCGGCGAGGCGGACTCTCTGGGGCTCTCCGACGATCTCCAGCTGGTCAAAATCTCAACACAGCCTCCCAGCCACGTCCCGGATGCGCTCAGGCTACTGGACTTCGGAATATACGAGGACGCGAAGACAGTGCTCCAGTCGGATCGGCGTCGACTGGTGTTAGCGAATGGCCAAAACTTCTTACTAGAGTATAAAGAGTTCAACCCCGACCAGAATGGCGAACCCTCCCAGGCGAGCATCGACCGCGTCATCCAGCTATCGGCCATATTACGGCAGACGAAAGCAAGCCGCTATCACACTCTTAGCTGTCAGAACTATTACTGCTACAAGGGACGGTTTGCCCTTGTTTTCAACATTCCGGCCGGGCTAGATCCCCACTACAGAACCCTACACTGGCTTCTCAAACAGTCAAGGGTCCCCTCACTGGAAGATCGCTTCGTACTCGCAAGGAAGCTCTGCTCAAGCTTGTCGGCATTTCAATCAGTCGAGTGGGTCCACAAGTCGTTTCGCAGTGATAACATTCTATTTTTCTCCAGGCTGCATGATTCTCCCATGGACTATGCTTTTGAGACGCCATACCTTTCGGGTTGGGAATACTCTCGGCCCGAGTCGGGGCTGTCATCGCTAAGAGCCGACCCCGACGACATTGGAGAGAACGTATACAGGCACCCTGATCAATGGGGTCTGCCCACCGTAAGGTTCAATCGCTCCCACGATATATATTCTCTCGGAGTGGTCTTGCTGGAAATCGGCAGGTGGAAGCAGGCCCTCTCGTTCCATCACAACCACTTCCGGGGATGCGAGTTTGGAGATGCCGTTCAGAACTGCCTACTCAGTGCAGCGCGCGACCAAAAGCTCCGTAGCAGCATGGGTCGGCGCTATCAGAGGATCGTGCTACAGTGCCTTGAGGGATCATTCGATCAGGATACGGGGCCTTCGCTAGAAATCGCTCAAGAAATGGGAAATGGGGGAGGAGGAGAGGCAAACTTCCCGACAGAGGCAAGACAAGACATCCGAATCTACGAGTCTATGAGTACCTCTCGCTAACCCCTTTAACAGGTTCTAGACACTTTGGACGAGATAATCTCTCATTTATAGTTTAGCACGCCTTATTTGCAGATGTTGCCTAAACGGGGTATAACCCTTCCAAGAACCCATCCTAGCCCTGGGCCAAGGTTTTGTACCTACATTAGCTAAGTTTAGACCTCCAATTACATACAGGGATGAGCCTATGTTCAAACTGCCCGAGCAGAGAGGGAATCTGATACCTCGCAATAGAGCCTCTTCAGATCAGAAAGCCTAGTACCATATTGAACTTGGACTTGGCGATTGGCGATATTTGTAGATTATTAGGGGAACGTTCCACCTCCCTACATCCCTCATTCGGCGGGTAAGACTATGCTGTGCGCTAGCAGGAGAAGATGTGGGCTTTGAAGCCGAGCAAGACGGCCATTATCATGATGAAGCAGTGCCTGGGATGCTATCCAGTTTTAGCCCCTCGAAGTCCCAAGGTATTGCAGGCGGATGCTCCAAGCTCGTATTGCGTAATGGAACTTGATTTTATATAGTACATGAGCGGCAGAATGTAACAGCCCTTTCGCAACCTGGGTGCTGGTCCTGGTGTTCTCTTTAACCAAAGTCGAAATCGTTGGGGGTTAGTTGGGTTCGAGATAGGGATACGAGTATTTCTTGGCGGTTCACACGTGTTAGACTACATACCCTGCATCCGATGGTGTCCGAGCCAGCTATCAGCAGAGGCTGTGTCATGCCACACGAGCCATCCTACCAGCTCCGCCTGATTTAGTTAGTGAAATCAACGCTACAGGGCACCAAGCTCTTTCTGGCCGGACAAGGCTGAAGGCTCCGCAGTAGCAAAAGTTCCATCGACCTTTGCGCCACAAGTAGAAGCGATAATATGAAGGGTTGGGCTCATCGTTGAATGCCATCGGGGCTTATACGGTATTATATCTCGCTGAAAATGTATGAGGTACTGAAGATAGAATTCGAGAGACAAGTAGGACGCAGCGCTTCCAGCTACATGAGGAGTAGATGGGCTATCGGCTCCCCAACTTCCGTCACTAGCTAGGATTGTGTTCCTACAGGGAGCCAAGAGTATTCACAACCAATCAGCGGCGGGTGATATCGCAGGTTACCAGAGAAATGCATTTCAGCACCTATCAGCTCGGGCACCACCCTTGCTGACACTTGTAGGGATTCTCCTCTTTTTTCCCCCTTGATGTACGGAGTAGTTTACTCGCGAGCGGCTCGCGAAAGATGTTCGGTCTACTACACTAATACCATTATCTACATGAAAAGCTGGGGCGCTACAGCATATTATTTTGTTCTAGCAGTATGTTTATCCCGCCTACTGTAGCGAATGGCAGCGACTGGGGTGTGGCCAGCTTTGAGAGCTGATACGGTAATAATTAACCGTTTCCCCGCTTGCTTTGCCTTTGACCAAGCTTGCTTCTCCTGACATCTTCCCGCTCGATCACTGCTGCTTCTCCGTTATGGTGTGTTACGTGGTTGCTAACACCCGGTGGTCGGACGTCACCAGTCCTTGCGGGCTAGTCAATGCATCCACGCCAGAAGTGCCATGCTGCGTCAACGGTGATACTTGCCTGTCGGGTGGGATATGCTCCTACTCTCACAGCTTAAATGGTGGTAGCGGATACTATGCGGCCGGTTGTACAAATCCATCTTTCCCGGGTCCGAGTTGCTATTCTCGCTGCGGTTAGTTCCTAATATTGTCATGCCGTCTAAGCTCTTTCGACCGATACAACTGAAAGTGCTTCCTCAAATATCGGGAATCCGCTGATTGTATTGCATATAGCAGATAAGCGGTATCCAGACGTCGTCTATATCAGCTCTAGAAATATCTGGGCCTGTTGCACCGACGCATCAGGCACTATTGATTGTCAGGATCCGACAAACGAGACCTTCAATCTAGCACCACCTCAAGAACTTGTCAGCACCTTTTCCTTGCCCGCGACTGGGTACGAATACACCTCAATTGCGAGTAGCTCCTCGGCTGCCTCGAGCTCGACGTCGCCTAGCTCTACAGACACAAGCTCCCCCGCGAGCTCCTCGTCAACGACGACATCAATACCTGGTCCTTCAGGCAGCGGTGGCAGCTCCTTGTCCTCTGGGGCAGCAGCAGGAATCGGGGTCGGTGCTGGACTTGGAGCTATTGCTGTTGTAATAGGAATTTTGGCGCTATATAAGCGCAGACAGAAGTCTCGGGATGGAGGCAGCGGAAACCAAACTCAACACACAGCTCAGAGCGAATATTCCGGAATCACCTACGCCACTAATCCTAGTTTTTATCGAAAAGAGCTGGACGCTGAGAACATGCCTGCGACAGAGTTACAGGCTTGATTTATTAGGATAGCAATTTGTGTGTGTAGAAAAATGCCTCCGTTGCAAGCAGCGTCCTTTTTAAGCATGAGGTCAAATCTAATGTCTGTAACCTCAAATCGCACAGCAAGCAGTGCTATACTTCAATATTAATGCCTAAAACAAGAATATGACTAATAACGGAGAACATTACATCTAGAGTCCTATTCCTCGCCGCTAGGTCCCCAGTAGCCTTATCAGGCAGCCCTGATACTTATGGCCGCATCCATAGGATCACCTCATGCTTCGATATGCTCCCTGCGAACCCGACTTGTGAGCCGATACAGGCGAGGCGTGTCATTGGTGGTCTGTGACAGATTTTGCTTCAAGCCTCGAGGAGGCACCGTGAATGGTTATAGCATGACGCCTTTTTTGGTTCATTACGACGCATGCCCTAATTTTGAAGAGATTTTGCCAATCATCACGCTGGCGCCGGGCCCGACTTGGCTACACCCTCTTTTCCCTGCAGCTTACACTACAACCGCCCAGCGACTCGGAAGGTCTCTAGGGCCGCTTATGCCTTCGACGACGACCCGTTTTTTCCCGTATCGGGGAATGCTCTCAACCAAATGGCATCGTTCCGTTGCAGTGCTAACGGTGATGACTGCTTGGCATATTGGATCGTTTGCGGGGTAGTTCTACACTTGGCTAGAGAAGATAGCTAATATAATGACCTTCGGTCAGATCAACTGGAGGGATGATGGCCTCTATCCCACTGGTTTCATTTGTAACTTGTCTATCGGTCTTTTATACGTTATTTTGGCTAGTTCAACTGTAGAAATCCTGGCAAAACGCAAAGCCGTTGTAGTTATTTGATCTATCGTTGCCTCCATCGGGCACAGTTTTAAGTTTTTGGCCGGAAGAGACAAGACGCCACGGGTGGCTGGGGCTGGTCTCGATCTAGAGCCTTTACCTAGAAAGTCAAGCGAGCACGATCGCATTTTGTCTGTGGGTTGCAATATCTATGCTCACCATGTCGGACACGTACGTCTCGAAATTTCGCGGTTTGATCCTCGCTTCTCCTCCAGCTGAATGGGCAATTAATCAAGCATACGAACTCACCATTACTGTGCTCCGACAAGGCCCAGTTCCTTCTCATGTGGCCTTCGAGATGGACGGGAATAGGCGGTGGGCCCGAAGCTATGGCCTTGAAACGATTGAGGGGCATTCTCTTGGCTTCGCAGCTCTCGAGCGCGGAGCTGAGATCTGTTGGAAGTGCGGCGTCAGAGTCGTGACAGCCTATGCCTTTAGCATCGAGAACTTCAAGCGTACTAAGGATGAAGTAGACGGCCTAATGTGGTTGCTAAAGGTCAGGTTGAGCAATATTGCCGAGGAGGGAGAACTGCTTGATCAATATGGCGCAAGCCTTCGCATAATAGGAAACCTGGACCTTATCCTAGCTCACGTTATGGAGGCTCTCGATCTAGCCATGCAGAGGACCAAGAACAACAAGAAGTGAGTGATATTTCCTGCAGTATACACGCCTATCTACTTCTTTATTCCACTAACACTACACAGGTTCGTTCTTAACGTCTGTATCTCGTACACTTCACGAGATGAGATCACCATGGCGATACGATCGATAGTGGACGAATATCTAATGTCGCCGGGCCCAGATCGTACCAGAGTTTCCAAAGAAATCACCGGGCCCGAAGAAAAAGGCGACCCATCTTCGTCGACAGCGACTATATCCTCTCAGTCACAACCTGTAAAAGGGAAAGAAAAAAATTACCACCAAGGAGGAACGGAAACTATTACGTCGGATACACTAGGTCGCTACATGTTCACCGCTGACAACCCCCCCTTGGATATCCTCATCCGGACAAGTGGCGTAACAAGGCTGAGTGACTTTTTGCTTTGGCAGTGTCACCAGAATACTCACATTGCCTTCATCGAATGCCATTGGCCTGAATTTGGCCTGTGGCGATTTCTCCCAGTATTTCTCGAGTGGCAGTGGAAAGTGAGAGTTCGGGACGGCGAAGGGCAGTCGCAAATGCTGAAGTCCGCATGATCGGAAAGCATCGAGTATGCAGTTACGGATATGCAGCCTTCCATATTATTTCAGCTTCTACCACCAGTCCAGATAGTGAATCATCACTAAGGATAATTTCCTAAGATTGCTACTACAGGGTGGACTTCTACTTTAAAGGCAAGGAGCCATAGCAAATTAAATACTTTTTCCAGGGTCAGTTCTATATTTAAAGAACGACAGAGCAAGCTCAAGTCTTTACATATTTTCCTTTTATATCACAACTTTACCGATTACGCCTGTTCCACGAAATGCCAGCGCAATGACCATTACTGAGCATGCGCCTGCTATGGTGTTGAACCAGAAACTGGCTCGAAGTCCAGCTAAAGACGCCGCATCCCCGGCTACTACAGGGCCTGTATCTTGTACGTTGATGCCACCCCTGTGCGCCGCCATTACTGCCAGCTGCACGGCGGTGGCGATGGCCAAGCCCAGAGCGCGTCCTATTTGCCCGATAGCGCTGACAAGGGCGCCACCGAGCGCCTGGTCCTCCTGCGGCAGTGATGCCGATGTGAAGAGCGTTAGAGAAGGCCAAGTTGAGTCAGAACCCAGCACGGCGAGCGACATGGCCTCGAGCCCGTAAGCGAAGTAACTGGTTGTATCTGGGTTGATGGGAACCGCGTAGAGCAGTGAAGCTAACGCCACGCAGGCGTTCCCGAAGAGAAGGATTATCCACGTCGGCACGCGATCGAGGGCAAAGGCGACGGCGATGCTCGCGAGGATTCCGGCTACACCAGTGGGAACAAAACGTAGCGTTGTCTGCAGCACATCGAGGCCCTGGTAGGACTGGTAGAAATATGTCGCGTAGACGAGAAAGCCATTGAAGGAACACGAGAAGAGGGCCATAATCAGCATGGCGGTGCTGAATCTCTTCGAGGAGCGGAATAGTGACATCTTTATGAGGGGTGGCCGACTTGAGGAAGCGGCGCTCTCGAGGCGCACCTGCCAGGTTACAAATAAGGCCAGCAATACCAGAGAGCTCGTCACGAGGATGGGAACCCGAGGGGTGGACCAGCCGACAATATTGGCATCGGTCAGAGAGAAAAGAAGCAAGAACATGCCAAGGGTGACAAGGAAGGCTCCCAGCCAATCGACAATGGCCTGCGGCTTCTTTGTACCGCCTTGCCTATGATTTGATTCTGCTTTCGGAAGCATAGGGATGGTGAAGAAACCAGCCACGGCAATCGTGGTAGAGAGAAGGGCAATAGCGACAAAGACCCATCGCCACGACGCGTAGGCGGCAATCACCCCGGCTAAAATATTACCAAGTATGCTCCCGAGCGGTGCTCCTGCACCTGCTCCCAGTTTGCCGTCAGCACCAGCCATTATCACGTTCGACCATGCTCTCTGTGTGTATTTGCTCACCATAAGCTGCAAAAGCGTTCGTTTTTGCTTTTCCGGGGGGGAATACCGTTCCCAATATCCCAAGAGCAGTCGGTACATTCGCAGCGGCACCCTTGATTCCTCCGTTAGCCTATTTTCACTCTTGGTATGCTTCTTCGCTTGCTCTGCTTACCAGGCCTTGTAAACCTCTAACAAGATCAAACCCGATTTCGTTCGGCATGAACGGGCAGACAAGAGCTGTCAACGCCAGCCATGCAGTCCCGCAAATGAAGATGGGCTTCATGCCGTAGACATCGGCAATGCGGCCCCAGAAGAGGAGAAAACACCCAAAGGCCAAAGAATAGGCAGAGAGGATCCATTGTAAGCGGCTGTCGGGGACCCCCAGATCACGTCCTATTGAGGGTAAAATAATAACGACTGCTTGGATCGAGAACGTCTAGGGGTAAGAGTAATGGGTTAGCGTGGCTGGATGGACGTTAAGTTTTACCCCGACCCAGGGCTAACTCGGTATGTACTCACATCGGTGAAACTTGCACCACATACAGTGACCACCAGACCGATGCACCGGGCTGTTGAGTATGGTAGTCTATATGTACTTTTGTCGTCGCTGGCCTTCTCGATCGTCGTCCCTTCGTTCCCAACATGTCCCTTATTAGCATTGATGGCGGGTGTTTTTGCATCATTCCAGTTCAAGGAAATTGGAGAGAGATCGAGCTTCCGGGCTAGGGTCTCGTCCGCAACATTGGAGAATAGGCCATCTAGGTCTACTCGGTCAGGTATTGTTGCCCGCATCTTGGTTAGAAGTGAGGAGAGACGGCTGTATTCTTTTCGCTCGCAGAAATTGCCCGTCAGAGAGTGAAGAAGCAGCAAAACTTATGCTAGGTAACAATAAGATGCGACAGGTGGGCAGGGGAGAAGCCACTTGGATCATCTTGGGATCCCCCGATAGAAGAAGAGGAACATGGGTTCGGTAGGCTATATCACACACCTCTGTCTCCACCTGGCTGCAGGAAGTCTTGCCCTGGACCTGGTTAGCCCAGGGAGAGCTATTCCTCGTATTTCGTACCCCGCGGCCCTCTATCCCAGGATATACAGGAGGCGGAGAGGCGGATAAAGATCTCCGGAACCCGACTCGGTAGATGTGATCCCGTAGTTCGCTGTAACAAGCCAAGAGTGAGACACGGGGTGTTAATATATCTTGCACCAATGGTTAACTACCATCATCGTGACTTGGCAAGTGTGAAAACATTTACGCCGCCCCCGTGGGTTAGATACTGTCTAGGAAGTGCGAGGCACTGACTATAACAAGTCGAAAGGGGCCGAGAAGAGTAAGCCGCCTTGCCCCTTGGCTGAATGGCAGAATAGTTCCAAAACGACCGTGCACAGTGATACTATAGTGCTAGATTGGCGAGCTTGGTCGATTGGCTAAAACACGGTTGTGTGAGAAGTGCGGTTGGGGTGTCTGCATAAGCAGGTACGGCTCATAGCGCCGAGCTATTACCAAATTTGGCCTATATACGAAGCCTAAGCTAGCAAATAAGGAAGACAATAGGATGTAAGACGTTGAACTATTTCCACATTTGGTCCATAAACGAAGTCCGAGGCTCGCAGCCAGGGAGTGCGGCGGGAAACGGGTATCAAGAAAAGCTTCGCCCGAATCTTAGTTTGATCTGCGCGGGTGCGACTTTTGCATTGCATTGGATAGACACCATAAATCTTGAGTGTGAGTTACCTCTGCATAGCTCGCGCCGAGGAAGTCTAGGCTATAACAGCCAGAGTAGCTGGTGACTCCCAATTTTCCTCTGATGCTCCTCGTCTCGGTTACAACCATTTTGCTATCTTCTCGTAGCCATTGGATATTCTAGCACTCCCAAAAGGCATCAGTGAATGGCTGTCTCTAATACTAGTTGACGCCCTATAAACAAATTGCCTCCGGCCCTAATCACACAGCCGCTTCGGACGGCTTCCTCGCACGACACTGGTAAATATATTTACGGGGACGGCATATAATTTCAGTTTTGAAGCAAGGACTGGGCCTAAGACCTATTACTACACGCACGGGAATCATGGGGTTTCTTACTTTTTGGCCCAGGCGCAACCAGGAGTTGAGCGGGCCTACGCCGCCGTCCTCGGTACCAGTCTCGCGCGCACAAACACCGTCGAACTCAGATCTTACAGAATCTCATGCGGCATCCAATACACGCAAAACTATCTGCGTGTACTGCGGCTCGTCACCGGGATACAATCCCGACCATATGGAAGCGGCACGGGATCTTGCACGAGTGATGGCCGCCAACAACATTTCATTGGGTATGTGGCAGTGACAAATTTCAATCATTGCAACTTAATGCTGCATCACATTTTATATCTCTAGGAATTGGCGGTGCCCAAATACTAACTCGTAGTTAGTTTATGGTGGCGGAACTGTTGGCCTAATGGGCGAGTTGGCTAAGACCCTCGTGTCGCTATCTGGCCCAGACGCCGTGCATGGAATTATCCCCGAAGCGCTTGTAAAGTTTGAGCGGGATCCCACCTACACTTCGCAGATCTCACATGGCACGTTCAATGACGGCCGGAAAGGGGAGAACTATCTCGCCGTGCCCGCGAGGGAGATGTATGGCCGCACGACCGTCGTCAAAGATATGCACACCCGCAAGCATTTGATGGCGCAAGAGGTGATGCAGGGCGGACCGGGAAGCGGCTTCATTGCGCTGAGCGGCGGCTACGGCACCCTGGAAGAACTTTTCGAGACGTGTACTTGGAACCAGCTCGGGATTCATTCCAAAGGAGTGGTGGCGTTCAATGTTGGTGGCTTCTATGACGGTATCCTGGCTTGGATCAGGAAGAGCATCGACGAAGGGTTCATTAAGGAAGGTTGCCGGGATATTCTGGTTGAAGCGACAACGGCAGAGCAGGCGGTGCGTGCGCTTATGGAATATAAAGTCGCACAGTCGGTGCTGAAGCTGGCATGGGGGGATGAATGAATGAGGCCCAGGATACCTTTCGTATTTGTGTTACATGCTATAATTAAGCTGGTGTACTCTTAGTTCCCTTGTCCAACGGAAAAAAAAATACATGATCCGAAGTAGGTTATTACGGCCCTTTTTGACGACCGGGCGGAGCTCCTGGGGTAGCCTGTCACCGATTTCACATCATTCGACATCTACGCGATCTCGCTGGGATGACTAGCTGGCTTTGCTAACCACCACCTCCCCTACTACATTCCTTCGTAGGAAAGGCCACCAAACGCGCGATTTAGCAACGCGCGGCACTGATAATGGCAGGTCTACCTTCGGCAGCCTCTTTTTAGTGCCGAGAGAATCCATATCAGCAACCCAGTTGTTATAAAAGACGAATCTCGTTATTCTACCCCCCAGTGGCCCCTTACTGCTTTTGGGGGCCAAGCACTGGCCTTACACACCCTGGCACTAGTGCTGCACACCCTAGCACCAGTGCTAAGCATCCTGCACCAGTACTAACACGCTTTGCCCTTGGACCCAGAGACCTTCCTGGTACTCTGGACCTCGAAAACTAGTGTTGATGCGACGCACTGCCGGGGTCGGCCAAGCTCACTGTGTGGGGACCATCCTATACGCGACCCTACTTCCCCAATTGTTTATTTTTGGTCTTGAGGAGACAAGAGTGGACATGTTCTAAGGCCAATTGCATGGGTATCTGGGGGACTGAGGTTCCTTTGTGATAATGCTTGTTGATAATGACCGAAAGTTGCTCGAGGCTCTGGAAAACCGCTGCGAAATCTGGATCTAGTTCCTTAAGTCTAAGTGGATAAACCAGATGCGGCTTTGGTGCGCGGCATACATATATTCTTTCACTAGGCACTGATTAATCGCAACAGAGAGCAAGCGAGGACATAGAGCGGCAGATCGATGAGCAGAACGCCAAAATCGCCAGGCGGCGCCCTACACCGCAGTTTGAGCCAAAAAAAATCCATGCCTAAGCGTGTGCGATTCTTATTGCGTAGGTCGTTAAGGAGCATGGATGAGCTAGATGAGCGAGATGATCTCGTGCGCGAGTTTTCCAAGCTCAGCATCCGCGACCCGTACTCATGGTCGGGGAAGCGCCGTTGCAGCCGGTGGGAGACATTGCGACGTGGCAGGGCTCCGACGTGAAGCCCTTTGGGCAGGAGAGGGAGGGTGACTGCGAATGTATGATACGCTAGCATGAGAAAGCATAGCAATTTGATCGGCATTTAAACGCGACATGACTAGTCGCACTCACGCTCCTTAAAGGCGCAACAAGGCCGGTAAGAGTAGCACTAGGTATCTTTAAAAGCAGGAAACAGCCAATCGTTCCCACGTGGTAAGATTCGCCAGTTCCGAAGCCCCCTCAGTCAAAAGGTTGCGCAAGAGAGGATATTTTCTGTAGAATGCTAGTTGATTCCACCTACCGACTCTTTGGTATTACATATCCCCATTTAACAGGCACTACGAATCATATAGGCTGTACGGATCACACTGTTAAGACAATGATTTTGCATTTAATGGGGCAGATTCTCTCAGTAGAGAGTTAGTGATTTAGGAATCAAGTATCTCACTACCTAACGAGTTTCAACAGAATCCACCCCGGAACACTAAGCGCATCAAGTTTGCACGCTCGCTCGCCCCCCAAGCCATTGTTGAAATGGACTTGATAAGCTTCCGAGTACTAAAAAGAAAGCTGATGTTCAGGGCAGACTCCCACACCTCCTCTGACCAGATGTATGCTTCCTTCAGCAGGCTGAATCCAAGGCATCGCTTGCTGATATCACCGACCGAAACTGCAGTTCGAGCCGGCGAAAGTTGGAGAGGTGATTAGTCGTAGCAGAGGCAGTACGTCGAGTAGCAGGCATAGTAGATATAACCGAGGTAGTAGCAGTCGTTGGAGCATTCGGCATAAGTAAGACCGCCACAGTAGGCAGCAGCAGATGCAACATTCAACGCTGAATTCAGAGTCTTAATTAGTATGTTACAAAGATAGAATATGGGTTGGGGCTAGTGAGCTACATACTGGACGCCTTTTGAACATCAGTACTGCTGGCAGCAGAGCCCCGCTTCTCAGTGATAGCAGCAGCCGCGGCAATCCCGGCCATGAGGAGTGGAGTGAAAAGCATGTTGAAGGTTGGGGGGATAGTGTTGGAGGGCTTTTTGAAGCTTGTATTGATGAAGTTTCGAGGGCACGTTTATGTGGATAGATAAGCTGCCACGAAAACGAGCAACTTAAGCCAGGAGGGAAGAGTGTCTTTATACTTGAGATTTCGATAGGAAATATGTCCAAAAGGTAAGACGCATAAATACCATTCCGAGCTGAGCAGGAATCTTATTCATTCTGTTCTTGTCCAAGCACAAGGGCCATGTCGCAACGTAGTATCTCTTAGTCTACAATTATCCTCAGCCCGAATCGGGCATCGACGAAGATACTACTTTGATGTTATATTTAGTAAGCTACCTATGTACCCCCAGATGTTCTTGACAACCGGCAAAGATCTTTTAGTTTCTATCCACCGAGGGAGGAACTTTGAGTTGCTGTACTGTAGAATATCCGTTTAATGCAAATCGTAAACCGTAGGCAGCTCTATTCAAATTGTCGGTCCAAATATCTTTGTAAGAAAATATTTGTATACCGCTTTATTACACAGAAAATAATAGCGATTAATGTTTTAGATGACTTTTACGTCAAACAAGGACTTAACACAAGTCCAACACCGCTGTTATTCTTTGCTATGTGGTTGATAGAGTTAGCTAAACGATCTATTAATACATATTATTGATATCAACTACGAAGAACAATGAAGTTATCCTCTCTATCTATCCCAAAACTTGCTCCCGGGACGCTCTATCTGTGGACAAGCCCAAGATGTCACAACATAGGCAATTACTATGACGAATTCACCTAGGATATGAACAGCCAGTGGAGATAGACCTTGCCGTCCCATTATGCATAACAAGAGAGAAGCTTTGTGGCGTACTTGACCATTCTGAAATGTACCGACTACCAATTACACAAGCCCAATCGTTCCTTGACCCCTGTCCACTTACGCAAGTTCTTCCAGTTGCCGGGAGGGGTGGCCAGCAAAACCCCGCTCCCTGAGGCTGATGGATGGTAGGGCACAACTGCAGCCCAACACACACAAAGCGGGGTATGCAGACGCCACTTCAGTAGTATATACCTCACTAGTGTCGGGAGATTAATATAAGTGGACTTAACAAATATGAATGATGTAGCGAGATATACAAAGACGCGGTCACAGCCACCCAATTCAAGGTAGCACGATATCAATGGGCTTGAACAGACGCGCCATGACCGTTGGAAGCTATGCCAGGCACGCAATACTATGCTATGCATGCCTTGGAAGGCCTGGAACAAGTCCTTTCGGTCCGATAAACATCTGATGGACAGGTATATAGTAAGAAAACATGATCGATCGGATAATCAATTGCTGCGACGCACATGTGCAACTATGCTATACGACATGTTCTCCAGTCCGACCTTTTTCTTGAGTGGGGCATATGACTCGCTCCCGAGCAAGCGGTCAGCCGTAGATACAACCCATCTTCGCAGGTTGTCCAGCGGCTGGAGGATCCAACGACCAATGTACGAGAGTTTAAGCCTCCACAAAACGCCGCCGGTGACACTCTTGCTTCTCGGAACCAATGGCTCCTGAAATGGCTCCTGAAATCACCCCATCTGTTCACAGAAGGATTCAATTCATGCCAATAATACACCCATGCGCCCGAAATCACTTTCCTAGTGCGGTGACGAGTCCTTCACCTCGGGGAACACAAATACAACCTACCTGCTTCATCGCCGTTCAGAGCTGAGGTCGGCACCATTCATGAATGATCCAGCGGGCTCATAAAACCCTCACAGTGTATTAATTTTTCACAAGACAATATGAGAATATCCCGTGCTTACTTTCAAGCGGCAGCCGGGACGATTCGATATGCCGTACGCTTATGAGATGCATGAAGAGTTAGATCCAACAGCGTTCTACAAACAGAGACAATCACGCTGAGAAAAGGGCCAAATCCATTGCTAGTTGCTCTTGTAGTCTTCTCAGGTGCCCGGTTACTTCATCTTGTTCTTTTCATGCCACTTCCGTCTCTGATATTGTTTCAATTTGTCTCGCATGTAGTCTCATTGGTGCTGCGGCAAGCATTCTTCTGGAAATGTCTTTCCCCACGTTTTTCATTTGCCTAGTGTGTCTCTCTTGTGCAAGTCTTAGAGTCCATGCTGCCCATCGAGGAATCACTCTCGCAGAAAGAGTAGATGCCATGGAATTTATACTAGTGGAGCAGGCTTTGCCCTTCACACAGCCAATAAACCCATGCAGTACTTTTATTGATGAGATCGATTCATCGCCAGGTTCCGTTCCCCTGAACACGGGCGAGCAATCATCTGCTGAATGGGTTCGACTCATATTTCACGACTTCATTACAGCTGATATCGCAACGGGAACCGGGTAGGTGCACTGGGTTTGGTAGTGGACAGCAGAAGGAACTCGCTGATTGTAACAGCGGGATTGATGCTTCGATTGGCTTCGAGTCAGAGCGCGTCGAGAATATTGGCAAACATTTTATCAACGATACTCTTCTCTTTGTGAGCCACAAATGTCTGAAAGCCAACGTTACTGAGCGAGCTAATTTCTGAGCAGTTCAACGTGGTAGGTCTGAAATTCGACGCGAATGTTAGGGGAGCGGACCTTAATGACTAAGCTAGTTCGTCAACGCATACGTCTCGCTGTCTGATATGATTGCATTGGTAAGGAATTTCCTTTTCCTGATAGTTGAAGTCGTGAGTAAGCTAACTTTTCTAGGGCGGAATAATGTCACTTAGGACATGTAGTGGCCTGGATTCGGGGATAGAGCTGAAGGTTGGGAGAATTGACGCAACCAAAGGAGGACCGTCTGGGGTACCGCAAGCATTTACGGTATGCCAGGCAAATTGGAAGTCTCAATTAGAATGCTAATGCTTCCCACAGGATCTGGCCACCACTCTGGAAACTTTTCGCAGGGCTGGATTCAACCAAACAGAGGCAATCACAGCAGTGTAAGTTCTCTTCTCCAGCTCTCGAAACGAGACTGAAAATTCGTAGAGCTTGCGGTCACTCACTTGGCGGCGTCCATCACGTGAATTTCCCAGATATCGGTATGTTTCACTGAAGTGGGTTTGAAAAGGCGAGTCGTGGCATATGCAGCTAACTATTACTAACTCTATACAGTTGGTGAAGATATTGTGACTGTAAATAAGTAAGAAGGCTATCTGACTCACTACGAAGCTCTGCTGACTAGGGAAGTACTGATGGCATCTCGGCATTTGATTCGACCCCGGATGTTTTTGATCATGCCGTTATCACCGAATATTTGACCGGTACCGGAAAATGCGGCGGTCCACTAGTGATTGGAAGCAATGTGACCACTCGCTCTGACCTCCGCCTCTTCCAATCGGATAATAATGCCACGATGAAGAGGTATTATAGGAACCTGCTCCCATGATCCCCATTTTCACCTAACCGCTTCTCCAGTCTCTCGACTCTCGATGTCTTCCACAACCAATGCGGATACATCTTTCAGCGCATGATAGATACCGTGCCCAAAGCCGTCACTCTCTCAGAACCGGTCGTTCCGCGGAAGTGGAAGATCATGACTTACAATTACGAGCTCGCGGCTGATGGAACGCTGTCCATAACTGGGAGAATCAGAGTACGCAACATTCTATCCCTATTTATCGTGCTTTTCAAGATAGTAGCTAACAAGCCTCAGTATCTCTGCGGTGTTGGCCTAACCTGTCCCGCTCCACCTACACTCTCATACAACTACGACACCTTGAAAGGCCCCACGCGCTCCTTTTCCACGATGCTGCTCCCGAACACAACCGGCACAATCTCAGGAAGTTAGTCTCCCTCAAAATATACTTCGCGCCCTGCCTCTGTCCTCCGCACACACGCTGAACAAGCGCTTTAGATCCCAACACTTGCATTTCATCCTTCTCCATAACTGCCCCTTTCTTTGGCAACTTCTCATACTACTGCTTCTTCAACAACATTACTTCCTCCACCACCGCTATCAACGTCCAAAACGAATATTCCTACTCGCTCTTCCCATCCGTCTTCGTACTAAAGTCAAACTCAAGCATCACCCAGGCAACATCCACCATCAATAACACTTCCATTGTCTTGAACACCACACTCGTACTCTCGGCTGCGGCACTGTCCTGGGTTGTTGGGGATTCGAATATATTGAATGCGGTGTACTACCAGAAGGGCACGGGTTCTGGCTGTCAGCAAGTACCTTTCGATATTGAGTGTACGAGGATTACCGAGAGTGAGGGGAGCTTGGAGAGGATCGGGACGGTGGGTGACTACACGGTCTTTGCGGGGAATCGGACCTGGGCTGGAGGAGCAGGGTTGCAAGCAGTTCAAGTTGGGTTCCGAGACGTTTGGAGCAGAAGTGTGGAGACGGTGGACTGGAGGATAAAAACCATTGTTACATAAATTTAAGGGTTGAAGGTAGAGGGTTAGGGGTGGTATCGGCGTCGGAATGGATGGGGTTGAGTATCTCAATTTCACCTTGACGTTCATCTTGAGTGCTCATGGAAAAATTCAAACCCGAAGTTGAACGGTATATCAGCAAGACGAAGGTGCTTAGGAAGATACAAAAGAAGAAAATCAGGAGTGCAAATATAAAAAGAACTCCGGTAGCGATCTAAAACAAGTATAAACTCTCGGCCGTCAAAAAGGATGCAAGAATCCCCCCTGCTTTATCTCGGTTAGCTCTTGAAGGGTGCTCGGCTTTATATTTATACCTGCTTTCCCAATGCAGCTTCTACTATCTATACTCCACCCACCTTTGGTAAAGTGCTTTAACTTTTTACCGATGATATAAAGATTAATCATTAATTAATTTAAAAGTCTGTTTTATAAGACAATCTTAATCACTTTATCTAGATTAATAGCTTTCCCTTCATATGCTTTTTAAAAAGAATTACTTATTAAGGCTTATAATATAATAGCTATGTAATACAATATATACATCTTACTCTTGTAAAATTAAAAGAGAAAGTATAGGTTAATTTAAAGTTTTTAATGTAAGGCCCCAGAGCATACGGCCTTACAACAGGGCACACAGCCGAAAGCAGAACCTGGAAGGTTCACGAGTAAGGGAGATCAGCCAGTATGACTCCAGTATAGACCGCAACCGGCCTAGGAGTCAGGCAGGAAACACAGGGGATTCGGAGCCGAGTCAGGACCGAATCTAGGAGGAGAACCCTTCACCTGTATAAGTAGGAACCTTAAGGGCCTCAAACTTGAGGACCTTAAGGATCAGTCTCTGTTACAGCCTTAGTGCTAGCAACCGAATATATTCCCCTTCTCGTGGCCGACCTTCCACCCCCTGATACCTGCCTAGGGTATTATATTTAATATGAAACCCTGGGGCCGATCCGTTTGAAGACTTCTTGGGATACAATTTCACGAGCAGCCCCACCATATGGGACAGTCTCTTATCGAGCAGCGATCCAAGCTGGTACTATCCGAGTCCTAAGGTACACCGCACAAATTCTTTGTCTAGCCTAAGTCTAAGCCCAACTTAATCACTAGGGCCTATGGTTATCAGCCTAGACTGCTTTAATGGCGAAGAGATAGCTATAGTAAAACAACGAAAGACTAGACGTGGCCTAGCGACCGAAAGAGCGTCAGAGCTGGGGAAGTGCACTAAGAAGAGGAGCTCCTATAACATGGTAAAGAAGAGGTACTGCAGCAGGATCAACACTTACATAGAGCAGTTACGCGACATTGTACCAAAGCTCTCCGACGTGCGTAACAACAGGATGGCAAGTAATCGGGCCTAAAACACTGATACTCCAAATCCTAAATCATAGCCACTGTTATTACCTACATCTGTAAGCATAAGAGCGAGTGTAACCGTCTTGCCAAGCAAAGCGTACAGCGGGGGCTAAGAATATAATCCTGCGCAAAGGGCCCTAGGCAATGCAGAATGTGATTCTCAGGAGGCAATTGGGAGCATGTAATCCCTGTTTATTAGATTTACACTCTTAGCTGGATGTGGGCGAGGACTGAACGCCAGCACCCCGAGCTATGTGTCTATGACCCCCCCCTACCCCAAGAAGCGTGTCCCGATCGACCCAACCGTGGCCAAGGAGGACGTCCTGGGGCGGGCTTGACCGTGGATGCCGTCCAAGGCGGACTGGGACGAGCAGTCCCGCAAGGTCGACACGCTTTGGCAGATGCTGCAGGCCGCTCTAGCCGAATTACAGCGTAGGAAGGACACGACGGGGGCGACTGCCCGCGTGTATTCAGCCACGCCCAAACCCTCTGAGGAAGACACTGATTCTGACGAAGCAGAAGTGGAACTCTTGTACGACATGCTGATCTCCAATCCCCTCATGGGCGAGACCGTTTTCGTCGGCGCGAACTCGGTGCTGGCCATGGTCCTGGCGCTAAGCAAAGCAACCGAATCTGACGCGGTGTGCGAGCTCCTCGACAAGAGCATCCTGCCTATCTTCGCCCTTGAGAACAAGAGCACCACGTAACGTGGTCCATATGTGGACCGATCATATATGGGGGCCGATCACTCATTATCACATACTAAATCGTGATTTTCTTTAGTTGTAACGGGTTAGGTTGCTACTCACTAAGATACGCAATGACAACATGGAATTTCGGTATAAGAAGGAGTTGCTGGCTCTTCTATGCCACATACGACCATAATAATCGGAGAAATGGTGATTCCGTTGGCACATATGTGCACTTTGTCCGACCAGACAAGGTGGGGTTGGGGGTTTGGAAGCCTTACGGGGCAGCATGTCGCTCGTCTTAACCTGACGGTGCGCCTCGCAATTTGCCTCAAGCGGACAGCTGTCCCACGTGACCCCCAGAGCCTGATTCCACGAGGGATATATCCCGCACTCTTCGCGGTTCAAGAGGTGGGGCTGTCCTCGGAAGCCTTTTGTTCTAGTCTTCAATAGTCATCGACGCATCAGGAGAGTCCAAGACCGCCTTGCCCTAGTTTATGCTGCGGATACCAGTCCCATAAAGTCTATGCCCCGCCGTGGGTTGTCAGTGAGCGACGAAATTTCTTTTACCTAAAAATGTCTTCAATCGGCACTGTGCGTGCCGCGGCGCTTTCTATTCCCAGCGAACTTACTGTTGCTGCTGCCGCTTTCAATATCGATTTTTCTCTGCTAAAAGTCGAAGCACCGCAAGAATTTCATGGCGTCCGAGACGCCCTCTCGCACCGGCGCCGCAACGACGCAGAGGATGGCATTCCCCACATCATCGCCAGAAGGCTAGGCGCGCTCTTTGAGCCCATGGTCCCGCAGATTCCTCATCTTATTCAGGCCTATGGAACCCGCGTATCAGACATTTGCTCTAATCTCAAGACAAAGCCCGAGCATAGCCCCAGCCTTGGTGCGTTCGATGCCCAGGCCGGTCCCGACGGAACCAGCATTTGGGCTGCGGCGACTTCCGGGAGGGGGGCAGTGGCCGTTCACTTACTCGCTTGCCTCCTTGCCCGGATATGGAAGAGCCACGAAGCTACTTCGCTCTGGGTGGAGCTGGTCGAATCACGAAAGAGAGAAATCGTAAAAGATTTCGAGGAGAACAACGCAGCCGGAACCGCAGCTGTGATGTCGGCACGGCAAGTCTTCGACCGACAGCAACTCGCATCCTGGGATGCGAGCGCTCGCTCATGGCTACAGACGGCCGATACTGCCAAGAGGTTGGAGCAAACCCAGCTCATGCTTGTAATTAACAACCTGAGAATGCCTGTCAACTCTAGCAATGACCCATATGACAGTATCGTCAAAGCCTGGATATCCGGTATGACGGCCATGGACCGCATGGCTCAGGGGATGTCTATGCGTATTCAAGACGGATCTGTGCTGCTAGCCATCTCGTCTTGGCACCTATACCCTGATATGGAAGTCTTGGTTGAAGAAACCAAGTCCATCGACCAAAATGATACGCTCATGCGCGGTAGCCTCCTGACAGTTTCCACACAGGGGGTGGATATGGAAATGGATGGCGTTTTCTGGAGTCTACCATTAGCCCGCATGAGGTACTATTAGACCCCAGTAGTATCGGAGCGACGCCTGGCATCCTACACTTCCCGGGTTTCCATCACAGAACTTCGTGTCGTCGCGTTGGGCGTTCTGCTGGAGCCTTGGACACAAGTGGGATATAGTCTGGAAACATCGATGCGGCTGATATCTCTTGTCACAGAAACGCTAAAGAAAGCATCACTTTCTATTCCTTGGCTTACCGCGTTTGAAATTGCCGCTTCAAGTTATCTAGAGTCCCAGGGTGTGGAGCGCCAACTGCTCTCAAAATTACTCCGGCTTGGTATGAGACGATGCAAACACTTTTTATCCCTTCCTTCCAAGCGAACTGTCTTCTTTGGATTGAACGACGTCTCAATCATTCTGCAGTGTGCCAAAGACGAACCAGGGACTAAGGTCAATATTTTACGAAGTATTGTACAAGACTGGGACCTAGCTTCTAAGGACCTTGTCATTGCATACAAAGAACGACTCCCGGCGAGTTATAGGCATGGCGATCCAAATATCCGACGCGCTTTGGAACATGCTAAAGATTGCCTGGAGGTGCAAGGGCTTCAGCCATTAACGTCGCTGTCCACTGTTGACGACAGCCCCTATGACTTGAGCTTTGCTGCCGAACACTTTGGCAGGGAATATCCCAAGCTAGAGTTCCTGACCGCTGTTGAAAACACGTTCAATGGCTTTACTACTGCCTTGCCCATCGAAAGAGCTGTCTACGATGGTTGTATTGGTGGCGGCCAAAGCGCACCTCGGCGACATTGTCACTGGATATATGCGACCACCGACTCGCTCCGGCTGAACTTGGATAATAATCGGTTTTCTTGTCCAGCAACATGCGCTAATCGTTCAGACGCTAGTAAATGTTACGGCTACTGCACCCGCTGGTTGGAGAGGTACTTGGAGCAATTGGGGGAGGACTGCCAGTTCATCCAACTTTTCGACGCGCGATACGACACCATAGATCTTGTTCACCTAAGTCGACCACAGCTTGGGTATACCAGCTATGTTTTCTTACTAGGCGATAAGAATGAAGCCAGTATCTTCCAAAGACTCGGTGCACAGCATGCTAAGTCACGCTTTGTTAGTGGTGAGAATCGAGCTACGCTCGAGGAAATGGAGCGCTTTTTAAAGTCAGATGATGTTGATCCTCGCCGTCTCTACGATTATTTGCTTCGCTGGCAGAACGAATCATTGGAAACGAAGATGTCATTTCGGGCTCTGGAATTTTTAAATGGGACATACGAGAATCTTCACGGAGCATCGATCAATCTCGAAATCGTCCAACGACCCTTGTTCACGTCGGAGTGGGTGCGAGCGCTGTTTGGAGGTTCTCCGACGCCTAGATCCCGCAGCCCAGTCAGGGGAGGAGGCATCGATCCACACGTCTGGGTCGCAAACACTCCTCTACATTTACTCCAAGTTACGTTTTCTTGCATTGCCATGTGCGAATCGGGAGAGCTTGACATTCATCCCTCATTACTCAGCGGCGTTATTGCACTGTCTGCCGGAGACTCGATCTTTGTTTCGGCGTCCATGATATCTGATCCTGCCAACGGATTCAAAGTCGAGAAGCCCCTTGTTCAACGTGTCTTTGGGAATCTCGGTCGTCCAGCATTATCATTTCTGGTACCACCAACAGACCCGAAATTAAGAGGCTACAATCCCGCAGACTGGCATCTTATCAACCACGCGCCGTTTGACGGCCTGTTCCAAGATTCTTTCTGTGGAACATCGCTTCACCTCTCTTATACAGACTTCGAGATGCCAATTGACGTTGGACTGCGGGGTCTCCGAGATGCGCAGGCTGTTCTTCTCGAATCGATTATTTCTGTTGACCATCGAGGCAGGCACCTCGGCGACTTGGACATCATGTCCATATTCGATAATGTAACCATAATCTCAAAATGCGACCACAAAGCTGAAGATAACCCTGTTGACAATGCGACTGCCTCCATAGTCTCTCTTGACTGCTGGGAGGAGTTCTTCGATGCTCCGGCTGTGGCCGGGATCTTTAGAGCGCGTGGCAATTGGCAGGCAAGATTAGCGGCCGCCGCCGCAAGTGTACAGACTGGAAGAAGGACACTGCTTTTGCCATCATATGCCTGTCTAGAGTGTTTGAAATCTGCTACGGATCAGGACCACTACGAAATCATTATTGCTTGAGTTCGGGTTCTTATGGACGTGCATCGGAGGACTGAGGTTGGGTAAATATCAAGCAAGGAGTGCATCTGATTGAAAAACTCGCGTACTTAAGCAGAGCTTGCATGGATTTCATGGCCGCTTCCACCCGCTTGTGACTTTCACTAGCTCACGCGTATGCTAGCTCACATATCCGTCAACTCGAAGGATCTATAGAGAAAGTATGTCTTACAAGGCGTGTGATGTATACAATTACAATCGTCTCACCCTTTTCCCATTTCACGAAACAAAACAGGAGTTAAGAAGAAATCCCAATCCTTCTACTTTTCTAACCACGGTCAAGTGGCTTGAGTATGTGTAAGCTAACAAATGAACCCAGCCTGCTTTGTTACCCCCCCCTCCCCCTCCAGGCGCAAAACAAAACTGTGATCATAGCATTTGATTCGTTGACTTTAAAATACTTTTTTTGAAATATTTAAAAGAGCTTTAACTAAGAATATATTAATATTAATATTATTAAACACTGTTAGTTACTTTAAGTTATATAACTTATAATTTAAGGCTATACCCCCTAATATCTCATGTTAATAAATTGCTTACTCGTTTAACTTATATCTATAATTAATTATAGTCTTTCTAACAGTATCATTTATAATTCCTATATTAAAAATGATATAGCCTCATTAAAAATAATAAAAGGTATTCAGATAGACTTAGAAAATAATTCTTAAGACAAGAAATTAACACGAAAGACAGAAGTATATTTAAGGGCATAAGCCAGGTTTAGTTTCTAAAGGGTCTAAAAAGCACCTCTATAAACTTACGCTATATTTAGTTTTGTAACACATTAATCACAGTGGCAAAATAAGATTCCTAATTGCGCTACAATCAGCATATCTAGCACACCCCAGGCGCACCCCAAGCACAGGTTAAAGCAGTAGTAGCACCGGCCCACCCACAAATAAGAAACCTTCAATGATGAGATTCGTCTTGTATATTGGGCTGATATGGCCCCTAGTAATATACTCTCAGCACTATACAAGTGGCTGAGATCTTTGTTGTCAACACAGAAAGATACTTAGCGCCTCAGACTCTAAAATGGACGTAAGGAAGCTAGAAAAGTAGATCTGCTCGCTATCTTTCCTCAGCATTTGGCTTACCCAGAGTCCCATCTCTCGGCTATCTCCTATCTTGTTGGCTCCCTTCGAATGAGCATTAAGTAGCTACGCTTTCTTTGGATATCGAGTAAACCTGCCTACTAGGATGGCTACGATGTTTGGTCTCTGCTGCTTGGGTGAACGAGCAATCCCGACGGAAGCTGCTAATGGGAAGGCCAAGTAACATGTCCTTCCTGTGACAGCGGGAGGGGATGTGAATGCCGCGAGGCAACAGAGGGACGGGAAGCTTCTTACCATCATCTACTGCGAAAAGGAAATATGCATAATCCATAGCTTTGGTTGGTAGTGGAAAGCCAATACAGTCGTGCATGGCACTACTACTCTCTCGCATATGTCAAAGCAGGGCCTGAGTGGCCTATAATTATGTGTACTTGCCTAACAAGGTATTCATCTCCATGCGTGCATGCTTCAACCATCGCTTGCCGTGATGTAGCAAGCTTCTTTTCCATCGGAATGCAGTAATGTGCAGCCAGGGGCCGGAAGAAACCCCGGCAACAATACCCCTTTGCAATTCGCCTACCCCTTGTCGCTATCACTAGTGTTGCAGCTCGGGTAAATAAGAATTCAGGTGTCGCGTGCCAGCGGATCCTTCGCTGATTGGGAATTTCCTACAGTCCTGTCCCGCCGGGATGGCTTCGCGGAAAGTTATGTAGCTGTGCCCGGATCGACATGTCTGCCCGGTTGCTTTTTCCCCCTCTCCTTGTTTCGCCTGTCACTGGAAAAGGCAAGCAGTCAGCGTAGAGACCACCGCAAGCGACCGGGCCACAAAGTGCTGACGCGAGGCCGAGGTGGCACCAATATATTATGTGGCAAGCGCCTTTGTCGAGGCTTCCTTCCAAACGTCCGGCTTTGCCAATGGCCGGTGTGCTAGCACGTGGGAAGCGCTGGAGAGTGCCGATCAGCTCTGCGTCCCCTAGCCTAGCGGCGCCATTGGGAGGTGGGCTTTTGGCAACTTCCCCCTTGGGACAGGTCCTGTTTCCAATGTCATTGGGGCAGGCGGCACCCGCGCGTTGATTCGCCACGCAGTCACTTAGCTCCCTTCCATATGCCGGCTTGGCTGGCCGGTAGAACAGCGAACCCCGGGGCGCTAAGGCGGGCCCCGCCGCCCGGACCTGTCTTCCTTCCCCCTCTGGACGCAACAGCCGGCGGCGCTGGAGTGGTAGTCCTCCTATCGCCCAATCACCGCCGGCGCTGGCGTCGCGTGCTATCTACGATAAACCTCCCAGGGCTTCCTGCTCCCCACACCTTGGCGATGTTACCGTCTTTCGGTCGACAGATCCAGACGGCTCCGCTCGTGCACGACAGCGCGTTGCATACCATCTTACTGAGTGCGCGCGCGTTCCCGCTCAGTGTGCTGACCCAACGCCTGGCCCCAAGCGATCCTTCGGTCACCGAAGCGATGCAGGCCAGCCCATTCTCTGCCGTCCACTTCTTCACGTGGGGGAGCGGCCGGCTCCGCTGCCGTCGGCCCTGGCTGGCTCGTCAGGGATGGCGGGAGCACGACATGGAGACGACATGATTTGCTAGCGAACATGGGGCGATCGCCAAGGGGCTCATCGGGAGCCTCCCATGCTAGGCCACTGTATTGGCCCCCCCGGCGAACTCCACCTGTCGCGCAAGTATTAAGGTTGACAAGGGACCCCTCGAAATCCGCGAATCGAGGCCTCGCATCGACCGCCAAGAAGAAGAGCTCCTCCCAAATCCTGCCGACTATAGTAGCCCGCTGCCCAGCACCACCATTCCCAGACCCAAGCCTCCTGAGCAGTCCCCTTTGCTACTCGACAAGATGGTCAGCCTCAAGGTGCGTCGCGCTGTGATCGGCAGTCTCCGGGCGAGAACATGCACTGACTCGTCGCTTAGATTGTGTCCGCTCTCCTCCTGAGCGCTGTCTCTGCCGTCTCGGGCGCCGCCATTGAGCAGCGGGCCTCGTGCGTGTACTACTGCGGCAGCGTCTGCTACTGGCAGTCCGACATCGACGCCGCTCTTGCCAAAGGTTACGGCCTGTACAAGTCCGGCTCGACCATCAGTGAGTGGCTGTGAGCCCTGTGCTTTGGAGTGCTACTCACAACTTGCGATAGACAGCTACCCTCACCAGTACAACGACTACGAGGGCTTCAGCTTCCCGACCTCCAGCCCCTGGTACGAGTACCCCATCTTGTCGAGCTACTCGGTCTACACCGGTGGCTCACCGGGTGCGGACCGCGTCATCTTCGACAGCAAGGGCAACTTTGACTCCCTGATCACCCACACCGGCGCCAGCGGTGACAACTTTGTGGCCTGCTCGACTGCTTAATTGTAGGTACAGTGGTGAGCAGGTGTGAGGTGCTACTTATAGCCCTTCCTATTACGAGTATTTGCATATGTATATATTCGCTTGGCATCTTAGGGGCGCTTGGCGAACCCACGCCCAGCCTCTAGCTTCTTTATGTTCATACTGCCCATAGTATCGGGCTTCCCGCCCGCCAAGTCACACAGAATGTCCAATCAAAACACGTATCCATGACTCGAAAGGTAAGTGGAGTTGTATGGTAATTACTCTCGCTCGATACTATGCACGGGTATACACAGACTTTCCTGCAGCGCTGCCTCCGGCAAGTTGCCTTTTATTTCTGCCTTTGCCAGAGACCTCCTTGAACGCCGGAATTTACGATTCAAAATCCAACAAGCCATTTTCCCGAAACACCGCACAGTTAGGTAGCCTGGAGCGGGCTGGGCCCGAGCCAGGCTCGTCATCTCGGCGATTGTATGCGCGCCTAATATCATCTTCTGGGTGATTCCGCCGTATCCGAGGTCTTGTCTTCCTCGAGTCGCCGGTTGCGTGCCGTAGTTCGGAGGTATTGGAAGAGGACGCGGAGAATCGGGATCGAAGTTGCCATGATCGTAATGGCACCCTCGGCGACTCCAAAGATCATGACATTCACTGTGTTTACTGTTGCGTGTCAGGATGGTCCAGCAGAATAGGAAGGGTGGGTAAGCGCACTGATATCCGGACCCCCGATGGAAGGGATGATGATAAGCTTGGAGATCGACATGGCGCCGGCACTTTACATATCAATCGTTAGTACTGGAGATAATATGCACGTCGAAGAAGCGTTGCAACTGCGGCGACTTACAAGACACCCATGCTCATTGCCACTACAAGCCCGAGCCGCTCCTTCCTGTTTACAGCGACCTTCCATATGACCTTCCACGGAAGAAGTGCCAGAAGAATATCCATGGCACCTGAGTAGACTGCAGAGAAGGCGGCAGTTAGAAGAGTATTTATCTTCCGGGCGGCCAGGGGCAACTTACTGGATGAAAAGGTGTTGTAGGTCAAGATATACCTGTTCGGCAGGCAAGATCCTGGGTACGACGGATGCCAAATCTTCTCTGGGGGCCAGCATTGAACCCACTGGATGACGGCGCTGGCACCCAGGACCAGGTTCACCGTGACAATGACGAAGTAGATGAAGCTCCTGACCCAGCCTTCTGAGATGCGCAGCATTGTGAGCGCAAACGAAGTCTTGCTCCAGAGCGCGGCGAGGATGGTACCGAAACCGGCGGCGTTGGTGAATAGCAGGATACGGCTCCAGTGGCTCCCGATGATGGCACTGCTGTGTTGGCCGAACCCGAGGCAGACCGCGGCGGTGATCAATGAACAGGCACCCGCCAGCGCCATCTAGCCGAGCCCACTATTAGATCTTTGATCCCTAACAGAATCGGAGAGATCCGCGCATCACCTACCCAGCTAGCAACCAGGAAGTAGTCGTCCCACCAGAAGGGGCGACGCCGCCATAGCTTGCAGTACAAGCGGAGACCGAGGAACAAGGCCGCCACGCCGGTCAGGAGCCACACAGTGAGGTCCAGCCTGGGACCATAGTCGTCCTTGGCGTTCCCATAGGAGCTATAGTCTCTAGGCTCATTAATCTGAATCATATTTAGCGACTTTGCGCGATGCGATCGAGCCCGGCGCCAAAGGGAAAGTTTTAACGAATGAAGTTTTTGTAACGAGTGAAATGAGGCGCTCTACGGCCCAGGTCGTCCGCAGTTGGGATAGAGGAATGCCGCCGAAGAGTGGCGTGAGATCCAAACCCGGGGCATGGTGTCGGGTAGTCGACTCTTATTATGCCACTCTGCCGTTCTGCCTCCTGGGCGAGCCGTCTTGCGGGGGCGGAGATGGTACCGAGTTCACGGATAGTCATAGCAACCGGGGCATGGTCCAAACGCCGATCGGGCACGCTGGCGAGACTGCG
Organism: Thozetella sp. PMI_491; assembly: GCA_021432635.1. Taxonomy (NCBI): domain Eukaryota; kingdom Fungi; phylum Ascomycota; class Sordariomycetes; order Chaetosphaeriales; family Chaetosphaeriaceae; genus Thozetella; species Thozetella sp. PMI_491. The sequence continues at coordinate 155,371 of MU270089.1, forward strand.
GCCTGTTGGGAAAGAGGTATGTGGTGTGGTTTCCGTGGAGTGAGGATTGGGTGCGGCTAGCTTTTGTTCCGTCCAAACTTGGGGCACAGGCGATCGGCGTCAGATCTCTTTGGCTGCCATGCGACCCCCCTCCTTCGCCGCCTTGGGAAGTCTGGGGATAAGCGAATGGGGCGAACCAGATCTTGCGTAATGGCGGATCCACACCTCACGGACCTCGCTTTGCCTGATCGATTCTCCCGGCTTGGGTTCGGTCCATGCGTTCCTACATCGGGCGACAATGCTTTCCGTTAGTTGTCATGCTATCTCGGAGGGCCCTGTTCACTATTTCGGATAGGTTGCTTTTTTTTTTCTCCTGCTAAGAGCGAATTGCGAACTCCAAAGGCCCTAGAATCGGAGATTTAATTACTTGATAGCAATTCAACATAGCAATGCGACCTCGAACACACCCTCGTTAACGGCGTCCAAAGCTACTTGGCTCGCGCTGCCGAAACGCGGAGACACGCAAGCTCCTCTCGCCTCGAATTTCCCAAGTCGAGATCCGGGGAAAGCAAGGGGCTCGCTCTATTCAGCCGGAAACCCGATGCGCCGCGAGCCGCTTTTGCCTCGCACACATCCGCCCCTTTTCACAACTAGCACGCCCTCGTACACCGGATTAGGTAGGCGAACACTACATCTTCACAAGGGGCCCCACGCGGTTAGAGCGGATCGCAGGGAGTGGGGCTTGACTATGTGTATATTGACTCTATCAGATGAACTGCCCTAACGAGTGAAGATCAAACATTGCTGGGCCAGAAGGGATCATAACGTCTCCGCAATGCTCACGCCTTGTACGAATTGCTGGGAAACTTGAAGATCACCTTAGTCTCGAGGTGATCGCTGAACCTCCGGTAACCCTCCGGTGCTTGGGTGATGTCCAGCACTAGGGACACGATGAAGCCGGGCCGCGCGCGACCGCTGTTGACCAGCTCGATGATGGACGGCGCAATGTCCTCAAAAATTGGCACGCCCGCCCGCATGCTGAGCTCTTTGGCCCAGAAGGTGGTGATGGGGAAGTCGATGGTCGGGGATATGGTATCGGCTCGCGGTGCGCCGGGACTGTTGGACTCGGCCTCGTAGACGCCGATCAACCCAAAGCCTCCGTAGGCTGAAAGCACCTTGACGCCCTCGCTGATGACGAAGTTCTCCTGCGGCTTCAGTTCCTGATTGAGACACTCCATACCAATGCAGTCACACGCCCGCTGAACGCCCTTGGGCTCCAGGGCCAGGATCTGAGCGGCGGGTCCGTCGCCCTTGGTAAAGTCAATGGGGATCGCACCAATCGACTTAGCCTTCTCCAATCGGGCGGGGACCGAGTCGACAGAGTACACCTTGGAGGCGCCACGCAGCAGCGCTGCGTAGGCGCACAATAGGCCGACAGGCCCGGCGCCGAACACGACAACCGAGTCGCCGGGCTGGAAGCCCGAGAAGTCGAGGCAAGCCCAGCCCGTGGTGAAGATATCACCGATGAAGAGGTACTCATTGTCAGGGATGCCGCTGTCAGCCTCGGACGGCACCACGGCGAGCGTGTTGCTGTTCTCGGCGAACGGCACTCGCACGAATTCGGCTTGGCATCCGCCCAGATTGCCAAAGTCTTTGCCGAAGCCGAAGTACACGGCGGGGGCCGTGATGCTCTGACCAGGCTCCCCGGGTCCGGTGCCGGGCGCACCAGAGATGATTACACGGTCGCCCACCTTCAGCGTGCTGATAGCGTCGCCAATCTCGGTGATGATGCCGATGGCCTCGTGGCCTAGCGGATAAGGAATCTCAGCGCTTCCGAAGACGCCGTGGTAGACGTGCAGATCGGAGCCACAGACTATCCACATCCAGAGTCAGTAATTACTTCAAGGGGAGCCGAGGTATGTCGGTATATATAAAATTGAACACCAATATTTTGGAACTGTCCATTTGTAGACCAAGTACGAAGCTGAAAAGGGAATTTTGACGTGGGAATACCTACTGGCTGCGGTGGTGATCGCGACGATCACGTCTGTCGGATCGATGATCTTGGGTTTCGGTGTGAGGTGCACGGCCACCTCGAAGGGCTTGCCTTCCCAAAATACCGAATGCATTTGATCAGACATGATTTTGCTTGTTTGAAGCGTTTCTTGGGTAAAATCAGGTGATCGGTGGGGTATAACCAGTAGATTCAGACTGTTCTACTTCTACTCAACTCTGATTTTTGCCTACGGGAATAGGTTCGAATATATACACAATCCTGATCACAACCTTGAACATGCACGTCGTTGTTATTTCCACGGCGTGTGACTCGCGATGTCCGGTGGAGAGCGGTCTAGGGAGCAACGGGATAGTCGTGGTCGTTGAAAAGGGAAACTAGGCAGTTTCTCCCTTAGCTCTGACCATCTGAACTTGATCTACATTGTGCACAATCTCAGTCATCCTTGTGCTGTCAGCCAACCGGACGCGGCCCGGGGGGTAGTTGGTCGAAAGTTGCAAACAAAGATGGGCTTACCTACAGTCTCAGCAAGTCACGCACCCGCACCATTCGAGTTAGGTTGGCGACAAACCATGCCCATCAGGTCGGCGATGAGCCGAGCAGACTGACTCTCGTGGGCTAACCTAAGTCATATGAGTTGGCTTACTCTCACCGTTCAGTATTCCGGCTGATGCCAAAATATATATCGCGGGCACGAGGAGAGAAGAGACAGCGAGGCTATGGAAGGTCCACGGAGAGCTAAGCTGTTCTGGCGTCCTAGCAACGATGACATGACGCAACATAGCCTCAATAAATGACGAAAATCGGCTTGCCCCCGGCCATGTTGAGAAATCCGGGTTTTCGCGGGCTAAGCGGCAACTCGATTGGGTCAACCACGTGAAGTGGCCTCACCGGTTTGCTGATTTCAGCAGGTTTACGAAAACGGGAACTTCACTAATCCGGTCACTTCATAGCTAAAGCTTTACAAATTTGTTGTGCGAGACTAGCGTCTTTCTAAATTTACCAGGTCTCTTAATCATTCTGCAGAGTAGTACGAAATATCCATTCTACTATCAAATGGAAGCACAGAGTGAGTGGAATGGGCAAATCATGTGGCAGCATTAAGCTGCATGCCCGTCGACAAAAACTTGGCTTTCGAGTGGCCAAGTGTCGTTCGGATGTGATAGGCCCAGGCCACGCTGTGTAGCAACTGCATCTGTGCATGAGATAGCTTCTTCAAAATCTTCGTATTCCGTGCGAGGAAGGCTCGACAACTACTAGCTGGGAAATAATTTTTTTTTTCCCAACAGAGGGAACACTGCGTGCAACGGCTAGATTGGGGTTGGCTCTTCGATCTGGAGCCGCAGGGTAACTGCGCGTACCAATTCCCATGGCATCCGATCTGAACAAAATACCGCTCAGACAAACCAGATCTCAATAATACTCACAGACTCGCCCTTCGGAGGGGCAATAATGTTCGTAATCCCAAGCTTCCCGTCGCTCGCGACCTTGACGAGTTGCTCCCACATCTCTACGGTGCGCTCCTGCGCATTGAGCTGGGCCAACATGCTGATGTCAAAGCTCCGCAGTATCTCCTCCTGACATCTAGGGATGACACCCGCTGGCGGCATCGTTGCATCCGCGATGATAAGCTTGCTCTGCGGCCCCATTGCGTCGACGACGTTCTTTAAAATCTTCTGCGCATATGCATCCGACCAGTCATGTAGAATGTAGCGCATGAAATACGCTGCCGCGGCCCGGGCCTCTTCGGGATGGGGCTGGAAGAAGTCATGAACGACGAACTTGACCCTGTCTGCGACGGCCTTGGGGGACGCGGCGATCAGCGTGTTGGCTCCTTCGGCCATTGGCGGCTGGTCCTCGATGATGAACTCCAGATCTGGGAACTTTTCGGCGACGGCTAGCGAGATGTGGCCCACGGCACCGCCGACGTCCACGACTTTGGACCCCTTCGGCAGCGCCGCCCAGTCGTAGCAGTCGCGGATGTGCGCGCTGCCGTCGCCGTGGCTCCAGCTGCTCATAGCCATACCAAACCGCTGCATCGTCTCCGGGTGTTTCATCTTGCGCTCAAAGAAACTGCTGCCAAAGGCGAGAGTGAAGGGACTCTCGTTGGGCTCGCCGCTGTAGGGAAACTTCTCTAGCGCCTCCACCATCTTGGCGGACGCAGGGAAGGCCTCCTCCGACATGTGGGCGACGAGTGCCTGCATCTGGGGGTCTTGGCCGAGTAGAGCCGATGTTGCCGTGTGCGAGACATGGCCGGGGGTAGCCTCGACAAAGATGTGATTAACAGCTGCCCGTCGCATAATTCGAGCCACGTTCAGCTCGCTGAGACCGGTAGCTTTCGCAAGTTCCGAAAACGAGATCGAGCCGTCGGCTGGAACTGCCTCAGCGATCTTGAAGTGCGAGATGGCATGCAGGCTTGCCGCCATGGTATGGTCCTGTGGAAGTAGTTAGCCTAGTTCTGTTGATCGGAAGGGTGGGAAATTTCGACAAGTTCATGGGAATCTGACCGTCATGATGGTCCATTTTAGCTGATCTGCTGGATACGCGACAAGGTTCTGGAGGTCCTTAGTCGCATCGATCAGGGCGTGCCGAATCGCGTGGATCTCGCTGTGCTCTGGGCCGACGGGGAACGCCTTGGGCCCGCTAGCTTCGAAGGACGGCTGAGGAAGCTTCTCACTTGACAAGAAATCTTCCAGAGCCTGTGCCTTGGCGAGAATAGTCTGGGCAAGCTGCGTCAAAGACGCAGCCGCAGAGGCCGCCATTCTTTCGTTGTAATGGAAGGATCAGCACTCCTCTACCGCTAATGGGAGAATTGGATGTGCTGTAGACAAGATATACGCCTGGCTAACTATCTGATGACCTAAAATGAGGTTGGAATACGTGCCGTAAGATGAACTATTATATATATACCCTAAGGCCTATGATCAATGCGCGTATATGCTCCCCGGGATGGTATCCCAAGCGGCCAAAGCATGTCGAGGGGTGCCAGCGGAGCTAGGACTAAGCCTGCTTCTGCATGCGCATCCATCATGCCACGATAATCCTAGGTGGCCCACAGACCAGGCTACGAGAGGCGAGCTTCCTGCGGGGTCTACTGAACGAAGCCACCAATGGAATAGTCCTTTCGCCTTACCTCCAGCGCGCCATCCCAGCAGGCGACAAACAACATCCTCAGCTCTCAGCGTTGGTTGGTAACGCTTACCTGTTCAGGCAAAAGTTCTGCACCGCAACTGAAAGCCGTTTTGGGAGAGCATGCATGGATAGTTCGAACGTGTGCATCCCAGGCCCAATTCCGAGGCCAATAGAAGGGTATTTACTGGGCAACTCCGGGAAAACTGCCTATGTTCCGGATGGCCCCTCACGGCTGAGCCCAGTCGATCCCTGCGATTATCTAGCCTGGGGAGGATGATCCATCTACGGTTAGGCAGCAGGATCTAAGGCACAAGAGAGTGTAACCTCCGACCATCGTCGGAGGCTCCGCTCTAGGGCTAGCGTTTTCAGGTCCTATCTCACCGCGCCTGTTTCGATGCAAGAGCTTCTTTGGTTCATACCCAAACGTGGCACAGCTCGAAGTGTGCCCACTGTGTTTGCCCGCCACGGTAAAGCAGGCTCGAGAATGGAACAAAAGGGTGCAGCTCGAACTACCCTGTTCTAACAACCCCCTTAACTATTTCAGTCCATGATAACTGCCACTAACTACGAAAATAGGATAAGGATGCAGTCGAGTCAATAGGCTTGAAGAGAGTTGGGCTATTTAGTTAGCTCATGACCTCGTTGACAACCTCTGTCGAGCATCCGGGCGCGCAATGCCGTATCAATGGACCATCCAGGCCGCAGCCTCGAGAGAGCGCATCCTGATAACAGATGTCCCGGAAATAAAGGTAACATAATAGAGAATCATAGGCATTGGATTCGACCGCGTGTCTTGGCTATAACTATAGATGAAATGGCGTAGAGCGTCTTAGTGTCGATCAAAATCCACCCCATGCTACTACAATGGTCAGGGCGAACAACGACATATATGCGGGACACGTCAGCTTCTACCCCCAAGGTCTTGTAAGATCATGTGCGCAGCCTTCTCCGCAATGGCATACACGGTTGCCTGCAAGTGCGCGCTAATCTGGAGCGGCATCACGCTAGCATCGACAACGCGGAGCCGCCGGACGCCGTACACGCGCAGCCTCTCGTCCACCACACCGGCGCGCGGGCCAGCGCGGCCGCCCATGGAGCATGTCCCAACGGGATGCCAGTCCGTTACCATGGTCTTCTTGATCCACTCACGCCGGCCGTCGTCGCTCTGGAGGTCGGAAGCCGAGGGGAACACCCTTGCCCGGACAATGCTGGCAAGTGGTTCTGTAGCGCAGATCTTCTCGGCGAAGCGGCTGCCCTCCACCGCAATCTCCAGGTCAATCTGGCCACGCCTGCCGGCGAAGTACTGCGGGTTGATGGCAAGTGCGCCAGCACCACCACCAGCTCCTGGTTCGGTCGATGGGCGAATGTGAATGCTGCCCCTGGAGAAGGGAAATTGTATAATTTGCAACATGCTGGCATACTTCTTATTCTCGTCTGCATTCGGCTCAAAATATGGACTCCAGTTACCGAGATCAAAGATGTACTCGACATGGCCTAGTTGGTGACGCCGATCGGTGAACTTTCGGTTTAGTAGGGCCTCACGATCTGCAAAAGCCTCGTCCGCTGACGCTGTCGCGGTGGTAGATGACGAGAGAATTGCATCTAGTTTCTCGCCTGGAATGGCGTGGGAGGCGGGAACATACGACACTGAGACCGGAACGACTGTGAGCTGGCCGGACTTGCTCTTAGCATATTCCTCCTGCGCAGCTTCCAGGCCGTGTGCAGTCTTCAAGTCGTCAGGGTTCGGCAGGGATGAATCTACCTCGAAGACCATCGAGTTCGCTATGTGATATGAGACGTGGTGAGAGAATGCAAAAGGCTAGAGAGGGCTGGAACAACATACTGACATGGTCCTGTAGATGCTCGCCGACGTTCGGGTTGTCAACCTTGACAGGAATGCCGGCTGCCGAGAGCACCTCCGGATTGCCCACGCCGGAAAGTTCTAGAATCTGTGGTGACTGGACCGACCCAGCAGAAAGAATCACCTCACGGGAGGCAAAGGCTGAAAACTCAATCCCGTTGTGTGCGAACCGAGCGCCTTTTGCCTCCCAGCCAGCACCGCCTTCTCCTTCCACCAAGAGAATCTCGCGGACCTCCGCCTCGGGAAGCACAACAAGATTCTGTCGGAGAGCGTTAGGCTGGTAGTAAGCGGTAGCTGCATATGACCTAGTCGCGGACTGCGGATCTAGAGAGCAAAGGCTTGTCCAGCACCCTGTGTTAGTTCCTGTTAAATGGCTCTTGTTGGGCTCGACGCCCAAGGCGTTCATCGTTTGGTGCCAAAGTCCGTGGGAGGCCGTGTACTCCTTGGGGTAGGAGACCTGCACCGGGCCGGTGGCACCCAGCGCGTCGCCGTGCCAACCTACTCGCGCAGCTATCTGTGTATCCAAGGTGGGGGGGTGGAAGGTTTCACTCTTTTTGAAGAACTGCCTGTGTTTCCGTCGTTTGTGTCAGCAGCTGGGGAGCAGAACTAGGAAGGAGACGGAGAGCAAACGAACAAGAGATCCTCCCAGCCCCAGCCCGTGTTCCCCAGCTCCGCCCAGTCATCGTAGTCAAGCCTACTTGCACGGTTCCACGTCATGTAGTTGAGTGCGCTGGAGCCGCCAAGGACCTTGCCACGGGCCCACGGGATCGCGCGGCCGCCCAGGCCGGGCTGCACGGTCGTCTCGAACTTCCAGTCCAGTCCAGTATCCAGAGCGCTGCCGGCGAGCCCGGGCATGTCGACGACGCGGTCCCCGAGAGCCGGTGATCCAGCCTCGAGGACACCGACGCGGAGGTGCGGGTCCTCCGAGAGCCGTGCGGCGACCGCGAGCCCGGCGGTGCCGCCTCCAATGACGAGAAAATCGAAGGGTGTTCGCGCAAACGCTTCGGCTGCAGCGCGTGACTCCTCCATTGTCTGGCCCGCAGATTTCGGCCTGGTCTCGATCTGATTGATAGCGAGTTAAAGACCCCGCCGAGGGCAAGTTGGGAAGATGGAGGGGTTCACTACGTTTGCAAGGCCTCTACCTTCCCCCACCTGCACGGCTCTGAGGTACTTATGTCAGCACCTAGCTGCGCTACAGGAAAAGGGGCGCTGCTTCGCAGAATTAAGTCAAGTTGGACCTAGACCTGCCTAGAATGGATCATCCTGGCAGGGTGTCAAAAACTGGACCTGCCGCCCTACCCGAGATCAGAATCGGCAGTAAGTACGCCCTTACAGTAAGTATTATAAATAATAATATCTATTTTTAACACTTTATTTATTATTAAGGCTACCTTTATATGTATAACGTACTTCATAAGCGAGCGTCCTACATAAGCAAGCGCCCCGGGCCATATAACCTTTAGAAAAGTCTAGTTTATATATGGGCCGGTGCGCTCGCTTGTATAGGGCGCTCGCTTATGAAGTACGTTATCTTACAGTAGCCTTCTTGATATTCATAGCATCTAAGACCTTCCTCCAATACGTAGGGCAGTTGGCCCTGCAGTCCTGGCTATTCGAGACCCTTTCGGAGGCTAAGATCCATCATCAGGGGATCAACATCACCAGCCTTGATATCCCTACGGCGAACCAACTTGATGCACTCTTTTGATTTTAATACGAGGATTCACTTATGATCAGAGCTTGGGGGGGCCTTTATTACCTTCGTTTTTGCCTACTCCCCACCGTACCACTTGACTTGCGTCGTTTCAGTGGCCTTGCCTCGTGACCTGCGATGCCTTTGGCAATGGTCCCACGCTACGGCTACTAGACTAGAGGGATCCTAATCAGTCCACCTCCCGTGATTCCCCTCCCCTTAAGTTAGAGGTAAATGTTCTGATAAATAGCTATACGGTGTCGTCTCTCCCCTAGCTAAGGTTTGAAAGTTTCCCTTTACTATGAGACATATTTTGCGGCCGCTAGGGCTGTTATCATTTGCATCATCTCACAGTCATTTTATTAAATATTGCTATTATTTTATACAAGATAAATATTTTCAACAGGCCTCCGAGCGAGTGTTTTCACACATTTATTTGTAAAATGCCTGTCAAATTAAAGAATCATTAATGCTTATCCACGTAGTGCCCAACAAACCCCAAATGAAATGACTAACTACAGGTAATTTCTTAGCTAGATATCGTATTTCGCATCTTAAGAACGGTTTTACCGCGCTAAGATAGATCAGCGTGACGGGGGGTTTTCCTAATTATTATTCTATTGCATAGCGGTGGCTAGAGTAGAATGCAGTGTCAACGCATATCACGTTTTTTTCCTGCAACCTGTGCATGCAGGTTGTATGCCCGTTGTTGACGGGGTATACTAAAAGATCCACACTACGTTAGACTCTCTATTTACGGTGACTAGTGGGGCTGTGGGTGGGTGTTAATGCATCAAGGGCCATGCAATGGAGGTATACTAGGAAGTCAACACTGTGATAATTATTTATTAGTTCTTGCACAGTCTCTACATCGTTGCACAATCCAAAAACCGCCTATACAAGGAGAAAAGGAGTATCCTATGGGTCTGATTCTGAAGAACGTCGACATATCGCCCCTAATACTGATGACAGTCGCGCTGCTTAGCCGCCTGCTGTCGCGAGTACCAAGGAGCCGGCGCACCCTGCTGCACCCGGCGCATCTCCGCTCCGTACAGCTGCTCGTTACACTTGAAAGTTGTGCTATCCGCCAAACAGCTCCGGACAGCTAGATAACCCCTATTTAAATAATAGTACTTATATCTAGACTTTCACCCCTCGCTCCATCTCGACAGTACAATATAACAAATAATTACTGTCGCTATGATATAGCTTTTCATGCAACCTAGATATATGCAGCCCTGCTTGCTGAGACAGGCAATAAGCCCTACTATTAAAGTCAATTATTTCTTGTGCGGCAATAGAATGCATGGCTAATCATGCTGTGTCTGCTTTATTGTTATGCGGGCGGCGATGTCTACGGCGAGGAAGGTGGAATGGCTTTCCGTTATAGAAACTAGGAGGTGTGCAGTAGTAATAGCATTCTTGGAGCGCTCTTCAAGATGCAAGATTTGGAGGTAGGGAAAATAAGCCGTGGCTTAGGGCCTCAGGGGAATCTTGATCCGCACCTCAATGGTTAAAGGTAATATCCAGTTCGGCGGGTACGGCACACTGGTCAATGAGCTCTTGAACTGCCGCGAATCTATGATTGCGCCTCCACTTCACTATACCCTTTGCAAACCAGATATATCGCCAGCATTTGGCGTGCATCAATGTCGGTAGGTTCGCTAACGGCGCCTAATGTGACGCCTCGAGAAGCTGTCTTACCCCCTTTCAGGTACCGTGACTAGTAGGGCTGAATAAGTGGCGAAGGCACCAGTTTCAGAGTTTCGAGAGATATCCATTTCACGCAAGCGTATTGGACGCCACCTGGATGTACTATAGCATACGCTTGATATACGGCCATGGGCCATCATAAAAGAGACATGTAACTCGCAGGAGTTTAAGTAGATAAGGTCCTCGAACACACACGTTTATAAATAGATATAAGCTGGCCCTCTTCTGGCTCAGGAGCAAAAGAAGATCGGTGTCCCCCCTTTTATCCCGGGTTGATACTTTAGTTCAAATTCCGATGTGCATCATCTAACATTAGATCGGCATTTCGACCCTAGGTTGGCGATGCTGCTACCAGACGGCCTAAAGAAAATCTACAGCGAGACTAAGCGACGTAATTTAAGCGATCATGGATCCAAAATCGATACGTGCAACACAAGGGCCGTGGACTCGGGGCAAAGATGAGAAACGAGGAGACAACGAGAGCCACGGCGGCGCCGGCGGTCGCGGATTGGGGATTGTCAGGGGGGAAGCAGGCTGTGGCGAGAACGGCAAGTTCGAGGGCCTTACACCAACAGGCGGCAACGGCACAGGAGGACTCGGGAGCGGACTAGAAGCTGTCGGTGGGTACGGAGTCGGTGGGCGCGGCATAGGGCGAGGTGCCCGTGGTGGACTGGGACAGGGGGGGAGGGCAATCGGACAGAAGTGCCAGGGCGGGCCCGGCATAGGCGGCTTTGCCGTTGGCTTCAATTGCCAGGGGGGCCAAGGCCAAGGTGGGCATGCGAGCGGGGAGGACGCTGAGGGCGGGATTGGGGTAGGGGGAATGAGCACCGTCAAAAGCGGCGATGGAGTGGGCGGGGCTGCAGAGGGGAGAAGAGCCAGAGGCGGAGCGGGATACGGGGGGACGGCGGGATCCAAGATCGATAATCCTTGGGGAGAATGGATCATAAAGGTGTGGGCGTCCGTCACGAACAGACCGAGTACCTAGTGAAGCTTAGGACTGTCCTCTGATATCCTCACTCTGAGTGAAGGAGCTGCCGGTGACTCCTCTATAACATGTGTGGCGGTGTGGCATATGCAGGCAGCAGGGGTTACTCGTGTTCATTTATCACAAGTGCTGATCGGACTCGCACGTGCCTGCGGGCTGCCTAGAGAACTACTTGATGCCGGCGTGATGGTAAGGGGACAGGGAGGGGGGCGGTGGACGCAGCCCGCCAACCCCGCCTGACAAGACCAAGATGAGGAGCTCGGTCCTCCCACGAGGTCGCCCGATTAAAAAATTGGCCATTCCACATAAGGAGCATGGCGAGGTCACATACAGCGACAACACGATCTGCCGCGGTCATCCTTGAGGGATACAGTGCCTGCGTGACCCGCACCACCCACGACCCCCGTCCCTTCAGCCTCGCCTCCCTGGCCATCGCCCGCGACATACTGACGTTGGCCAAGCATGCCAATCTTTACCTCCCCCCCTTTGCCTGTGCCCCCCATAGCTTTCCCCCATGATGCGTAGCCGCCAGACCCATAGCCACCAGCTGCCTGATCGGCTCGAGGGCCCTCCTGGTCATGTTGGGGATTTGTATTGATTCCGTTCCAAGCTGACTGATTCATCTGCGATCCCGCATGCATGGCAGCCATTTTCTGGGCTGAAAGGACACTCATGTCTATTTGATTCGTCGACGGTGCGGCAGCAGCCCCCGCTAGTCCCGCTCGTCCAGCTTCGCCGCTTTGCCCGGGCTGGCTAGTATATGAAACCATAGTCATAGACTGAGAGGATGAGCCTTCACGGGGCCCATTGATTTGTACCTACAGAGAGTTAATGTGAAAGTAGGAGTGTTAGTCGTCGTCGCGCCAGGGATCGAAAGTCTTACCCATGGTTGAGTTGGCCACTCTACGGCGTCTATCCTGTCACGCTCCGAGATAGGGATCTCCGTGAAGCTCATGGCTGTTAACCTTGCAGACAAAGCGTTGGGGTCTCTCCTCATGATGGTAAACTACGCTACTATATATATGTAGGGCATTGGGAGCACGCCACAGCTAGTTTCAGTGGGAAATTGTAGGGTTGCAGTCAGCAACCATCAGCGCTCCCTCTATCGAAACACTTGAGGTTTTTTAACGGGGCGCAAGATGAGCGAGCCATTAACTTATGTGATTGGTTCTGGGTGTGCCCGAAGGCTGCTAGATGCAGGTAATCCGTGCAGGCGGCAACCAACATGCGTCGCGGCCAGCTACGCCCCGCGAGTGGTGCGACAGCCTTGCGCCAAAGACTTGTTCCCCAGATACCAGGTTGTACTCCGTATTGGATTTAGTTCGGCCGCAAATACGTCACTAAACGGAAATCCGATGAATTTGAGAAGTCACTTCGTATCCGAGGGTCCAATGCCCCCCCCCATCTTTCTCCTTCTCGCTTCATCATCCTTTGATTGATCAATTGTTACTTACCACAGCATACCGCAGTAGGTCTGCCTGCTTCGAGACCACCATGCACTTCAGGATGGGCTGATTGTTAGGCTCACAGCGGCGAGCCGCTGGTTGGCTCAGCATGCAATGCTGCGGAGTGACGTGGCAAAGGCGAGGGAAAGTCGAGGGAACAAGATCTGACGCATTTAGACTTTTCTACCACAAAATTCAGCATGCTCTACTATTCCCCGTTCTGCTTAGCACATACTAGGCTTCGGTTCGCAGTTTAGCCACGTCTCCGACTCAGCCGGGTCAGAGTGTCTTGCTGATGTGTCCCATCCACAGCTAGTCATACAGAAGGGAGGTTCCAACCTCAAAATATCAGCTCACTTCCTCTGCACCTAGGGATATATAGATATGTTCTCGCATGCCCTAAAAACCGCTAGGGTAACGGATATCCCTCTTGGCGTCGAGGAAGGCACCGTTGCCGGGCTGGCCCGAAGCGTTGCCGCGCCGGACGGGCGGGGCTGGGCAAAGCTGCTCGGTTCTTTTACGAACAAAGCGGCCGTTCCAGATTCGTCGTTGCTCATCGTATCGCTAGCGCTGCAGCTTCGCAGCCAATGTGGCACGATCACCTTCCCATCTAAGCAAGCAAAGAAGAAGGCTCTACGGCGATACCCAAAATCGACGGCATGGAATATCGATGATGTCTTCAGCGGGCTGACAGTACTGCATTCGCTGGCAGACCCTCAACTTGAGTAAGATGGCCCCGGAATGCAAGGCATTGGTTTTGTCGTATGCTGGTTAACGGAACGGCAAGCATCTGCGCTGTCCATGGCATGAACGGGAACGCATTTGACACTTGGGCTTACGACCATGAGACCAACTGGCTGCGAGACTTCTTGCCGCAGGACGAGCGTTTGAGGGAGGCCCGTGTCATGACATATGGATATAGCTCTCTCCTTCAAGACAATAACAATTTGTCGAGTTTGACCGAGTGGTCTCGGGGGCTGCTTTTTGAGCTTTCCTCCTTGCGGAGGTCACAAGCCGTCTGTCCCTCCTAGGCCCGATGTTAGCACAGATCATTGGTATTAAGTTAGAACAGGAACGAGACCGGCCGATAATTTTTGTCTGTCACTCGCTCGGCGGGCTTGTTGTTCGCGAGGTACGGTCATGACAAGGCAGCACGTCTCACCTCTGATGGGGACCGCACTAACGTTTAGGCCGGGATAACCAGGCGATGATCAGGCTACATCAGTTCCCCGAGGAGCATCATGGGCTTGACCTTAGCCTCTGTGGTATTCTCTTCATGAGCACGCCACACTCTGGAGCGATTGCCGCTGACTGGAACGACTATCTCGTCGAGGTGGCAAGCCACGGCGGCCTTCGCGCTCGGGACATGACCCGTCTGCTCGGTGCCTTCAACAACGAGTCTCGGCGGAGCAAGGAGCTTTTCGGCAGAATCAGGCCTCTCCCTCCCTTCATCTGCCTGTACGAGACAAGAAAGACCCAGGTGGCGGGCCTCGCAAAACTGGTAGGTCCTACTTCCCATCTTTGTCTCGTCTTGCCGACCTGCCCGCCCCTTCTCTGATGCTAAAATGCCAATATTCCAGATTGTCAGCGCAGACTCAGCCGGTCTGAACGGCCAGGCCGCCCAGCCAATGAACGACACTGACCACGACTCAATCTGCAAGTTTCCCCGCATGTCGAGTGAGGGGTACAACCGGGTCGCAAACTTCATCGTGAGTATCTGGGAGCGACTGCCCAGAACGGCAGAATGGAAGGAGGCCATGCCATCGCATCCTCTTCACAAAGGGTCGTTCCCGAGCGCCGCAAAGCCCAACGACGATGTCCTCGATCTCGAAGACCTAGACGACGGTCTCACTCGTGGCGGGAATGCCCGAGGCGGGGACGCGCATACTTTGGGCAGTGCCAATGGAGGCCGTGATTGGGGAAGAAATGCAGGCCACAGCAGCGCGCGTGGGGGGGATGCTCGAGGCGGTGATGCATATGCCGCAGGTGGTAGTTTTGGCGGCGCGGTCCGTGGCGGACATGCTGTCGGCGGTAGTGCATATGGTGGTCATGCCCAAGGTGGTCATGCCCAAGGTGGGGATGCCCAAGGTGGAAATGCCCAAGGTGGAAATGCCCGTAATAGTGGTGCCTTATAGGTGCCTGAGCCACTATCGGTGGGGGGGCTAGAGTCTGCGTGTATGTATGTGTCGACTTGATAACGGCATGAGAGAGACTGTGTTCCATATTACAATGTTCGCGTCGATGGTTTCTTTCCAGCACATCATCCCTGCGGTTCCTCGAGATCAGCACTGTTACCATACTCTCCCGACTCTTCGAAACAGACTGACCCATTATCTTTTTATCGTATAATGTCGCTGAGTTGAGGCAGAGGTCATGTCTTGACCAGTACCCGGCTTTGCCCGCAGAGAGTGGTTACGCGAGGGAAGGGCGATCTCGAGAGGATTTCATCCGGAGCCGATACTGCTGACTCAGGCCACGGCGAGACCCTATACAAGGTCCCCCCACCTAAAGAGGTCATCCAACGTTGTTGACAGGATTCAAAGTCTGCGGGGCATCAGATCCTTCTAACTTCCATCCCCTAACGAATCCACATGAGTCGCATGTCCATTCCGTCGGCGCCGTGGATGCCTGCGTTTCTGCTGTCGCCTGGCTATCGAGCGCAATGGAGTTGTCCGAGTCGAGACTGTTGTGTCTTCGTTGGCGGTCCTGCTCCACCTTCTTCAGACTGGCCTTCAAAGTCTCGAGCTCCGTCTCGCAGTTTACTCGTTCCTGGATGGCATCCCGGTGGTTCTTCGAGTGAGTGTTCACGTCGAGGGTCGCTACGAGGGCTGGATCTTCGGTATTGTCCTTTACGGCTTGAATCCGAGTGAGAAAGGCCCCAAAAGATGCCACCTTGCTGTCTAAGTGTTTCCATCTCGTTTCACATTCACTGACTTTTAGCTTCAGCTCCTTTTCTTCGGGTGAGGGCTGAATCGACCGGGCCGCGATGGTTGCATCCCGTCGCTCTGTGTCGGTCTGCTTAACCTTTAGCGCCTTCAGCTGGTCATTCAACCTCTTATTTTCGTCTTCCAGGAGCTTTATCTTAGTTGCAGCCATTTCGATATCTGCCCCCTTGTCTTTCAATCGAGCAGTCAACTCCTCGACGATGGAATCGTTGAGTTTGGTGCGCGTTTGGCCGCCCTCTGCCTCCTTGACACTTGCCTCAGCCGCCTTGACGCTTGCCTCAGCCGCTTTTAATTCCGCCTGGGCCACGCGGAGCTTAAGTTCGTCGTTGTCCCTATTCAGGTCCTGATACTGCGCCAAGATGTTGACGAACTTAGCTTCTTCCCGTTCTCTGGACTGGCTTTGCTCAGCAAGTTGGCGCTCCAATTTCTCTACATAGACATGTTTCTCTTTGAGCTGCTTGTTCTCGCTGTTCGCCCTCCGCAAGTCCTCCAGCACTTCATCTAGCTTCTCATATGCGCCTTTTAACTCGCTGACTTCCTTGGTGAGCTCTCGATTATGCTCTTCTAGCTGCTCGGTGCGCTGCTGATTCGGAAGCGGGAAGAATATGGTGTTGTTGTTGTTGTTGCTAACTATGACGGATAGGGAAGACCTGTCAGTGCAATGCGCTGCAGTTGAGGTGGCTCGGAGGACCAGAATGTCCAGTAGCCGGGGATTTGGGGGTTACTGCATGAGAAAATGGGACAGGGAATGTCCATACTGTGCGTAACACCGCCGTGGCCGCCGCGGCCACCCTCTCCCCCGGTTCCGCCGGCCCCTCCCTCGCCTCCTGCCGCACTACCTCCAGTCCCGGCCCCCCCCGAGCCCTTGAACATCAACAGGCGACGCTGCGATGCCGCTTCGAGAAGCAAGACGACCTAGTACGGCAACACTTTCGGAGCCATGGCGACATGGGCGGAGTTCGTTGTTGGTGTCGTGGGTCTAGTAGCTCGGCCCTCCTCCGCGCTCGAGCTAATTGCGTAGCCTTGTGAAGTATGGGCTCGATGTCGATTGGAGCGAAGATTCCTGGGAGAGGAAAAAGGTGGGGCCACCCGTAAACGCAGACGCCAGAACTCAAAGCTCTGCCGTCGGCCGGGTTAGGGTTAAGGCGAGCTTATAACTCCCGCAGGGGGATCGTGCTCGCCGGCGGCTCGCTCGTACTAAATGCCTCGAGGAACAGCCTCTATAATAATACCTAGCCGGGGAACCCCCCCCCTTTCCCTCCCTAGTGAACCTCGGGATTACTATCGGTTTGCGAAGGTTAGAAACTTTGACCCCAAGGTGACAGGAAACTGGCCGGTAGGTAGGGTGGATACCGTAGGAGCCTCTATAGCCAATAGAAAGCCGAGAGGCCTGTCTAGAGCTAGTAGAGGCGGTGTGATCTGTTGTATGGTGGGTAGGCTTGAACATATGTTTTTATGAGGCAGCCCGCAAAGTTGGAGAAAATGGAGGAGACTTGGAATGAAAGCTATGGGAAGTACAAGATGTAGTCAATTCGAATTATATACCTCTGGCAACTAGGCAGTGTTCCTGATGTCGTCGGTAGCGGAACTAAATTTGCTTGGCAGAGTACAAGTCTAATCCGTCGATCAAAGTGGGCCGATCATCCAAACAGCGCAGTCAATAATCTGTACGGAGGTCGCGTTCAAAAGTTTTCTGTTGAAAGAAGAAATGTCACATACTAAATAACGTAATCCACAAGCGAACCGCTCACACAAGCGAACCGCCCACTCAAAATCCTACCCAAATCAACGATTTTAATATCTTCACAAAACTACCAATTTCACATAAAATCTATCTAAACTTAGTATCTAGACTTCTTATTACATAATAAATAAAAGAAGATATCTCTAGTTTTATACAAGCTTATTTACATAGCAAGATTAGAGTATTAAGAGGGATATCTTAGCATCTAAGTATAGCACCTGTATAATTACTAGCTTTTAATATATAGAAAAGTAACCCATAGTTTAAAATATAATAAGAAGTCTATAAACTAAGTCTGGATCATTTTTATATAAATTTAGTGGCTTTATAAAGATGTTAAAATCGTTGATTTGGGTAGGATTTTGAGTGGGCGGTTCGCTTGTGTGGGCGGTTCGCTTATGGATTACGTTAGAGAATAGTCACAGTCCATATTATACCTTGAATGATGCTGTCGGTGATAACCCACTAACTTCGCTACAACTTCAAGGCTATCCCTGCCGGAGTTTAGTACTTACCCTTTAGAATTCAGTGAGTATATCGCTGAAGGGGCAAAGCTACATAAAAACTCTCTATAAGGACAGTATCTAACAGAGGTAGTCTTAAGCGCATCGTGCAAAGCTTTTGAACGGGACCTCGCTAACTGCAAGTCATTCCACAGAACATTTCTACCAGTCATGCACGGTCCGAGAACAAATGGAACGCCAACCTTCCCCTCTCGAGTTTTGACCCTGCCCGAACCGGTGGCTTGCCACGGCATTGGCTGACAGTACACCCAAGCACTTCCCACCAGGCCTTGGCCCCCAAGCGAGAGGCCAAGATCGGCACTCCCCAGCCGCTCTGGGGGAGAGCCGGCCATGCGCGTTGAAGCTACGGCAACTGGCGACATCCGGCGCACTAAGGCCAGCTGCAGGCTATGTCGCGCTATAGCCAAACTGCAATTGTCACTCGCTCGTGGGAGCTTCATTGCATGCGGGTCGACTGCAGTTGCCCTGAAACACAACTCCGGATTGGACGGTGTCAGAATGCATCACCCTGCAGCTTTTGTGTCACATCAATGCGGCAGCCGAGCCTGCTCGCGATAACTAGGTCGTACCCAGGTGCGGGACAGACAGATATTCTTCCAGCATTGCGAGTTGCAACAAAGCTCTTCCTTCGTCCCTTGATGCTGTTGGCAAGTTTCTAGCGAGTATATAGAGATATCGCAGGGCGACAACCATTACACTTGGCCAACTCATACTGATACATCGATCATGCTTTCATCTGACCCTGACCCTGAGAAGGCTGGGCCCGGGATCGGTCATGCCACTACCGCTGCATCGTCGAGCGACGAGGGCACAGCACCGGCCTTGTCGACAACCGAAGCCCGCCGAGTGCCCTCGCTCCTTCGTCATCTAAATAAGTACGTTGAGGGTCTCGCCGGTTTCGAGGCGCGAGGCATCACGCGCGTGCTTCCCGAGGAACGACAGGCTCCATCTCTTGCCAGCGACATCCAAGTCGCCGTGCTCTGGTTCAGCGCCAACATCTCGCTCAATAACATGGCTACGGGCTTGTTCGGCCCGCTCGTGTTCAATCTCGGGTTCCTCGATAGTGCCATGTGCTGTGTCTTTGGCGGCCTTCTCGGCAGCATGAGCACTGCGTACATGAGCATCTGGGGTCCTGCGAGCGGCAATCGGACAATGGTGGTTGCGCGATATTTCATGGGCTACTGGCCGTCCAAGATCCCTTGCTTTCTGAACATCGTCCTAATGGTTGGTTACATCACTCTAAGCTCGATTATGTGTGGTCAGGTGTTGTCCGCTGTGAGCGGCGGTAACATGACGATTGCGGTTGGAATTGTCGTGTCCGTGATTGTGACCTGGATTGTCGCCGTCTTCGGGATGGCCGTATTCCACCACTACGAGAGGTAAGCTGCCGACGTGGAATTTTCTCAGCTCTGCCGCTAATATGCACCCTCTCAGATATGCTTGGCTTCCGCAGCTCTTGGTGCTCTTCGTCCTTATTGGCACTGCAGGTCCGTTTTTCGATGCTACGTTGGAATCCATTGGGGAGCCAGCCACAGTGTCTGCCAACCGGGTGTCGTTCCTTGCTCTGTGCCTGTACGTGCCCAATTCTTGGGCAGCAGCAGCTTCAGACTTCTACGTCTACTATCCCGAGAATACGCCAAAGTTCAAAATCTTCCTTTTGACCTTGACAGGCCTCTGGGTCTCCTTTACCCTAGTCTACATGATCGGCATCGGACTCGGTACCGGAATTCTCTCTAACTCTGCCTGGGCCGACGCCAATGCAGTCTCCTTTGGCGCTCTCCTCGTTGAGAGCTACAGCGGGCTGGCCGGCTTCGGCAATTTCTGCTCCGTAATTGTGGCTCTCGGTGTCATTGCGAACAGCATCCCCGGGACCTACTCTGCAGCGCTCGGTTGCCAAGTCCTGGGGCGCTACGGCAAGGCGGTTCCGCGCTGGATCTGGTCCTGTGCTGTGATCCTTGTGGTACTTGTCTGCGCTCTTGCCGGCCGTGATCACCTGTTTGTTGTGTTTCAGAATTTCCTCGCCCTTATGGGATACTGGGTGGAGATTATGATAGTAATCGTCTTGTTGGAGCACTTCCTCTTCCGACGCAAGGAGGGTTTCGACTGGGCCCGGTGGGAGGACCGCAGTTATCTGCCACTTGGTATCGCCGCCCTCATCTCCTTCTTACTAGGTTGGGTCGGCGCTATTCTGGGAATGTACCAGATCTGGTATGTTGGCCCACTTGCGCAACTTGCTGGTGGCAGCGATGTCGGGATGTTTGTAGGGTGTGGGTTCGCTCTTGTTTCTTATCTGCCGCTGCGATGGCTAGAGCTTAAAAGATTTGGCCGATAGATAAGCTTGGATGAGGAAGAGGTTTCCGCAGCTAGAGGAGAGATATTCCAGTGAATCAATTAACAGTCCCGGCGGTAAATCTTAGTTGCATTAGTATATACGGGGTGGCAAGTTGATGTCAACTTGACCGTGCTAAACATCGGGGTTACGAGATCACTTCACGACGTCAGGTGGATATATATATCACAGATAGCCTACCCAGAGGTAGAGAGCAGAGTAGTAGACCTATTAAAACTAGAGCTATGTTTTGTTTTCACATCTAGAACCTGAATACTTCCAGTGGTCAGAATTGAGTTTCTGTGCATACAAGTCGGCTGGAGATGTCCAAGAGATGCCAAGACCAAGGCAGAAGGGGTTA
Source organism: Thozetella sp. PMI_491 (assembly GCA_021432635.1). Classification (NCBI taxonomy): domain Eukaryota; kingdom Fungi; phylum Ascomycota; class Sordariomycetes; order Chaetosphaeriales; family Chaetosphaeriaceae; genus Thozetella; species Thozetella sp. PMI_491. The sequence continues at coordinate 176,096 of MU270089.1, forward strand.
CATCGCCGAGAGTGGGGAAGCTAGACCTGCTTGGTCTGTGGGAGCGGAGGATAAAACCGGATCTCCAACAAAGGATACCCTCCTCCGTATCGCGGCAGTTAGCTCGCGAAGAGCCTATCTACTGCATAGTACATAGGTATATTCCACTATCGAGGCGCTAAATTGGTCGGGCGAATGGGCCTTGTGACTGTCAAAACAACCAACGGTCTTCAGAACTCGCAACGATCGGACGGCAAAGAAGAAGATAGCCTCATCAACCTGCTCTCGGCGGACAGAACAATCTAGAATGGCCGTCTTTACTGGAAATGGTTACCGCGACGTGGTAAACCCTCATGCGAGAGTAGGGGAGTTCTCGGAACTCCCAATCATCGACCTTGAGCCATCGTACGGTGACAACCGTGAAGCGAGGATAGGGGTGGCTCAGCAAGTGCGCGACGCCTGCACTCGAGTAGGCTTCTTCTACATCAAGAACACAACTATGCCAGAGAAAGTCAGAGGTGCAGCGTTCCAGGCGGTACGTCTAGGACTAATCTATGCCTAACAGGAGTCCTCCTACTTGGACTACCTTGAAGCTCAACTACAACCATCACCCGCGCGTGCAACTGATAATCAGTGACAGGGCGAGGCGTTTTTTAAACTTCCGTTAGAAGTTAAAATGCGAAGTCATGTCAATAAAAACCCAGCCTTTTTTGGATACACAGGGATGTTTGACGAAAACACAGATGTCACGAAAAAGGGTAGCTTACACGTTCCATTCCGCGTCTTTCACGATCACTCTTTCCTCGGACATGATATCATCTCCTCTCAGGCTACTAAAATGCCCATTTAGGTGACTTACACGAGTGCTTCGACATCAACTACCAGGCAGCTACCGACTATTTGAAGCACAGCCAGGAGGACATCGAGAAAATGATGCAATCCGGGGAAGTTTGGCCTACTCGCTGGCCTGAGGGGATCGCCGAACACGAATTTCGTAGACCCATGGAGGCATACCAGCGTGAAATCCTGCGAATCGGGCGTCACCTGGTGCGGCTCTTCGCCCTGGCTCTGAATATGCCCGAGGACTTCTTTGACGACAAACTTGCCGTCCCCAGCTTGATTCAGCGAGTCTTGATCTACCCACCTCAGGAGAAAGTGCCCCAAGAAGATCATCTTGGCATTGGTGCCCATACAGACTACAATAGTGAGCCATCTTTTTTAACGAGGCCGAGAACAGATCATGGGGCTGTAAAATGCACCGCGCCGACTAACTACTGTTCCTCCCAAGCCCTTACGATCCTTGCGCAGGACCATCACAATGGCCTCCAGGTTCTGAACCGCAAAGGAGAGTGGATTGAAGCACCTCCAATCCCCGGAACCTTTGTAGTCAACATCTCGGATCTGTTGGCGCGATGGACGAATGATGTCTTCGTATCGACTGTCCACCGCGTGATTAATCAAAACCAAACCGTCCGCTACTCCATGCCTGCATTCTTCGGCGTCAACTTCCGCACGGTAGTTGAGGTCCGCAGCCTGCTCCTATCAATCTGTGCCCCACTGGACTAACCCAGTCCCCTAGGCTCTGCCAACATGCGTTTCGAAGGAGACTCCGGCCAAATATCCGCCAGTCATTGCTGGGGAGGTATTTATCACTCTTTCATGTGCTAAAAGACGGGAAACTTTGCTCTAACCATAACATAGTATGTCCTCCAACGGCTCCGAGATACTTACCCTCAACGCGAAGCGACCTGGACAGAAAGCGGCAGCTCAGAGGTGGAATCTGTTCCTAACATTCCTGCAGCTGCACAAGTGAGCTGAGTAGTGCCCTATGAGGTAGAAATATCTGACCAAAATCCCGCTCGCTCGGTTCTTTATTCGTAGCCCCGGAAATGTTTTCCGGGACAAGCACATCTGTTGACAGGGGTCAGGGAAAATTCTGGCCTGGGTAGCGAGGAGAGTGGATAATCGATGACGGTGTCATTTAGTAAGCTTTGAATCATACCATTCTGCATCGCCAAGTAGTCGCCGAGGTCTGAGTAGTCTCGGCTAGTTACGTGACCGCGCAGTGCTGTAACTTTAGCCTTGCCCCCTCTGTCTTCCTAGACTCTTCTTCCGGTAAGACTCAGTCTAGAAATATGACCATTACCTCTATAGACGCTCACTACTTGTCTTGCAAGACGGAAGGATTTGGACCAGGATTATGCCGAGTCAAGCTGTCCTCGTCCGCTTCTTTGCCACCATTGATTGCCAAGGCCAAAAGGCGGTTTCCATGGAGCCTAGGACATCTTCGCTAGGGGCTAGGCACGCCTGCATACAACGTGCTATGTGGGCCATACGGCAGTACACCGGTGCGCCAACGTGCCAACTAGGCTGGGAGCTCCCCTGCAGCGTGGGAGCCGGAAACAGGACCAGGTTGTTGATATATTTAATTGCGACTGAGGGATGGACGGCAGCCAGTAGTGGCTTCAATACGGTTTCTGTCTTTCGCGGGGTACGCTATACCCTTGCAGGTCGTTTTGGTTATCCACACACCCTTACGCCCCTAATAGGAGCCTGGATCCGCTTTAGACCCTGTCGAATGCCTACATGGATTTCTCCGGAGGTCGTAACCACCCCTCGCACTCGTAGTCCGGCCAGCGTAGTTGTGTGCCTTCCTCATGATCAACCCAGCTTAGCCATCTGCCCATGGCTAGGTTAACCATGTCCATGATACGATGGTGGGTAGCCCAGACCGTACAATGCAGCATTGCACTCAGCGTCCATGAAGATCGACATGGCGTTTTCCCAAGTGAGAAGATGGCGACCTTGTACACAGCCTTCGGCCGCCCTCTGGAGAAACAGACAGCGCGGGCAGAGGATGTCAGACAGTCGGTGCCATATTTGGTCGGAAAACAGCCCCCTGCCAGGAAAATTTCATGGATCTTGCCCTCGTCGATCGGCAGTATCAGTGCCGAAAACATCCTTTCCCATGGGCTCTAGCTGGGAGAAACTCCTCCTGCAAAGGTCATATAGGGGCTTCTTGGGGGCCGATGTTTGGGTGTATATATCTTTCTTTCCACTCGGCTATGTCGTTTGTAGCATTCCCACCCGCTACACCTTCGTTTCACGATCTTGCGATCCCACCCTTCCCTTCTCTTGCCGTGAGTGGTGTTTGGTTCGGGGGTTTCTATGGACACCTTAGTAGGAAACGTGCGCCATCTCAGCGCCCGTGCGCTGCAGGAGGGCTCTGACCAGCTCTCCGTCTATGGCGTCGGTATTGCCTTCATCGTCATCACAACGGTGGTCATGGGGATGCGCCTATGGGTGAGACTTGTTTTGCTCCGGGGCGGGCTCGGAGCCGACGACTGTACGTTGTATCTTCCGGCCAACATGCTGGCGCATTTCCCCAAGGTACCTAATGCACGATGCTAACACCCCCCTCCACAGTTCTCATGTTTGCTGGCTATGTCAGTACTATTGCTACACAGAGATGTCCAATAAAGAAGCTAACTAATGTAGGTCTGCAATATCGGGCTTATGGTAGCCAACATAGTCTGTAAGTTGTTCAGATAACTAGAGAGCTGGCCTCAGATCTAATATTGTCTCACTAGGCGCCTACTGGGGAGCCGGTGTTCATGGTAAGACTTCGTCAAGCTGCACCTCCCGATCCCAAAAGTGCTGGGTAACATATGCTAATGATAACAGCCGATGCGCTACCACTAGACAATTTTGTACCTTTGCTCCAGTCGAACTACGCGAACCGGTTATTATACGTCATCGCCTTAATGTTCGTCAAGCTCAGCATTTTGGTTTTCTATCTCCGAATCGACCCACGGCGCCTAACCCGATATGCTATCTACTTCCTCCTCTTTACCGTCATCGGTCTTCAGATCTCGACAGTCATCATATGTATCTTCGGCTGCATTCCGCCTCAGAAGTACTGGGACGTGACCGGAGCCCAACCCGGACAGTGCATGAGCAATTTGGCACGGCAGACATTCTTTGAGGCAAACGGAATCATCAAGTATGGCCCATCCTCCTTCTTCTAAACGGATTCCCATCTGACTTTGCTCGTGTGCTTCAACAGCATCATACAGGACATCTTGATTTACCTTTTACCGATTCCTATGATGTGGCATCTCCAGATACCTCGACGACAAAAGATTGCCGTCACGGCCCTCTTCATGGTCGGATTTGTTTCCGTCGCGGGTACGTATTGTCGAAGATTTCCAGGCTCCAACAGCAACTAATGCAGAGCAGCTGGTTGCGTGCGTTATTACTATGTACTCAAGCTAGCCAACGAGGCCGATATCTGGTTCTACTTTGCCGCCTCGCTTAACTGGTGCAGTATCGAGGTGTGCGCGGGTAAGTGGCAGCGCGAGCGTGCAAAATATGATGACAGCAGCGGATTCTGACCGGGATTCTCTCTCATAGCCCTTATCTGTGGTAGTGCCTCTACTTTCAAGACCCTCATGCGGGCTTATCTTCCCAAACTATGGGGATCTAAGCTGAGCAATGGCGCCTCGAGCCACCAGTACGACCAGTCCCACAGCGGCGACTTCGCTATGAAGACGTTCGGCCAGCAGCAGTCACGTTCGACACGCAACGGCAAGCGCGGTCTCCACGACCTCACGGTCAACGACGGCAGTAGCGAAGAGGCCATTGTGCCACCGAAGCTCAACGATCACAAAAAAATCGTCATGAAGCGGGAGATCACCATGGAGGTTTCGGAACCTATTGGCGATGAGACGAAGGATATGCGGAAGCATAAGATAGGTGATTGGTAGTACTTGAAAGGCTAGAATAGCCTTTGCCGTAACCTAGTACATACCGGCCAGAAACAAACATGTCATCTGCATCCCGGTGCGAGCCTCGGTCAGACCGGAACTACACTTCGGTGTATTGCACATACGCACAAGCTACGTAAAGCTGGAGCATTTAGTCTTGTAAAGTAAAATGTAATATATAGGTAAAAAGATCCAAGATCCATACAGCAATATAAAATAGAACGATTGTCTGTGCGAGCTGGATAGGTACGTTTTTGAAAGGGGGAAGTCTCGTCAGCTGTGGAGTTGGGAGATTCGGCTCTCCTGCCTCAGCGCGTCTTCTCCAATTCTTGACAAGCTTGTCACACGCTGTACTTTGGGCACACAGAAATTGCTCGGGCTAGATCCGAGATTTTTATAGTATGGGGAGGAATTGTGCTCCCAGAACTTTTATTAGATTGCCTGCCTACATGGCCGCAAGGTAATGTGACCCATGCCGCTGAGCAACAAACTCCTATTTGTTGGCCTGCCCAATGCAGCTCTCCAGGGTCACGCCCCGGCGTCCATCCTTCAGTGCGTTCATCTCGTCAGTGAAGTCTTGGATGAAATCTTTCTCCAAGTACTTAGGATTCCAGCCAACAAGCTTCTTCAACTGCGTCCCCGTCATCGCCTTGTTTCCAGCCCATCCCATCTCTGCCATATCCAAGAATCCGGCAGCGCACTCGTCGGCCACTTCCTTGAGGGGAACTTCACGAATTTCCTTGGTTGCTGGCGTGCCCTCGCGCGGAAGCACGCCGGTGGCGAACGCGGCGTCAAGCGACCGTTGCATGATTTCGTTGAGCAAGACACGTCCGGTGGCTGGGAAAAGAATTCCCTTGTTGCCCGATGGAAGGTAGCCAACGCCACGATCCTCACGGGTCAAGATCGTTCGGACTAGGTTGACATATGCATCGGCCAAATCTTCGACGTACACCCAGTCAAAGTTGCACGCGTCGCTCAGCTTGAAACCGTATCCGTGTCGGACAACATACTGCATAACTACCGGCAGTATGACGCCCTGCTTGTTAAACAAGCCGGTGCCTTCCCCGAAGATCAACGGCGTGTTCAAACTAACTGCTTGAACGCCGGTCGTCTGTGCAGCCGTCAAGACGCCAACTTCAGTGGTCCGCTGGAAATACGGCCGCTGCGCGTCCTCGCTCTTAAGGAATTCGTACACAGCACCGCCGTCGGCGTCGTCCCATACTCTATCCGGAAAGCCCTGCCCAGTCAATGGGAGGTCGCCCAAGTTTGTGCAGCCCGAGATGTGAAGAAGCCACGATGCTGGCTCTCCCTGCTCGAGACGGCGCGCCAGCCCGGTCACGAACGCCTTGGCACCGTCAGGGATGAAGCCGGAACCGGTATTGATGATAATGTCGTACTTGGCGGCCGTTTCCTCAATGAAGGATATATCAGTAAGACCCTGCCATTGGATAGCGTTCACCCGGTCGCCGTAGGCCTCCTTCAGCTTCTTCGCCGGTTCCTCGCCACGGACGAGTAGGTCGAATGTCAGGTTGCTAAGGGAGGGTTCGTTGCTCTTGACGAGGTGGTCAAGGGTCGTTCCTCCCACATAACCGGTGGCACCCGTGAGTAGGATCTTAGGGGTAGCCATGTTTATGTTCCCCCTTACGGCGAAGCACAGTGCAGTGGAGCGAAGTGGAGGAAGTTGGGCGACCCAATGGATACCTTGGGGATGCTGTACCATGGGAGAGCAGAGGAGGATGGCATCGGCGGGGGTCTTTTATGCAGATCCAGGCCATGGCTGGCACCACGAAGTTGAAGCTCAATTTTGGTAGACTTGGCCTATGTCCTGCAACATGGGGTCATGTCAATCATTGTCTCTTTGAGACTGGGCAGCAGTCTTGACCGCCATGGTCACAATCCCTTGTAGTTACAGAAGCGCCGAACTCCATTTGATGTATCTCTTAAAACTCTTGCTAATCGCCGCCGTTGCAATTTCAAACGGTGCGGGTGGCGTCGCGATCCAGGCCAGTACACAGCCTTGACAGGCCAGACCGCTACGCCAAGGCAAGATAAACAGCTAGCCCAGGGGTAGGATGCAATGTGCTTGGTACTACCAAGGGTTAGTTGTCCCGCCAAGCTAGGAGAGCCTTGCAGGTGCATAACTCCGCGTTATTCCGGCCAAGGTGGGTGTAGTTGAAGAGTTGGGAGGGGGTGTATGAATCCGCCAAGTGTCCCCCGGCAGGCAAAGGCGAATTATATCAGTGCCTTATCACATGGCTGTTGTCGTGATCCTAGTTCTTGACCCCGGCTGGTTAAGAATCGTGACTGACTGGGGTGACTGAGGTGTTCTACGCTGGAGAAGTACTCCGGCCGGAGTTCCGATTCCGAGGCGCCGCACGGGGGACACGCGACCAGCAACCCGGCTGCTAAATTGAACTCAATCGAGCCACTAATGGCTATATAATAGAGCGCGGAAGAACCTCGATCGATGTTCAAGACACTGTACCATAAGTCAAATTGAACAAAAGGAAGCACTAGTTCGTCAGCACTGAGGCTTCCCAACTGCCGCCTATATCGGGATTCCGACTTGGTCTGGCGGGTCTTCCCTGGCAAGCGTACGAACACTTTAAAAATCGAGTTTTTGTAGCACACTAAGCCGAATCCGACGTTAGAATCCAAAGTAAAGCCTTTCTTCTGCGAAGAATCTAGTTTTACTGGCCTCCGAATGCGACAGCATTGCCGTGGTTCATTGAGATGGTCTGATTCTTGAAATGCGCAGGGCAGCATCCAGCTATTACTTACCAAACGTCTTATTAACTTATGCTCGTCTTTGGTGGCGTGTCAGTATGCAACACTTGTAAATGAAGTGGAGGATGCCAGGCTTCTCATTCCGTTGTCTGGATCCTGGGTGAAGTTAGACGAACCAACCGAATCTTGCCACCATCGCCTATCCAGCAGTATTCCCCTCCTATAGACCCAAGAAAGACGCCGCAATCTTGTTGGAAAGTATTTGAAATCTTAGAAAGGCAATGTTTGTACGAGTACGTCGAGGACGAATGCACAGCTTGGATACATCCGGGTTCACTAGCCCCCGCATCTGGGCTATAGAATGGTGAGATCCAGTGTCTACGGATACGGCAAAGTCGAGTAACCGAGACTAATGTCTCTTAAAGAAGACCAGTTAGATCGCCTAGCTCCGACCTACGTGCTACACTTAGCTCTGTCTGTGCGCAGCCAGTGGTTTAGGGAAACTTGGACAGTCTGTATACGTGGATCTCCTATAGGTCCATGATTCACTCTTTTGGATACGCTGGGTTGCACTGGCCTGGTTTCCCCAAAACGTTACAAATTGGATAGGTCAGTCTTAGGATATCAAGTCTTTGACCACTTTGTAAGGCAGATCTGAAGCCTACACAGACCAGGTACTTCGAGTACAATTATAAAACCTAGCATAACTCCTGCCAACTAACTTGGCTGATGCCCACGGTAATCGAGAATACTTCAATGGCGCTTCGGCTAGTCTCAAGACTGTCGTAAGAATGTCCATGGCAGGCTGGGTGAGGGACTATCTCAGCAGCTACGCTTAATAACAGCGATAGAGCGCGCGTCTCTCATCCCTAGTGATGACTTGCCCCGACGAAAACACTTGCATGGCCATACCCCCAACGCCGCAACTCCATCTCCTGTTGACCGTTGTCGGATAAAGAAAAGACCGGGCCTAATTGACCCTAGCTAGGAAATTCATATATTCTGTGGGTTGACGTATCGGTAGCTGGGGACCAAGGCGTTGCATGACTGTGATCGCTGTAAGGCGACCTCGGGCTTTCGCCGCATCGAGGGGACAAGAGATCAATTCCTGGGAGTGGTTCGTGTGGTTTCAGTCCGTATGTATCTCGAGGAGATTGGGTATAGATCTCAGAAACATTCGCTTGCTGAGCCACGACGAAGCCCTCGGTTCGGTCTGGTTCGTCTGGTTCATCGGGGATATATGGTAACGGGTTCTGCTTCTTCCGTCGTCGGCACAAGAAAATGATGACAGCAATAAGCACGACCAATGCGAAACCTCCTACAGCACCTCCGACGACAGGGCCGATCGGGAAACTGCTCCCGGAGGAGGTGCTAGCGGTTCCGGCCTTGGCGGTGCTGCAAGGAAAGGCGACATAGCTGTTGGATTGGGGGTCGACAGCAGCCATCGCGAGGCCAAACTGATTCATCTCATAGTTGACGCTGAGATAGCTCTATGAATACCTCCATTAGCGTACGTTCAGTGATGCGAATTAAGGCGAACTTACCCTAGAGAGAAAGATTCTGCCCAGCGTGGGAACCTCGCCCTGGCCGGTCGGCACATCCAGAATCTGCAGGTTCGTGATACCGGGCACAGCCTGCTGGTTACCAAGGTTGTCAAATCCGAAGAGCGGCCTCTGTAGTTCATCAGCGGGCAGAGACGTCTTGTATCCGTTGGCAAGGGTGATTGACAAGGACCAGGTGTCGACGCGACTCGAGTCATATGGAAGGCCAAGCTCGGTAAAAGAGAGGTTATTCGCAGCTTCGTTGTTGTACACATTCATCAATGTCTCGTTGAAGCCGGTTATCTGCTTGAAGTTGAGGAGCATGCCCGCGGTGAAGCGGAATAGATTATCGTACGGTTCGATGCAGGCGTCAACGAGCTCGGCGCTCGACTTGATGGGGACTATATTACCGTTTGAGAGCGTGAGCGACATGTCGGTGATCGTGGTCCGAAGCGGGCAGGGGCGGTCTCCTGCCATATCGCTTACATTGGACCAACTGAAGGAGCCATCAGTGCGGGCGGCGTTGTACCCGCCGATGACCAGTTCACCGTTTCTCGGATTGGATAGCGACTTCGAGCCTGCGTCGAGCGACCATGACCTAGAACCAGCACGGCCTTGGCTGATAGTATCGTTGAGAAAGACCGAGTCCTTTCCAAGACCAATCATACCCGCATTCGAGTTGTTCCCGTACTGGTTGAGCGCAATGCCAGCACCGTAAAGCGCAACATTCGTATTGGGAAAGTTGATTTTGTCCCAGCCTATCTTTGTGAAGCCAGGAGGATTAAAATGGTCCCACGTCGGGTTGCTGCGCGTGTCGTTGTAGGAGGACAGAGGAGCACTCGTCCATGTCGTCGAGGAGTTCTCATTGAAGAAGCCGCCGCGCAGCGCTTCACACTTGTGCGGCTCGAGCGTATTAGAGACGTCGCAGAGGCTCTTTTGCGAGACGAGCGTCGAGTTGATGACGGTCGATGGCACGAGACAGAGTCGCTGCGGCGGTGTGCCGACTTCGACAAGATTTCCCCATGCGATGACCCCGGATGCAAACGTGCAATTTCGCATCGAAACAGCGAAGGTCGCATTTGAGCAGCTGGAATCGGCAGCGCTGAATCTAGGCTGCACCACGGTGGAAGTTTAGCTTCGGCGACACTCAAAGACTTGTACTGGCGATACGTCGCGGCACGTCGCAGCGCGCTCCGTCTCAGATCCGAGGACTTACAAATACAACAGCCAGGACTGCTGCAAGCAGCAGACCGGGAGGGTCGAGCATATCCCTTGTTTCCTTTCGTTACCAGAATAAAGAGATTTTGAGAAGGCGATGTCGCCAAGACTTGGAGAAGGTCGAAACCGGACCGACCAAAGCCAGGTAGGCAGGAGAAAAGGGCAAGAGGGTCGGCCCCGCTCCTCTTCATGGGTCACCTAACCACCTCGCTTAGGCCAGTCAACGTGGCACACCGCGGCTTCTTTTCAGCTGGGCCTTCAGTGGCTTCGGGATAGGTTGACTCCAGCCTCCGAAGGCTGAGCCTCCGAAAATGTGTATATTCGGGTAGGCTGGCGTCGGTGGTGGCTAAGCCGCCATACGGGCGGGTAGTGGACGCGCTAGGTCCGACGTTGTCCAATAAGCAACGGTAACAGGCAGGTGGTACAGCAGAACGTTTTCAGCCGTAGAGCTTAACACCAGATGGTTTGCAGCCGGGAGGGCAGTTCCGTCCTGCTGCTGACCATAGTATTGAGAAATGGATAGCATTGATTTGAGACGAGTGCGATGTCTCCTGCGCACACTATAGAATGGGCAAGACAAATGCGAGCTCAGATCCTTAAATGAATTTCCGCGATCCGAGCATCCGCTTGGTCAACGCCAAGAGTCTCCCCGAGGACAGTGGCCGCACTTGCGAAGCTCGCAGAACTGGGGCTGATGACCCGAACTTCGTCCCGATAAGTTGATTTGAGCGCTGCCATCCTATCGCACACCCCTTAGCGACTCGTACGTGAGGCAGCTAGCTTCCGCGATGCACACCACCTCGGCAAGGCTGGGAAGATTGAGAACTTTTTGCCCAGAACAAACTACCCAGGTACCGGCATCCGAATTTCTGAAATAAGTTCTAAACTCAAACGATATGCCTTTTTTCCTCTACATGCATATGGAATTTGTTTTTTATTTTGTAAAATATTTGTTGAGCTATCCTGGTTAGTTATAGAGTATGATGCAATACTTCTTTTGGCAGTGAGACTTAGCCCCACCAGCGTTGTCCAAATCTAGCTGTGAGGGAAGTGCTTTAGGTTACGGCTGTCTTCTACCGGCAATTCCCATGTGTCCCACTCTCGGTTTAAGGAACCAACGGGTCTATTCCGGAAATCTGGTTAAATTCCGAGCATGTTTAGCCCTCTCCCCTCCGTTTCAGCCTTGCCAAAATTACTAGTGTTCCTCCCAGCAGCATTAGCAAGGCGCGAGGTGGGGAGGGGGGAGTAACCCAGCTGAGGTGGTGTGGGGCGCTGCAGGTTTAATTGCGGCATCGATCCTTTTGGGGTTGCTGAGGCTGCAGCTGACGAGAATTTGCTGCGCGGCTCTCTTCTCTAGCGCCAAGCACTGCCAAACGAAGCTCCTCGGGACTGCAGCGCGAACGGTGTTCGAGTAGGATCGGGCCGCGATGCGTCTAATAGACACATCCACTCTCCGCCTAGTCAGCAAGCAGGACGGCGATGTCCCACCGTACGCCATCCTTTCGCATACTTGGGGCGCCGATGACGATGAGGTCACGTTTCAGGAATTCGCAGCGGCGACGTCGAGCCGCATTAGGCAACCGAACGGTCTGTTCCCTCACCGCGTCTCCAAGAAGCCCGGGTTTGCCAAGGTCCGAGATTCGGCGCGGCTCGCCAAGTCCCAAGGCTACCAGTACATCTGGGTGGACACATGCTGCATCAACAAAAGCTCGAGCGCCGAGCTCTCGGAAGCCATCAACAGCATGTTCCGGTGGTACCGTGAGGCCGGTGTCTGCTATGCCTATCTGAACGATGTCGACTGCTTGTCGCTCCCCGACGTGGTGGCCCAGATACAGCAGCGTAGGCCCGCCGCTAGGAGCGTGCTCGACGAAATATACGCTAGCCGCTGGTTCACGCGCGGCTGGACGCTGCAGGAACTCATCGCCCCTGCCGACGTCGAGTTCTATTCCTGCAACTGGAGCCTCTTGGGGACGAGGCTGGGGGGAGACAACTTTGTCGAGATTGTCAGCGAGATCACGGGCATTGACCGGGATGTTCTCGACAGAGGCACTGACCTCGACGAGCGGAGCGTCGCCAGTCGCATGAAATGGGCCGCCAGACGTCGAACTACCCGCATCGAAGACCAAGCGTACTGCCTCATGGGCATCTTTTCGGTGAACATGTACTTCAAGCCGATCGAATACTCTCAGCAGATAGGGTCGCTAACCTTGTGAATTATAGGCCACTTCTTTACGGGGAAGGCAGCCGCGCTTTCATTCGCCTCCAGGAGGAGATTCTCAAAGGTAGGCGGCCCCTTACCTGATTGGATTTGGCATATCCCGCAGCATCTCAGCTCATGCCTCAATGACAGCCACCGATGACCAGTCCATCTTTGCCTGGAAGTGCCCCGAGGAAGATCCGCTGCGGTATCAGTTATCTGGTCTGCTAGCGCTCAGCCCTTCGTACTTTCAAGACTCGGGTTACGTCCGGCCGCTTGAACGAGACACGTCACGGGCCAGCGCGCCATCAACAATGACAAATGTCGGCCTGCATGTATCCCTTTTCCTCCGACGTCGCCATTTCACCCGACCCCGCGCCATCGCAGAGCAAGCCGATCCGGACGGGGGCGATCGAGAGGCTGCTGACTACCTTGCCATTCTGGATTGCGCACCGTACCGAGGTGAACATGGATTTTATCGCCGGGACGCGATACGCCTCATGCCCCTAGGGGGGGACCAGTATGCTCGGATCGATCCCGAGATTACCTACTCTATGTCCTTGGCCGAGATCACAGAACCTGCAGGGGGAGATGACTACAAGTACATATACGTCAAACAGTTACCCGCTTATGGGTTGCCAGATATTGTCATGTCTCCCAATATCTATCGAGAGCGAGACCTCCTAGATAGATATTACACTACTCCTAGCGGCCGCTTCGCTCTCACCGATATCTATCCACGATCGAACTGGAACCCACAAACGAAAACGCTCAAGTCATCAAATATTGGCCAGAACAACATCTTTGGCGCCTTCAGATATGTGGCGGCATCGGCTCTGCACACCGAAGCCGATGTATTTATTGGTCTTTCGCCAAGAAAAGACGGCCCTCGTGCTCAGCACTTCTGGTGTTTCCAACAACTAGTCGTACCAGGAGAGCCGTTAGAGGAGTCGGTTTCCAAATTTTCACTACAGAACGACGTTGAGAAAAAGCAGCAGCAGGAGCATGGGCTAGAAGGCGTGGTCGCCGCTGTAAAGATGCAGCGGGTTCAGAACAGGACTAACATACATCTCAGTTTGACCAGTGCACATATGCTCCACGCCACCTCGCGTTCTGGATACTATTTGCCAAATGGGTTGAACGAATTAGAGGATACTAGCCTTGCTGCTCCTCAGTTCCTATTACGAATTGCGGAGCAACCGACAACTCCAGATACATGGGAAGCCTCCCTTGGAGTATTGCCAAACGGATCGACACACTCGAGGGCGACTAGAAGAATCCGTATCCGACCCCAGCAAGAGGCTAGCAAACCGACTTTCGCGGAGATACTTGAGTTAGCCAGGGGCAGCGAGGTCATGATCGATGATGACCCGGCCGGAAATGCAGACGATGATCCCTTCCGAAAATACTTTTCTATGCTCCTGGTGAAAGCTTGCAAAAAAAACGACGTTAAAGCCGCGACAGAGTTGCTCGATAGCCCACTTAGCACGGCCGTGGTGGAGACCACTACATCCATGCAAGCAATCGCAGAGTCGCCCACTTGGCATGCTGCCTTTAATGGATTCAGGCCGATCCACTGGGCTGCGGCTCTTGGACACCGAGAAATTATTCGTGCCCTCCTCGAGCGGGGCGCGGACGTTGAAAGTACAACCAGGTGTGGCTTATCAGCCTCTCACCTGGCGCTGGTGATGGGTCACGCCGATCTCTTGCAAGAGTTCAACACAGAACCGGTCAAGGCAGAAGTACCCGAAGATGAGGTCTTCGAAAAGTCTCAAGCACGAGACTCTCTGGCCCATTTAGCGGCGTCTTATATACGATCAGATTCGGTGCGACCTCTTCTTGAGCGCTTGCTCGTCAGGGTCCAGCCAGACGGCACCCAGCTTATCACCAATGACATTCGCAACGAACGGCACGAGACTCCTCTACACCGTGCAGCAGCTATGGATAATACAGTGGCTGCTGAGGCAATTGTGTCGATGGCCCTCGCAAGCGACATAAACGTCGTGGACGACAGGGATCGGACACCTCTCTTCCATGCGGCAGCTGCAGGCGCGGTGGGCACTCTGAACTTGCTCCTAAGCCACCTCGCAAACCTTGAAAGCCGGGATATCGAGGGAAGGACTGCGTTGCATGCAGCATGCTTGGAGGGGCACACCGAGGTCGTCGAGATCCTGTTGGACGCGGGATCAGACATGGGAGGGCCTACTACGGCGCCAACCTTTTCGGCTCTGCACTGTGCAGCCTTGGCCGGGAGCGTAGATACGATCCGCCTTCTACTCAACCGCGGAGCCGATCCGAGCTGCCTATTCGAGGTCCGCCCTGGCCGTCCTGGTGTGGCTCCAATCCACATCGTAGCTGCGAACGGGCGGCCGGACTGTGTCAAAATTCTATGCGAGGCAGGATCAGACCGAGTTCTTGCCATCTCGGACGAGCACATATACTATTCCATTCGCGTCGTCGATGGAGATCACGAGGAGATCACGATGGACACATGCTCGATCAGTCTCATAAACTTAGTTAGAAGCCAACACACCGGTATCCGCCAGTACCTACAGGAGTTTTACGAAGTGGAGAGCGACGATGAGACAGAACAGGAGGTAGAAGATGAGCCAAAGAATGAGACAGACGAGGCAGAGTACGACGGGACGGACAACGAGACATGGGATGAGGGACAGGACGATACAAATGATGATACACAGGACGAGACAGGGGGCGAAGGAATAGAGTCAGCGACCTCGGCAGCTACGTCGTCCGAAAGGTTGACTCTTGAACCTCCAGCCACGAGGAAAACAGAGCAGGCACCAAGGACAGCCATCAGAGGGCCTCAGAAGGCTGGAGGGCTTAGCAGTTACTTTCGAAGGCATCTTTAGAAAGATAATTGTCATAACTTTAATATATATAATTACCTACAACACTAGTGAGAGGATGCTCAGCAGGCTCATCTGATTATCACACTCGTGCCCCATTATTTATCTCCTAACTTTAGATGCATATAAAGAAAAGTGACACTAATTCTTACCAGCACCCCGAACTTACGATTTCAGTAGATTCTTATCTCGTCTCCTTGTTCCTCACCCTGCCTCCCCAGCCGGAACCAAGTCCTATGAAGTTCAGGGTGGTTGATAGACCAAAACTTGCAGCAAAAGCAGGAGTGGTGTATCCCTGGGCAGCAATTCAGAATCAATGACACAACAGCAATGAGAACTTAAGTTGGTAAGCTTCACATTGGAAAATGCAAAGACTGGAGTGCTTGTCAGAACTGGAGGCTCGCGGAGGGTTAGGGAGGGCTGCGTTGATAAAACAGCCATGAAAACAATGGCGCAGGAGCGGTGTCATATATGTGGCACCGTGCAGCCTACCGTAAGTACCTACCTACCATACATACCTGCCTTACCCATCTTGTATGTTGAGCAGTTGAGCAAGGCACTTTCGCGCGGAGTTGCAAGTCAGCAGCCACCAGAGTAACTCTAAGGCGACCTTTGCAACATTCTCACCTTACCTCCGGTATAAGGGGGTCACCCAGTTGAAATTCCGGTGTGATTCGGGATCCACCACGGTATATGCGGTATATGCGCGTATTATAGTAAAGTACAAACCTCCGAGGCTGCAAAATTAGCAAATAAAGGTTCTTTGCGAAAATGAGGCCATGATATAACGCAACAGCACCAGCTCCCGCCAAAAGGCATTGAAGGGGACAATCTGGCCCTGGCTCATTATCCGCCAGTTTCTCTTCCTTGTAGGTCAACGGCCGATCTCCCGAATAAAAAATTGCCAACCCATGACTTCTGCAAGGAAATATCCCGATGAAGACGACGCTGACGATCCCGAGTCATTGGAAATCCTAGACGCTTACATAACTGATCTGTTCGCGATAATACCCAGTTCAGAAAGACACAAATCGAGAAGAATGCTATAAGTAGCAGAACAAAGGACGGAGGACTTGGGGACAAGAAAGGGAAAACCGTAGCGGGCATGGAGAAACATTGAGATGCCAGAGCGATGGGCATCAAGAACTGCAGGAAGATCAGATTAGTCCCCGCCGGCACTATGGGGTTCTAAACTTAGAGCATACCATCATGACCGTGGACATGTGATTACCCGCCTTTGAAATCTCATGCTGGCGGTCTCCGGTTTCTGCGGTCTCGACAAGAAGCTGGAGTTCAAGCTGAAAATCGGTTAAACAGGAAGAGAAATAAGACAGCGCCAACCCAGTATTAACAGGTTAGATCATGATCAAAATTTGCGTCTTACATCTCTGGCGAAGTCATCCCAGTTTGTGGCCAGCTCTTCAAGGGTCTTCTGACGCATATCCAGTTTGCGGAGGATACACTCGATTTCAGATATTGCGGAGCTAGAATTTAGCTGATCGCCAATATTCTGAAAGTAATTCAAATCCCGTAACCAAAAGGTCAGGCAGATGGAATTTATTTTCGAAAGTTGACGTGCCAACTTCCTTGCAACCCTTCTGCCCCGTACTGCTCGGTCACAAGCGGCACGGACTTCCTCGTCGCGGTCGTGTGTATCGTCTTCATGTGACACATCTCGTGGCCGAGCCATTGAGTGTCGGTACATCTTTTCCAACAAAGTTAGCCGGTTTACCCATACGATTAGAGAATTGAGCGATTCAGTTAGCGGGGGCTGTGCGTTACTGTAGGTATTATAAGCGAATAGGAGAAGAAATATGATGCAGCGTGTACCTCTTCGTAATGCCGGAGACTGGCCTGAAAAAAGCTGACTATTGTCTCCCACTCATTATAGATCTGGGCAATCCGAGCATGGAAGACGACGAGAAAATAGTGCCTGGGATCGAGGATGGGCGTGTCCGTAAGTATTGCTCCCCGTCTAAAAGGGTCAAGACGGAAGTCATCGTTGTTGCTGTGCTGCTCATACGACTGCACGTCATCCTCCGTATCTTCAAGTCGATCAAAATATGTATCGACAAAACAGTATCCAATCCATCTCCAGTTATCTTGCCCCGCGATTACGCAGGATATCTGAGCCTCGTATAGTGTTACGAGTTTTGAACTTTCGGTGCGGCTAAGAAAAGACAAGTCTTCAGTTCGGCGGAGTGGTTCGGCATTTTCATCACGACGATAGTCGCCAATTGGTTCCCTCGAGACTCTGAGTACATAATATGGTAGATGGAAGACCAACAGGAACTTGGATAAGCCAACGAGCTTAACGCCATCTCGTCAGAATCTACATATCTTAATATTGTTGCGATGCAGCCTACCGAGAAATGCACACCAATAAAGGATTCAAAAACGAGGTGATGATAAATGGCTTCACGGACGGCGCGGACTTGATTCCATGAAGCTGTGTGGACTAATGCAATCACAGCCCACCGGTCAAGATTACTAACAAACCTAAAGGCCTATTTAGCACTATAGAATGAATCGTTAACCAAGTGTGGCGTAAGGGAAACCTTACACCAGTCGTCGTTCCGCATCTGGCTCAACGCTACCCCCTTGGGGCGCAGCCTCGTCTAGGGCGAAGCGCTGAATGGAGCAAGCTTAGCAGCCCAACTGTACAGGATATCATGGAAATTCCTCACCGGCCGTTTAAGCTCGAAATAGAGGTCACGGGCTGCCAGAGCACCGCGTGCGGTTCGTCCTCGCCACCCGCCGCTTGACGAACTCCCTTCCTCGAGGAGAGCTATTGGTCTGCAAAGCTCCGAACTGTTGGACACCAGAAGATCATCCAATGACGCCCCGAAGCAAAATGCAGCCACTCGATCGGTCATTGCGACAGAGTAGTTGCCGTCCTCACACTGCATGAATGTTCGAATAGGATCATCGATAGTGCCTCGACTAACCCATCTTGCATCTCGATTTTCTGCCCCGGCTTGAGCCTCGATCCCCTCGTAATTAGTCTCGAGTTGCCCTTCCTCATAGCCGTCACCGCCGCTGTTGTCATTTTGGGTTTCGTCCGCGTCGATCTCGGCGTTCATTTGAGCGACCATCTCGATATAAGTATGGTTTTCTGCAGATAAGTTTAGCGAACGGCGGGTAAAGAATTCAGTGTTCCATTTTGAAGGCTCCGGGCAGTAACGGCGATGGGACTTTTTGGCAGTTTCGTGGTTCCTGGGCCTAGCTGCATAGATCTGGTCGCGGCTGGATACCTTGCTTCGATGGCGTTGGCGACCTCTGGTATGCGGAGAACGCGAACCTCGCTGGGTTCTTCGACGACATTGGTAGGAGTATCCGTAACACTGACGCGACAAACCGGCATTCGTGTCGTACAAATGAGTACCGCTGCAAGCTCTCTCGTCGCCCTTGGCTCCTTCCATTTCCTCGGTCATGTCTAGGCAAGAGGGCTAGGCGCGTCCGGACAACCCTGAGGTATATTGTCTAGAAGCAACAGTCGCGTCTCAACTCCACATCTTTCCTTGTACTATACAGTTTGTGATATCCAGTGATCCTCTATATATGGCCCAAAGTACTCTTAAATATGCAGAGGCAGTATTAAGACGGTCGCTAGTCGCGGCGCGGGAGTGACTGGGAAGGCATCAACGGCCAATTCATCGCCAAGTGCTCGGTTTCGTGTCCATTTCGTCGAATCGAATCGCTATCTGATGACCCTCTGCGTCTGACATTGGGGGCATCGTGGCATTGCGCAATTGGGGCAGTCGGATCGCTTGATGGACATTGGAGCGTGTCCGCAGCAGCACTGCCGCCAGTTAGCCTTGGCCGCCTAATTTGGACGTAGCTGGCGAGCCGTGGGACGGGGGGAGGGAGGGTAGGACAGACGCACACATGCCCAAATCCACATTATCTTCTTCTTGCTCGTAGAATGCGGCTGTAGAATCCAGTTAGTAGAGGCACCAGCGCTGCCGCCCGACGGCAGCCTTTCGGCGTGAGCCAGTCAAGCTCGGGGGCCGCCCACCATTCTGGGCGTGTATCGCAATGTGCCGTTCTCTGTTGGTGGCAAATCCGTTGTGGGTGGCTAAAAAAAAATGGTACCTTCAATTAAAGTAGCTCCTGCAGCACAGCCGTACATTTTACACTGCCGCCCCAGAGCTTAGAACCGCCCATAAACCTGCCCCAAACCTGCCCCAAACCTGTCCCAAATCTGCCCCAAATCTGCCCCAAGCCTGCCCCTCCCCTGTCCCAAGGAGCTCTCTCCTGGGAACCAATAATTACAGTCTAGCCCTGCAAAGATTGGTAGCATAGCCTGGGGTCGCACAGCCATGTGGTCAGCCAAGCTACCCTTTGTGAAAATAATACGGATCACACTACTTACTTTGTAGCGGCCAAGGATATTATTATAACTGTACTTCGGTATTCGCTGTCGAGCTAACAATCTCTTCAAGGGGGAGGAAGGGGCTAGGAGGGGAGGTGTGTAAACTCGGCAACCCACCAGCAATCTGTAAAACGTGACTTTCTTTGCAGCCAAGTACTTTGGCGGAATGTGATGATTGCAATATTGTAGCTTTAAGTTCGACTCCCGTATGACTTTCCTTTTTATTTTTCCTTTTTCTTTTGCCATGCGACTTGGGCGATAACCGTTCATCCCCTTTCCCTCTCCCAACCACCTTTCTCGCGACGCGTCACGCATGATTCAGGGGCAAGTATCTTAGCCACAGAAAAAGGTTAGTTTTTTAGTATTATTCTTTTTAATCTTGTCAAGCCCTAGCTCCATCGAACGGCAGGGCTGTAGCAATAAACGCAAGGGACTTTTGCTATTGATTTAGCTATAAACACATTGACTTATTTCACCTCTTGATCAGGTGCCGTGCTCCTATTTCTGTTGGTTTCCGTCTTCGCCTTCTGCACGGCACTAATAAACGTGTCGCTTGGTGTTGGCGGACATGTTTGCTGCTCTCCAAAGAATCAATTCTACATCCGTATAAATCCTGCAATGGGAGCAATGGAATAATATACTACCAACATCTCGATTAGCGTGCAAATGCGCAGTCTGGTTGCCATAGCGACTTTGGGTGGAGCAACTTTTTTAGCACAATCCAGCGAAATGCCAGATCCGAGCTTATCCATATTATCAAGGGAGGCGCTCTGATCGATGTGAGAACAAAAGAGATAGAATGAGCATCTTCAATTGTTTCACCATACGCCTATTTCTGAGTACCTACCGAGCATTCTTCTGTTCGGGGGGAGGTGCAACGAATATGCCCTCGGACGGCCACACCGCCCTATCAGCAAACAATTACTGGGCTATCCAATGTCAAGAATTCGGATACACTCTTGGTTTCATCTTCATCACGTCCCAATCGTATTAAATACGGGTGCAACAGAGAGGTTTGACGAATACACTTGATACCGACAGATACAAAATTATGTGGGAGGTACGTTCAGCTCTCGACTGTAAGCACATACTCGTGAAAGAATGCCGCAGCCCGACACGATAAGTGTAAAGCTTGAACCAGATACAGTAACCTCGTGTACTCAGCCTCAATGGGTGGCAACTATTGGATGTCATAATAACAATGTGATATCTGGCGCTCTCCACGATTCACTTCAACCTACAGTACCAGAGAGTGCATTTTGTTTTTTCTATTTGTGATAGGGAAAGTGTGAGTGTAAGTTAGCTTTATACCTGCAACTAAGAAAGATATGGGAGCAAGTGTATTGTTAGATATCAAGTTAGTAAGGGCTTTGTTCCTGCCATGTTCAAGCCATGCCCAGGCCGTAGCATACAAGTAGTATCAATGATGACGAACCTATGAGTCTAGCCCAACGGTTCTAAAAAGGTAATTGGCTTGGAATGTCTCTGCTACTTTCTTCTTTAACTTTATTATCCAAGTCGTACGAGGCCTTCACTTAGTAGTATACCTTGCTCCCAATATTGTGCTATACATGAATTAATAAAAATGAGATAGCCTTAGTACTGCTTAATTCTATGGTAGAGGAATCAGCTCGGCTGAGGATATGAAACAAAGAGACCTATTGGGTTGATATAATTTTACTTGTTTTTAATCAAGGACAATCTAATTACTATCAGACTCATCTTCTACCCTAGGCGTATAATTTGTCGTACCCGAGCTATCTGTCAACCGCCAATATCTACGAGGAATATCTTTAAGATCGTCGAAACAATAGCCTTGTAATCTGTCAACAAAGGCGTTGAACTTGAAAATCTTCTTTCGGGGGGTGTTCGGTAAGCGTACGAGATCTCGTAAAGCAATAAAGCAAACAAACTGTGTAAATCCGTATCGTATATTAGTATCTTGTGTATGTCGTTCCTAAGAGCTAATAAGCTCAGGAACGACTTTTATATGCTCCCATTGATCAAGTAAGAAGAATCCACGTGATCAATGGGATCCTAATACTACAGATCCTCCACAGCTCGCCAGCGCTGCGAACAGCTATTCCAACAGGGGGGTTTTGAGATATAAATCCATGTCCATTTGTTCTGAGGCTCTATGCCAAATACTTGGAATCGCAACGCGAGGCGAAGAGCTGGATCGCTTGACTGGCAATCCTCAATATCTCCGATGAGACGATTAGGATGGGGTGTGGCCGGCTTAGAAAGATCAGCAAAGACAAGTATAGTCATCTTTGGATGTAGATCGACATCACTGGGAATCTTGACTGTGTCAGAGATGATGCTTATCCAGGCAACTCTCTTGTCTTCGGTAATTCTCAATGGTCTCGCCCGAGAGCCGTATGTCAGAAAAGCATGAAGCTCCTGCAGAGAATTCGGTCTAGCATCTGATTTTTCGACAGCACTTTCGAACACTTCTGGTTTAGGTCGAGTGCAAGACCCACTAGCATCTTCAGGCCCTAATGCATTTTGGTCGAACCCGTAGTTGTCCGCTGCATTACTGAGAAAGGTGATGGCAGGATGTCTCAGTATTAAGTCATCCTGGCCTGCTTGATCAGACATGCTACAGTGACCGGCAATGTTGCTCTGAGGAGACTTGATGAATACGTGTTTGGGGGCCTGGAATTTGTCTAAATGAGCCCAAGTCGTACTCTGGGAATATTCCACAGCTTCGCCGTTATTGTAGGAGAAGTTCTTTTGAATTTGTCGAAAGGTTCTTATGCGAGCGAGATGCTGTTCATGAACTACATTCCACAGCTCAATCAACTGCCTGTAACGCACAGGATCATACTTCCCTCGATATCCGCGAGCCCCTGGGCCAGTGAGATTCTTCTTCTGAATTGCAAGGATTCCGAGGAGTTGTACAAGACCAAGGCTCATTGACCCTGCTATTTCCTCGATCTTCCGAATGTCATCGTCGTCAACAAAGCCATGGCGATATAGCCAATCTCGGGATAATGTATTGATCGTCTGCCAAGTCATTGGAGCAACTTCTCCGACTTTTTCAAGCGCCCTCTGACGGTAGAGTGCGGTATAAAACTTGTCATTTTCAAGGAATGCATTGTTGAGATTGAGGACATTTGTGAGGGCTTTGGTGAAACCAAAAACGTCCGTGACAACTCGGGATAGCGTTGCATCCCGAAGACAGGAGAGTACTGCAGGCTCAGGCGACGCAATAACCACCTTGGCGATTTTTTTGCCTTTAGAAAAGATCCATACGTAATGAGTAAGACCGCGTAAAGTAATTTCATGTTGACCGGAGAGTTCTTTGCCAAAGGCTGATATCATATCGCGCTCGACCTGGAGGCCGCACATGATCACCACTCTCAGTGAGGTACCAATAATCAGAGCTTTGTTCAAAGCCAGTATGCGAGAACGCATGTTCGTCCCGAGTAGGAATCGAGATGGTCCGGAGCCAAACTGTTCAAAAGAGCTTGTCCAGATCAGTGAGTTTTCCTGGGTTAGATTAATACCCTCAAGGCACCAGAATTGATGAAAGGCGTAGTCGAGGCTTATTCCTTCAAGAGGAAATTCCCTTGAGTCCATTATAACTCCGATATTTGCCCTTTGGCTACCCATAGGTGCTATAAGAGGCCTCGGGTCTCTGGCTAGTTCTAAAGCCTCGAAGTCTATGCCAACCCGTCTCTCAAAATCGAAACGACCGAGGTTATCAGTTGGCTCTTGTAAAGAACAAAGCGAAGTTACGTCGAGCTCAAGCTCTTCCATTAAGTTTTTCATAATTGAGCGATAATCCCCAGCAAATGAAGGGCGGGATGGCAGCCGCCGTTTGGGTTTCTGGGACCTGCGAAGTTGCCGCGTTTGAAGCCAAGCTCTGTGATCTGGGTCAGGAGATTCGACCAGAAGTCCGGCATGTTTGTTTCTCAATTCCACCGAAACTTGGTACCCTTGGAAAAGAGGTGGCAGGACATTTAGGCCTCCGTTCGAGTAGCGATGACCATCAGAAGATCGGCCAAATATAGCTGTCAGAGTCGAGTCGGACAAAGACTCAAATCCCCAGCATAAAGTCGTTTCCAGCAAGTTTTGAAGAAGCTGGACATAAGATCTCCGAAAACGCTTCTTCGCCTTGTCCGACTCTATGGGCTCTTTGTCGGGTGGGATAGACCAGAGTCGAAGGAAATTTGCGCAATGATGACCAAGCCCCAAAGCTAAGACATAATAATGTAGAGATGTCAAGTTGCCAGACCGTATGTTTAGGAGGTGCTGAACAGCAATGCGGTGGGGTGTCTGCCACGACTGACCGATATATGTACGGAGATAATTCCCGAACTTTTCTCTGTTATCGGTCACAAAATTGAGGTAGCCAGCCGTATTTGGCCAATCCCAGTCACGCTCGAATTGACTTTTCTGCACTTTGCTAAGCCTGTATCATGGCCATTAGACCTAAGGACCCCCTGTGAAGGCCCTAGGGCTTTACACAACGATTATGAGGAATTAAATAATAAAGCGGCGAGGTAGGCTATAGAGTTCCCCCTAATCTCCTAACCCTTATTTTTGCCAACTGTATTGCTTTTAAGAGCCCTTAGAGCTTTTATAAATTACTAATATAAAGGCTCTAACTAGGTCAGGGGATTTAATAGGGTAAAAATATATAGATTGTTCTGTTTCTATCTTATATTTAAAGTATTTTAATATCTATAGCTCTTATTATTATTGTTGTTTTAATGGGGCAGATGTCAGTAAAACGCGTCTACATAGAAAAGACTGATTTACTGTGTAGAAAACGCTATTTTGATGCTAAAATCGCGCTTGTGCATTAAGTGCGGCTTGGTGGCAGATGTGGAGTCAAGCATGCGCGGCGGAGTAAATAAAAGTGGTGTGTGTTGCAGATGAATCCTGTTTGATAATAGTGCTGTTTGCTTGATCTAGTCATCTCCTTGACTAGAAAGTTTAATGCGCTTTTCCCAATATAGAAACCCTGTGCTGGCACGATCACCGAGGCCGCTATTCGCTTCCGCCTTATCGCTGACAAGCAGGTAGAACGTACTGCACTGGACCTAATACCGAGAGCTAGTAGCGTGGCTCATCACGTGCCTATGAATAAGTGACATTGTGCAGAGGCTTGAAGAACTTGTGGCGAAATTATACTGAGTTACAAGAGCTCGGGGAGGGAAGATATTGTTTATAGTTCAGACAACTTGAGATATTTCGAAAAAGAGGAGCTCGAAAAACGAAGTACACCCACATCTGTAAAGCGGACGAGAGAATAACAAAAAGCGGACGTCACGTGAGATGGCGGGGAATTTGGTGCCTAAATTATTAGGCCACAAATGACAAATCACACTTGTCCGGTAGTAATAAAATTGCACTCGGGGACAGACTTACAACAATCCGGGATCATAGCTCAGTGGTAGAGCATCCGGCGTAGGTCACGTGCCCTAAAAATTCCGATTACATGCCTAACAACATAACAGTGCAGTCCGGCAGGTCCCCGATTCGACTTCGGGTGGTCCCTATTTTTTATTTCGATTTTTTTCTTTAGCTTATTTTGCCATGTTTTTACTACAGGTTACTTCCATGAAACTATTGGGAGGGTCATCTTTGTGTCTGGATTATCTACTCAGCTAACAGGCTTCACCGCATTGGGTGCGGCCAAAACTGTTCGCAACTAGGCAGGTTGATGCCCTCAGCCGCATCGAACTATATTGTGACCCAATAGGAGTATCTTCCACGTAATCATGGTATTCTTTGTTGGAAATGCATACGCTGAGTCGCCTGCAATTTGGCACCGTTAATTAGCCGCGACTGGATAAGGTAGTGCCAGAATCTTGGCCGCCGCATGTTCCGACACGATCATGATAGCGGCAGTTGGGTTGCTGGTAACATGCCCCGGGAAGATGGAAGCATCCACGACAAACAGGTTATCAGTCCCGTACACCTTGGTGTTGGTGTCCACGACAGCTGTGCCCCCACTGCGACCATCATCGGTGCCCATCTTGTTGGTCCCTAAATCGAGGATGGTTAGCCGCGCGTTTTACTCGAGCTCCATTGTTCTAAAGACACATACCAATCCAGTGGTTGGAGTTTCTCGAACCCGGGTTAGCAGGCAGCGAGTTGACAAAAGCCGAAGACGACTGGCCCGAGGTAGGCCGAACAAACGTTAGGCCCGAGACCTTGCTAAGGGCGTCACGGAGATTTTGGATTCCCTGTACAACAGCAGCCTTGTCGTTATCGTCATTGAGATACGGAGACTTGGAGACGATGGTACGAAGCTGAGAATTGGTGGTTAGACGGCCGCGCGAGACGGAGCCTGTGCCGAGATAGTTGGTGAGGGTCATCGAAGCTACACAGTGTGACGTTAGTCATAGGTGGAATGGCTTGCGCCGGACTCTCATTTGGTGGAACGTGTGGGGCTTACTGCCGCGAGAGCCTTCGACTCGTGCCTGCCAGTGCATATGTCGAGTGATGCCATCTGCACCTGTAACCATATCCCAGAACTACCGCAAATTAGAGGGGAATTCAAAATGGCTCCGGGGTGAAAGCGCTACACACCATGGGGCCGAAATTGGGAGCACTTTGAGCAAGGATTCCGGTTCGCCCATCTGCAGTCTTCGTCAGTGGTCGTCCACACTTGAGCGACTCGAGAACCACGGATCACCTACTGAGGTATGCCTGCTTGTCACTCGCGACGGGGTTGTTGTAGGCCGCGTAAAAGTCGTAGTTTACAACATTGGGGTGAGTGATCTCGACATCAGTCTGAGTGTTTGGGTCAGCAGATGTTTCTCAACGTCGATCGGGGCCACATACGCCAACATGGTCATAGAGGTTGTACCCGACGGGGAGAGTGATCCACTGGTCGGAAGCAATCATGCCAGTATCAGCACCCTTGACGATATCTAGCTGATCCTTCGGTCCAATACCACCTGTGCCTCTGTTAGCATGGCCAACATCAGGTTGGCTGTGATATCTCACTTCGCCAGAGCACCTTAGCCGAGCCAAAGGTTCCCGCAGAAAGAATCACGCGGCCCGTATTCGGAGTGACTGAAATGGTGCCGGAGCTACCGCCGCAGTCCACCTCGACACCGGTGGCGTGTCCACCGGTTCGGACAATCCTCTTGACACCGGCATTGGTCATTAGAGTGAAATTCTTGCGCTGGCTCGCAGTCAACAGATACGTGGCCATCGGGCCTCCTCTTTCTCCTCCCGAAAAGTAGTACGTTGTGCTTGAAGGACAAGGGTCAGCTCCTTCGACGGGAATTGGGGTGTAAGGAGCAGAGGTCAAAGGGGGTCAATCCTTACTGGCTGAAAGTCTTGTTTCGCTTGTCATTCTCCGCATTCGCATCGATCGACGTCCAGCCTGCAGACGACAAGCCTCCACTGATTGTATTGTAGCCCTGGGGTAAATAGAGCTTGCCGTCCATCGATGGGAGCATGGTTCCGGGAATGCGGGTGAAGACCTTCTTCACCGCCTCTTGCATGTCGTCGCTCTTCCATCCTACCGGAAATGATGCCTCCCAGTCGGAGGCGGGAGGCTTCCAGTATAGTCCGGAGTTGATAGCAGCGCCGCCGCCGAGGATGCAGCCGGCAAGCTGGTCGTAGTCGGTGCAAGCGATGCCATTCCGGTCGGCCCAAATTTGGTTGCAGAGGCCCGGCACATCAAAGCGAGTGAGATTCGTGCCAGAAAGCCATGACGGGCGCATAGTCCCCCCCCATCTGCCCGAAGAGGGGGGACCTTTCTCGAGGAGCAGCACGCTGTGTCCCGCTTCGGACAGGCGGTCGGCGATCGGCATTCCTCCGGGACCAGACCCTACAACAATGTAGTCGTAAGTCTGACCGGCTGAGATGCTGCAGGAAGCATCGGTCGAGCTTTCCGCATTGGTTGATGGTGCGGCCGTGCATGCTTGGAGCCCTAGGTCGGTTAGCGATGAAGCGGGAGGAGGAATGCTGGCACTTACAGGCCGCCGCCGCGGTGGCCGTAACTACCCAGCGCCCGAAAGACATTGTGGACAACTTCAAATCGGATTACAGAAATGGCTTACCGGGCAGGAGCGAAAGGGATTTCTGGCGCTTCCAATGGCCGCATATTATAGGAAGCCCTGATGGTACCTGAGGTGCGATACCCTCACGTCCCTGAATTCATCCGGTTTCCCCTCACTTTCTCGGCGGTCCGCCAAAGCCCCTCACCACCTATCATCGCTACAAGCGCCGAGAATGGCAACCGGACGTTGCGGAGAGAGAGGGAGGCTACTATAGTAGGCGGGGGGGCAAGACTCGAGGTCACGCAGTCCGTATGCCCGAGCCTCAGACGAGAGGATGCGCCCAGCCAGCGGCACAAGAAAGACCCTCCTGTCCGCCTTTCTCCGGACCTTGGTCACTTTACAGGTTCCCAGGGGCAGACGATACCAAGACAATTTAATTAAAGAATTCTCCGTTTTTTTGACCCAGGAACGGAGCCCCGTACAGCTATATTGCGTGGTCTAATGCGGGGGCGGAGATGCGCGACAGGATACAGCCGCCCGCCCACCAGTGGGCTGCTGCTCATCCTCGGCTGAATCAGAAATGCAACAGGCAATCAAAGAACAGAGTACTACCACTGGCGGGCCAGCATCGCTGGCGCCGAAGCCGAACGGTATGCCGAAGGAAAGGAGGCACGTGTCTCTGTTGACGCTCGCCGACACATGCTCCCTCGCGCAGCAGGATGACGGGGAGATGGTTTCATTGCCATCTTTGGCTGAGCACCGGAGGATGTAACCCCCAGAGTCTCTGTTACCTTTATGAAATCTTTAGCTAAGCGAGTTTGGGCCTCAATTCAACAAGGCAAGTGGGGCTAGGGTCGCTGCAACGTTCACAATACAAATGCACGTTCTATACACACTCAACAGTTCTACGTAGAATTATGAGGACTCCGTCGCGTTTTTGCTAGGTAGCTAAGCGCACAGAATTGGTTCCTTCCCGGCCATGTCTGAGGCCAGCATCTTTATCGAAGATAGTTTCCGAAAATACCTCCCACCCTGGCAGTAACGCACAGGGCTCCGTGGTGGTCTCGTTAGTTGTTCAGCGATAGTCTTCTAGAGAACTTGTGTCAGCTTTGTGCTAGGAAATAAGGCGTGCGGTCAAGCTTCGATTCCTTCAGTGGGTTGTGGCCGGGGCCTGCCAAAAGAGTGGGAAGCCCGCTAGCTGGTATGGTAGGGCGAGCTCCTAGCGCTTCGAGGCAGAGCCTAGTGCTAGTAGACCAAAGTGGGCATTCCCGATCATTGGGCGGCGCGATAACTGCGGGTTGGCGCAATGATAGGCGGCGATTCAGCAAGGCAGCCGCTCCTGCAGATGGCCTAGTTCATCTGCCTTTAGACGAGCTATCAAGAAGTGGTGCTCTAGGCACTTCTTCTTCTTTGGTCTGCATGTATTGAGCCTGGCCTCTCACCTGATTGAGTCATTTCGGTTACTTTCCTCCTTGGCTCGAGATACATTCGATCAGTAGGAAGTTGGAAACCCTAGGCCGCGGTACCACATCACGTCGAGGGCGCTTCTCGTGCTTGCAAATACCACGTGACGACAACCGGCTAGGCTCGAGAAAGACGCCGAGGGGTTAAGCAGTGTAGGTTGCAAAGGGTCCATTCTCCTTGCCAACTGGGCGTTGCTCTTTGCCCATCTCCCCTTCCTCATCTTCCTGACCGGCCTCGGCGCGCCCGGGGTTCGCATTGACAGGATATTCGGCAGCAGTCGCAATTGCGAACCTTCTCCACGCGGCGGTTGAAGTCGGCTAGAAATCGATTCTAGCGTGGGGTTGCACTACGCAGTTCACGCCGCTGCATTGGATAATAACGCCCATTATGGTGCACATGACTGCGGCGGCAAGCTACATTATGAATCGGAGGTATAAGAAACCCAAAACTGAAGATGGCGACAACAAAAGCGACGTCGATGACGTGACTCCGCCCCGCCACTTCGCACTCGTTCGCTGGATTGCCGCGAAGATGACGATCTGCGTGAACCGTGACGTCCGAGTCACCGCTGCGAAGGCACCTGCCCTTGCACCTCTGCTCAGCATTGCTGCTGGATTCATGGCCTTTGTCCACTTTACTAGGTATCTACGGCACCGCCGTCTTCTCGTCGCTGCAATTTGTCGCGCTCACCGATACTCTTAGCAAGATCGTCTTCCGGTTTGGCGCGTCTGTGCTGGCCTGCCGACTGATCCTAATAGTCGAAATGTCTGGACTAGCCTCCTCACTTGAGGGCGAGGTACAGGATCAAGATCGCTCGAAATACAGTCCTTTGTCGAAAAGAGGCCAGAGAGGTATAGATGGTGGTACCGGGTTAAATTCGACCTCATATACGTTGCGGGTCTTTAGGATGAAGTCGCACACAGCCGGCTACCTAGAGCACTTCTCGTAGATGATTGGCGCCGGCAATGCAACGATCGGCGCCTTCCATCCCTGTTATTGTTACTAATGGGGGGAGAATGGAACCACGACTACGCTAGAAAGATGCCGGGAAGAAGAACGCCGCGTGTGGGCTGTGAAGCTCCTGCGCACAAAAGAAAGCAGCGCCGGAGGAAAAGCTCCATTTAAAACGTAGGGCAGTAGTGTCTCACTGTGACCAGACTCGCAAATACCGGCATTCAATATCTATGCACTCTCGTATCTCAAGATACATTCACCGGGGGTAGGCTTTTCGGGAAAGTAGTGGCCACGAGGGAGAGTTGAGGCAGTCTGGGCTCTAAAGTAGCCTCTGACGGGGATGTTATGAGGATAAATTGGTCAAAGACTACCCTGGCTATACATAAATCCCTTTAAGACCTCCATCTCTCTATCTTTTAGATAGAAGGAATTAGCGGAAGCATTTAAGATTAGGGGCTGGGGTTGGGGAGGCTTGGCCTGTCAAACTATAAAATCGAAGAGCTTTGAGGTGATGAATACATCGATTCTGATACGCCTCACATATACTAGCAGCGCAGGCATTGATTTCTCGTCCAGACTTTTGGATACATGTAATAAATGGGCTAGGAAATGGGAGCGCCATATTACCGCAGTGTCACAGTAGTGAGCAGCTCCGCATTTTGGTAGTCCAAGTCCTCAGAGCCCACCAGCGCGAAGCCAATCCTCCGCATGTCCTTTCCGTCCTCGGTCGGGGCCACAAGTATACACCTGCAAGTTGAACTCGGCCGACACCCGCCCGAAGAGCAGGATAACAAGAATTCAGGCGAGGGGTTGGTAATGCCCAGGACCATGCAATAGAGTTTCATGCCGCGGAGCTTTTCAGCCGACACGTCATAATCCCTTTTGATCAGATCCAGCCCAGCGTGGAAGGTGTCGGACCCGGCCTTGGTGCTGCGGAGGAAGATGTTGTTGGTCCGCTCCAGCTTTTCAGCTACCTCCACCGGGACGAGTGGGGCCTCCAGCCTGAGCCAGGCCTCCTTGACGCCCCCAAATGGATCCTCCTTTTCCGTCTCAACGTGGTAATCCAAGACCTTAGCCATCGGTACCCATTCCTCCCTCTCCTTGATGAACCCTCCAGCCGCGATGCCTCCAAACGACGCCCACGAGAAGGAGGGCGCGGCTGGTTCCTCGATGTCCTTGCGCCGCAGGCTCTGCCAGCACATCCCCTCGAGCAGCGAGCCCTTCCACAGCCCGGCGATATACTCGTCCTTCAGAACTTCCGCATACGCGCGCGCGACGTTGGCAATGCCCAAGAGCTTATCGGCTGGATCATCCGGGAAGCGGCGGCCGTAAGCCCAGAGTAAGCCGTGCCAGGCAATCCGAGCTTCTTCCGAGCCTTCCGGGATGCCACCGAACTTGGAGCCGCCATGAAGTCCGCCGTACGACATCTGCAGGCCATCCTCCGAGATCAGTTCATCCTGGCACTCCAGGTAGATCTGATCGCCTGCGAAATGCAACGTGCGCGGCGCGAGCACGCGGTCCTGGAAGGCCCAGACATCCTTAGACAGTGGCTCCGAGTCCATGTCGACGTAGTAGCTCTCGATAAACTCCTTGTTTAGCGGGAGCGCACAGGCCTTCATCTGGCCCTTGCGGCCGTCCGTGGCTGTGTGGTCGAGGGACACATACTCGCGCGCCTTCCGCGGGAGGAGCAATCCTTCCGAGAGATCCGCCGCACCCGTGGCAGCCAAGGCGAGATACGTGTTGGAAAAGACGGCGGCCATGTTTGGAGAGTCTCGGCCCCAGTCTCCGACATCTTCACGGGCAATGCAAATTTCGTCAATCCAGAGGTAGCGCACGCCGAGCCGCCGTGTGATGGCGACGGCGTCCCGGAAGGTCTTAAACAGCGTCGGGAGCTCGACGCTTTCCTGCGACGCGGGCAGGAGATCAGCCTGAGCAATATCTCGGTGCTTATACCGGTGGCTGAGCGCAATATAGCGGTCGATATTCTGGCCGGCAGTCTGTACGATACGAAGGGGGCCATCCTGGTCCGCCGAGCCCACGTCAAGCAGGCGCGCCGGCACCGACTTCGGACTTCTCGTGCAAGACTTGTGGCCGTCGCAGTTTTTCACCCAACTGGCAACTCTATTGAGGGCATCCTCACTAGGAACCTCAAAGACTGGTCGGCCGACCAGACTGGATGCGAGAGGGTCGTCTGGGATTTATTAGCGTACTGTGCATCTGCACCCGGCCAGACAGGTCAGAGCTCTCGCTCTCGCGTACCTTGCTCCGCGCAGAAGCCAATGGCAGCGATCGGATGTACGCTCTGGTGGCGACCTCCTCTGCTGTTGGTCAATACCATGAAGCCTGGGCGGTCGAGGGGGAGCTTGGTCAGCCAGAGGTCGAAGCGCGGCTCGCTATACATGCTTCGCATGCGGGCATCCATTCCACGGACTTCGGCTATCACGGCGTCCGCCTCTTTCGAGATCAGGCGGCAGAGGCCGCATCCTGCCGCGGCGGCATCGCGCACGCTTGGGAGGTCCGGATAGTGCCTCTTTCCCACGTCTTGGAGGGGGCTTTTGCGGAAGAAGGCCTGGTGGTAGTACGGGAGTCCGCTGAGGGTCCTGGCTGCCTCATCGTGGTTAGGGAACGACGGGAGCTTGTCGAACTGAATGGTGTTGCACTGCTCGCAAAGCGACATTTTGGTTTTGATTCGCAAGTGAAGAGCACAAGATCAGGATTGAATGGGGAGAACTCTGCAGAGATGTAGAGTGGCGGTGGTTAAGGCTAGTCTGCCTTCCATTCACCAAATCTAGGCTGTGGGGCAATGATCCTGGAGCAGCCCGGGGGATCCGTAGCACGTGGCCTATAGTGTTACCAAGATGACTGCTCGGAGGCGCAGTACAGTACGGAGCCACTTAGATGGTCGGGGCGCACACACTAATTCGAAGCTGGTGGCACTCTTGGAGGCCCGAAAGGCATTCTGGTTCTGATATTTCCAGTCGTCTTGGTCAACATGTTTGAAAATGCTTCTGCATATTACTAGGCCATCTCACCTCTTGCGTAGCGCCGACCACACCTGCGACTACATCCATTCCGCCACTTAAGCTCAGGCGGAGCTGCTCCGAAGGCATCCATTGCAAAACGGACACGCTTCCCGAATCAGATTATAGGAGGTAGGTAGTTACGCGTCATAGAATGTTTGCTGCGCAAGGCAGCACTAGGCTGCCAATGCGTATGGGGGCCAAAGGCGGATGCGGGATGTGTCAATTCGACAAGGATTTTGCCACCGCATCAATTAGCCTAACCCCTGGCGCAAGTCGTGCATATACGCACGTCACTAGGGACATATGGAGCCCCACCACCACAGGGCTGAAGTACGCGAACTCACGTAGTCCACCGTGTCCTCCTCGGCCCGGTAGTGCTGTTGCGCTAGGCGGCAGTGCGGGTGGGTGCTTGACTATCATCGTGAAATATATCCTATCTAGTGCTACTAAGTCCCTTTAATTCATTCTATATCTCGTTTCTTATATACTAAAGTAACTGAACCGTGAGGTAGCATGATGCTTGGCGACCTTGCCAATGTGAGAAAATTCGAGTGGGATTACCAAGCAGTAAGAATAAACGTCCAGAAGTGGGCATGCGCTGTTCATAGGTCCGGCGGCGATGAACCGGAAAGCAGAGATTTTAATACTGCCTCCGATGAGATGCGCCATATATGGGCGTGTAAAGATGGTTAATGGCCCTAATATGCAGTAAGCGGTGTCTCTAGACCATCATGCATCTTTTCTCGTTCCGCTCGCACTCTTCTCTGGATTCGGAGATAGCACATAGGAAATATTCTTAAAGAGAAAGCAGCTGATACAAATATAGCCAAGCCGCAGATAATTCGACCAATATGCATCACATATAGTCGACAGCTACCGCGACCAGCCGTGCATGCAGTCACAGATTCACTGAATAGGTGATGGTGGTATGTTGGTTAAGGTACTTTTGCCGAGAATCCGCTGCGAGTTTCCGAGTGTTCAGCGTATAAGCTTCAGGCAGTTAGTTCAGATTCGGGCCTCAGGAGTCGCTTTGCGGTTGGATCTCGTCATGTAAGTGGGCGCATACGCATGCTCAGGAAGTATTAGTTGCGATCTATAGTCTATATAATGACCTTTTCCTCTATCTAATCTATACCGCCTTTGGATTTACTAGTCGGCTGTATAAATGAGTTTGAATCATCGAAGCTTTTTCTCTTACTAGAAGCTATGGTCTGGGATCTCCCAATAGCAGGCTTCATACTCGTTGTCTTATATATAGCCGTGGTTTTACGGCAGAGGCGCCCTAGTGAACTCGGCATTCTGGTCGTCCCGCCACCTTCTGACGAGAATGCATTATGGTCCCTACTCGAAGGTTACAAGAAGGTATACCTGTGCTACTACCACATGTTGGCAGCCCGCAAGACTAATCATATCAATAAACAGTATCCCGACAGCCCTTTTATTATACCCACGAAGACACGGCATATAATCCTGCCTACATCCATGCTAGACGAAGTTATCCATGAGTCCGAGGATCACCTGTCGTTCAACGCAGTGGTGCAGGACACATTCCTGGGTAACTATACAAAGTTGGTCACCGACCGAAGTGATCCATACTATACGGACGGACCTAGCCAGGAATCTCTCCGAAATTGTCCCAATTCTCCAGGCAGAGTCAATATACGCTCTCCATAGAGAGTTGGGAAGCTCACAGGACTGGAGCGTCGTAAACCTCTACTCGAAAGTATCGAACCTTGTGGCACTCCTGAGCGGCTGTATCTTCGTTGGCCTACCACTAAGCCGTGAAGATGAATAGGTGCGGATGTCTGCGATATACCGATGAGCTGGCGGCAGTCCCAGGTTCCACGAGCAAGTGGGATCGGATCGTTCGACCTTTGGTTGCGCCCTTTTTGCCGGCTGTGAGACCAACCAAGAGGACTTTAGCTCAGGCCTCGCGGTATATAGAGCCTCTGGTCAAGGAAGTCATGGATGGGCATCACTTGGCGGGAGCTGACGAGAAGGGAGCCGGAGTCAAAGGCAGTTTTGTCTCTTGGCTTCTCAATCTTGGCATCAAGCTGTCACAACCGGGCCGGATGCCCTAACCCAGGGCGCTTCTTTGCAGTTAATGTGATAAAGGGACTGAGCATTGGATTCCTTCTCGACTACGACATTCGACTCAAGGGCGATATGGAGGAACAGGGCGGCGAGGCCAAGAGACTGATAAACTGGAGCAGAGGCTTGTTCAATTTTCCAGATCCTACTGCCTAGGTAGAAATCCGAAAGAGAGAGCTGAGAGGCAAAAACGCAAGCTAGTTAGGCGGATATAAAGCGGTACGGAAGCAACTTGGTAGTCTTGACGAAAGTTGCGGGCAGTGGAATGAGAAACATGTTTTCACAAAACTCTGTATCTTCTACGGAGAAGTTGTATATGGATGCTGCAGCCATAGTAGCTGCGTTTGTAAATGATCAATTACACCCTTAACGCCAATTCCCCAATTTCAACCAGTCCATGCATAATATTCCCCGACTCTCCCCACAATTACATGCCACCGACGAAGATGTCCAGGCGCTGGTAGTTAGACCCTGCGAGAGTGCCAGACTGGTCCACCCCGGCGACCGGGTTGACGTCGTCAAACGAGAAGGCATAGCCGCGGTTGTCCACTTCGTTCTGGTGCACCAACCGCGCATAGTGGTTGGTAGGGCTGCTCAGGTAGTAGTTGGCCGCGCTAAGCGAGGGCTGCACGTCACCGCCGGCCAGAAGCAGCGTGGTGCGGTGGAAAGCGGCGCAGACGCGAGGTCGGAGATCCTCGTGTACGTCATTTCCGTCAACCCTGGCGAATGGACCAGAGTTGCAGCCCCAGATATCGCGGATGGACGGCTTGGCAAATGACGTGCTGTCTCCCGGGCAGACGAGCTTGGCACCACTGACACGGCAGTGGACGTCGCCGTGGCTCGCACTCTTGATGATGAGGTCTTGGTTGGTGTACTTGCTCCACACCTGGTCGATGTAGCTCGAGTAGTAGGTAAGCATAGCGTCGCGGTTGATATCCGTGTAGATGTTGGGCGACAGGATTCGCAGCGGGTTGCCGGCCGAGTCGGTAACGCACATCTTGTCCCAAGGCTGACCATCGATAGCAGCTTGGGACGT
This sequence comes from Thozetella sp. PMI_491, assembly GCA_021432635.1. NCBI lineage: Eukaryota > Fungi > Ascomycota > Sordariomycetes > Chaetosphaeriales > Chaetosphaeriaceae > Thozetella > Thozetella sp. PMI_491. Next base: position 212,310 of record MU270089.1, read on the forward strand.
CAGGCCCTTGCAGATGGTGCTCATAGAGCCGGGCTTGAGACCAGGGACCTTCTGGACGGAGCCGTCGGCGTACGTCACGGACATACCCAACAGGAGGCCGATGAAGTCCACGAACGAGATGTTAGCAAAGATAGCCGAGCCGACGGTCAGCTCGACGAAGCCCCAATTAACATTGCGGTTCGGATCCTGCGAGTTGGCGAACGAGGGCTCCACGAGCTGCACGACCCCGCCGCCGTCGAGGAGGGTGTAGAACTGAAGGTTTCCCTGGGCGATGTACACGCGGCCGGCAGTTAGGAAGGTGGGAATGGTGATGTCGATAGTAGAGCCCTGAGCACCGAGGGCAAGTCGGGTGCCGCTGTTGTCTGGGATGGCAACCGGGACTTTGCTCCCATTCGGATTGGGACGGTACCAGGTACCGTCCGTCTTAAGCATAACGACGGCCCCATTAGGGTCGTGGGCCGTGACATATGCGTTCAGCTGCGCTCCCCCCAGGTTGTTGTGGAGACCAATCTTGAGAACGCTGGCAGCAGCCGCCGCGACGAAGGGAACCACACCGGGTGCCGTATCGTTGAGAGTATTCGCCGCGGAAATGAGGAGCGTGTGCTCATTGCTGGAGCTGACAACGACCGGAGCCGCCAATGAGCTTGTTAGAAAAGCCGTAGCCGCTGCGGCGGCCAATCCGAAGAGTCCGCGCATTGTAACAGCGGATAGTTGTTCAAAAGGGACAGAAACTACGAGTAAAGGAATGAACTATATGTATGGCTCAAAGGAATGAGTAACAAGGAATGAAGGGAAGCCGATGCCTCTGCTTGAACTTGAGATCCGGGTTATTTGGGAGCAAATCTATCTACTTATACCAATTCTCGAGCATAGCAGCTTTCTACTGCGTATACAACTTTGAGGGGAAATATTATCCGCGTCGCATTCGAGTCTACAATAAGGCCGAGAAAGGGTCACAATAGGTGCCAATAATTCCCTTGGCGGCAATGTCGGCGATACGCAGCCGTAGTGGTCTGCTGGGGCTTCAATAAGGGACTTTTGCGGCAACACTTGGTCAATATTGGCGCAATGGCCAATTCCTATCCAATGCCAAGAGCAGCCATCCACCCAACGGCCACTTTGCCCGTCAACTTTAACGAAGTTCGAATTGGCCGCATCCTCACTCGTTCCTGAAAAGCACGCGCCTCGTTTTCCCGGTAGCGACTCCTCTACGTCCGTGCCTCGGTCCACGTTCGCATTTGTGGCCAAAAAAGGATCGAGTCGCCACGTGTTGGCAAGTGGTCATTAACCTAGCGCCTCCCACTCTGAGGCGTGAACTAGGCGGCAGATTATTACGCTCAATATTCCACCGTACTGGAGCCGTATGGATGAGTGCAATTTGCTTTGAATCGGAATTATACCACGTCGCGCCAGTTGGTTGTAAACCTACGGTAACAGTAGGACTTTTGCGCCATTTCGTATTTCGGGCATTGTAGTACCTCAGATGGTGTGCGGCTCTAGCTCTGTACCTGCAGCACGCTAGATTGTTGATCGCTGGTATGACTTCCTGTTCTAGTTTCTCCGTCGCGTGGGCGACTGGGAAAGGATCCGGCTACTGACACGCCCTGTAACCACCTGACCCGATACCCCAGGCTCGAGAGGAGAACTGCCGAGCACACGGTGCCTGTTTCGAGCTAAGCTCGATCCTGGGCTTGGCATATTTGCGCAAATCGGGGAGGTGTGATATTGTGGGTGCCGGGCGGCACTAGGTTGCCTTTTTGGAGTGAATCCGGGTTGCATTTATTGGCTTTCTCCTCCTTTGGCTTGCTACTATGCCGTGAAAAGACGAGACTAGAACTTAGATCGCCACATCTAACTGGTCATACTAGTTTCTAGCTCTCTTGCTCCAACTCTGGGGTACCATATATCCGATTAGAGAAACTCAATACCATCTAGATGGGGTATGCCCTGCGATGGAATTTAGCTACTATTGCCTAAGAAACGGCCCTACTATGCGGAGGTTAACCTTGGCTTTCTTGGTATACCATGGATGGACGGTAGGGAGCTAACGAGGTTGTGTAAGCTCGTAGTCTAATGTGCACTGGGTCCATAACCAATCGCGGCACTGACGGGCACCTTGATGGCTTGCCGAAATGATGCAAACAGCTGCGGCGTATTACTCAACCCCCTGCCCCGGCTCTTTGAAGACCCCAGGTTGAGTTCATAAATCTTATCATACGATATTCAATTCCCCGAAGAACGTGCTCTTAGTCATGAAGAACGCCCCAAGTTTTCGCGTCCGTGCATATCGTCCAAGACCTTCTCGACGCATGTTCATTCCAATACCCTGTAGCCCGTTTCTTCCCAAATGCTTATATACCCATGCACCGGCGTAGTGCCGTTCTTGATCTGTCATCCGCTCGCTATCCTCGGCCGGCGCTTCTTTCGGTCATCCTACTAGGTAGCACCCGGATTGACTCTGCACTTTTCTACATAGGCCCGGAGGCGTTCTTCGGCGCTCAGCAGCCAGGGCGTATCCTCCCATCCCTCACTGGCATAGATGTGCCTCAGCCCGGCACGTGCTATGTAGGCGCGGCTCGGCGGTGTGGCGGCCAACAGGGGGGCGGGCAATCCGCGGTGCAACTCAATCACCTCAAGAAACATCTTGGTGACGGTGTCCATCGCTGCACGCGAGCTCTTGCGCCAATCATCCATAGACTTTAGTTTCGCGCAGATCCTCTGTGCCGGCAGGTGGAGGATGTGCCAGTGCAGCTTGAACATGGCCCTAGGTCGGTAAGAGCCGAACGCATAGCAAGAGGCCCAGCCGGGGCCCGGGAGAGAACTCACCTGAGAGAGATCGAGATTGCCGGGCAGAAAATACCCCACTCGCCGCAGCATTGGGGGAACACGAGTGACAAGAATGCTTGGAGAGCGCTGTCGAGCCCGTCGAGCTGGAGTAACTTCGCGTTGACGTCCGCGGTGCCCAGACTCCCAATGACTTGGTCTAGGAGACAGCTTGCCTGGGCTGCCCGGGCGAACCCTCCCACTTGTTCCCTCGATAACGAGGACATGCTGATACTAGGTATGGCACCAGGGTCTAGGTTGCCCGTATGATCCAATATGTCGCGCTCCACTGGAAGCCGCGCTTCTCCATGAGGAAAAGAGGTGATGAGAGGCTCTTGATGAGACGGCATCTCACACAACAGCAGTCTACTCCAGGAAGTTAGATAATGTTCTCTGCAGTGAGGCGAGGGCATCATGCCGTTCGTAGACCACAATCCCCCACCAAGTATTCGCCGCCTCTTCGTCCTGTAACCAGAGATCCGTCTCAGCGGCATCGCACGTGGACCCCCGCGGCCGTTGCCATAGCTCGCTGCTGCGCGTGTGGAGACCGGCGCGATGCGCCATGCGGGCGCAACCAGTGATGGTGACAAACGCGTCTTCTGGCCGCCCTTGGACATACTCGTGGATCGCAAGCAAGAGGCCTGCCTGGATTAGAGGGACGGATGGTGTCACGGCCACTGTGGCCTGTGCGAGCAGCGACTTCGCGGCGAGATATAGGTATCGGTAGTCCACAGCCTCTTTTACGCCATCCCTTGGCTGCGGGTCAACACAGGACCCATGCGTGATGAGACACATGACGAGCAGCAGGACTGCCACGTCCGGACCAGGACCGGAGCCATGGCCGGCACCGAGAGCGAAGATGCTTCTCTGGAAGCGCCGCCGAGAGATGATAGGCAGGTGTCGGTGAGAGGTCTGGAAGTAGCGCGTGGTAATGTCGTCGACGTACAGGCCGGTCAAGCCAATCAGGCGATGGACCTCGGCGCCAATGCCAGAGCTAGATGACGGTCAGAGCAGAGGGCGCACGGTAGGGCTGAGGAGGAAAGGGGTCCGGGGACCTGGCTCTTGGTATTTAAATAGTTCAATACGTACAGGTCACAAATCAAGGGTGTCTGGTAAAAGGTGGGTGCCGGGGGCACCCGCGGTCCCCGGAGCGCGTCAGACGCAGGGGGGCAAGGCTTGTCTGGACTTGGATTGGCGTCTCGGGGCGGAGAGACATCACGAATACTTTTGACCGTGGGCGGAGCATGATATGACGGCCACAAGTAGCCGCATTTCAACTCCTTCCTGTTTCACTGATCAACACCACAATGGCTTAAGGCATCTCTTGTCGCAAGGCGGCCGACACTTACCGCACGCAGTAGCCGCAATTAGGCATCACCTTGTCGCATTTCTTCTTGCGCACCCGGCAGTTCTTGCAGGCGTTGGGCGCCTTCGTCGCTGCCGCCGCCGGCGGCATTTCGGTGTCGGGTCGGACGCAAAAGATGGGCGGGTTTGGCGTGCAACCGCTGGTCGGTTTGTTCTTGGCGGATGACTGCGGACAAAGTTGGGCCCAGGCGATCTGACGCACAGGGTAGCGAGTAGCGACCTTAAACTCCCTGTAGACTTGTCGGACGAGCTGTCGGCCTTTTGTGGGTCCTGTCGGGCGCTAAAGTCCGCCAAACCGCAAGAACGCTGACTTGATCCGTCGTTTCTCGCCTTCGCTGCCCCGTGCGCCATGTATCTGCCGCCGGACATCCCATTGGGAGTGACATGCCCAAACATATGACGGAGGTTTCGCCTTAGTAATGGAAATAGCGCTCGCCCAACGACTTCGGCTAGTCCCAAAATGCTCCTAGGCGACTACCGCCCGTCGATCCGTTACGGCCACGACCGGCTCACTATTTTGCTCCCCATACGTGACTGCTCGGATCTAGGCGTCGGGATTGGCTGGTATGTTACAAATCCGGCAGTTATGGGCCTTAATATTATTTACCTTAAAATATTTCTTCCTCATTGGAAAGAACGACAAGTACGGGCTCCTTCTTTCGAAGTTATATAACCCCTTATGTGCTAACTACATTACACCCAGATCCCGTAGAACTGCCACATTCAGCTTGGTCTACATCATTTTCCACCAGACTAAGTTTGCACCGAGTCTACAACCATTTCCCAATCAGCAGTGCCGCCTTTGCGATGAGTGACAGCGAGCAAACGGTCGACTTGGCCAAGCAAGAGGCCCAGGAGGCCACAACAGCAGCGCCAGAGCTAGTCCCGGAGGAAGGATTAAGGGGATGGCTATGCGTCTTCGGCGCGTGTATCTGCATCTTCTGCACCTTCGGGTTCCTCAACGCGTAAGGATAGCAAGATCCAGCTCGACCACGGGCCGATCGGCAGTAATTACCGCCCGTAGCGCGCCAAGCATGCTAACTAGACTCTTCCCGCAGAATCGGCGTATTCCAAACGACTTACCAAGAGACATACCTCCGCGACTATACACCTTCGAGCATCTCGTGGATCTTCGCCGTTCAGCTGTCCCTCATGTGGGCACCAGGGCCACTTTACGGTCGACTGATCGACACGTACGGGCCCGCGCCGGTGCTCTATCCCGCAGCCGTTCTCTGCATCTTTTCCCTCTGCATGACCAGCCTGGCGGACCAGTACTACCAAATATTCCTCGCGCAGGGGCTCGGATTTGGTATTGGCGCCGGCGGTGTCTTCACGGCCGGTACAGTTTGTGTCGGGCAGTGGTTCGTGCGGCGCCGGGGGCTAGGTGTGGGTATCGCCACCATGGGAAGCGGGCTGGGCGGGGTTATCTTCCCCGTCTTCTTGAACAAGATGATCGATGCCGTGGGCTTCAATGGCGCCATCCGCTACACGGCCCTTTTCACCGGACTCCTGCTTGCGGCCTCGTGCTTCATGATCCGGTCTCGTCTGCCGCGCAAGAAGTGGGACGCCCGCACGAAGTGGCTTGATCTCAGCCTGTTCCGCCAAAAGCCGTTCGCCTTCTTCGTCGGTGGCTCTTATCTGCTCATGTGAGTTAAATTGCATGCGAACACGTGGGAAACTCGAATACCGTTTAAATAATGGGAAGCTAACCGGGAGCTTGTCGTCTCCGCAGGTGGGGACTATGGGCTCCATTTGACTTTCTCCCAAGCCACGGACTGCAGTCGGGGCTTTCGCCCTCACTATCTTTATATCTAATTTCCATTATTAAGTACGTGTAGTGATTTCAGGTGAAATGAAGGATGGAAGCTGACGCAAACCGCCGTCAGCGCAACCTCGGTTCCGGGCCGAATTCTGCCTCCCTATCTCGCTGACACGATGGGTCACTTCAATGTGATGACGGCCTGTGCTCTTGTTACAGGATCCTCCATCTTAGCCCTCTGGCTGCCCTTCAACTACCACCCCTCCGCCGCAGGTCTCATCGTCTTCGCCCTGGTGTACGGTTTCAGTAGTGGTGCTTCCGTCTCGTTGCTATCAACTTGCGTTTTCAAGCTGGGCCCCGTGGAAACACTTGGTCAACGTTTCGGGACCTTCCAGATGGTCATGGCTCTCAGGTGAGCTCCGCTAACCCTATTTTGCACATCAAGGATGATGAACTGACGCGCTGCAGCACTCTGACGGGTCTGCCGATCATGGGTGCGATCCTCGATCGACAGAACGATACTGATTTCTCAGGGATGCAACTGTTCTCTGGCTTGACGTGTCTAGTCGGTGCTGGGCTGATTGGCGTTTCGACATACTACGTCTCACACCAAAAGGTCTAATGCGCCGCGTGGGGCATGGCAATACATCGGGCGAGCCTAGAAACTCATAAATGAGGGTGTCAGGTACTGTCCTATAATTAGCCATAGGCGTTAGGTGCGCGGCGTGCTCTCTTAATTATCGGCGTTGGCATCATAGAAAAACATGGCGGGGCTTGTGGAATCGTCGAAGGATATGTCAGATACGAATTGTTCCCATATGGACCACGATTGGTCTAGCTCGTCATAGGACATGCCCATTTCAGATGAGGAGAGTGTTTCCGTTAACGCGGGTTGGTTCTCCAGATGTATCATTGATGAGGACCAGGTCTGTTGCTGGGGGAGCAACATGGTTGGATCGCTCGCTGATCCTGGCACTGGGGCCGTATTCATTGTTGAAAAGCTGGTTGCTTCCAATACACGAGCAAGCTCGTGGCCCGGCTCGGGGTCAGTCAAGAGGGCGGATGGGACGGCAGTAAAGCTCTCTCCCGTAGCTTGGTGGCCCTGCAGTACCGGCATCAGCTTCTCCCGTGCGCGGGCCATGAGCTTGGCCAGCGGCCCGCGGAGCTTCCGGCCCTTTGGCCCTGCAATGGCGGCCTGGTGGTGCTCGTACGATGCTGCAACAACCGGCCAGACGCGGCGCACAAGATCCAAATCCGGGCAGATGTAGCACTCGGCGAGGGCGATGGCCAGCGCATGCCACTGGATGGTCACTTCCCAGCGGAACGCCTCGCCACGGGGGTCCGTATGCATGAGAATGGCCTTCTCTAACACCTTGGCGCTGAGCCGGAGCAGTTCTGTGTCGCCCTGAACGCGCGGCGGCGGCGGCTCGCTGCCCTCGCGCAGCCGCTGCAGCGGGCGGAGGACTATGGCCCGCGCCCCGGCTACGAAGCACTGCGCGCCGTGGAAGGTGAACCAGGCATAATCGGACGACTCAGGGTCGCAAAAGTGCAGGAGCCGTAGTACTTCGTCCTCGAATTGCCGCGCATGCCGTAATCGTAAGTCCATATCTGACACAGTACATGTCGAAGCTGCCGACCCCGCTGCGCTTTCAGGGCTGTCCACTCCCGGTCCTTGCCTGTTTGTATCCCGCGTACCAAAGTTGGTGATTCGGCCGAAGAGCTGCAGCTTGTACTTAACGATCGCGTAGGTCGTATCGGTGATTCCTTCCCTGTCTAGCACAGGCTCTGTGGTTGTCAGGTCGAAGTCGGCGTCGTTGATGTGGCTTGGTAGCTTCGCAGACGCTATTGCCTCTTCCGTGCTGATCAGCGGCTGGGAGGTTTGGCCGAAAGAGGCTTGCACGTCGAGCAAGCATATAGTTAACCAGAGCCGCCTCCGCATCTCCTGGGCGAAGAATGTTTCGGGCCTCCCGGTGATCTCTGGATCAAGATGAAGGGATAGAGCTTTTGCTACCCGAACCGCTAGGGCCAGCAGAGTCCACACGGCTCTGCTCCGCTCTTCTGTACGTCGTCCCACCTAGATCAGATTAGCCGATGACAGCCCTAGACACATGTTTGACTGCAAGGGGTGTGCTGCAGTCACAAGCTGATAGAGGACGTACGAGATATAAAACGAAGGCTTGGAGAACCGTGATGTCGCGTGTCGTTAGTAAGCCTGACCTCTCGATAGCGGCCTCGCATCTTGCACGGCAGCCGTTCATTAGAGTAGGCTTGTCAATGGCGAATAGGGCCTGGCACCGGTCTTCCGTCATGCTGCCTGCGGCAGAGTACATCACCGCTGCTTTAAGGGCAGCTAAAGATGCATGTGCATCTGGGTATCCTAGGTAACTGCCGTCGTGTAGCATCAGCTTTTCCAGCGACGGGCGATGAAGAATTTTGATGATGGGGTCAACCTGTTGGAGGTACACCTGGCATAGCCCGCTTTCGAGCCAGCTGTCGGAAGAAGCCGCCGATTGAGCGTAGTTTAATGAGGGCGAAGTGATAGCATGGCCAGACAAGATCGAAAGACCTAGAATACCAAGTTCTCTCCCCTCTCGGCTTGGATCGGTCGGCTCTGGCTCCTGAAGGCTGTCATCTTCGGCCTCTTGTGGGCTAGATTCAATGACATCGCGGAGGCCGTGTATCTATCGATGAATGGTGAGTGTATTTCCCACTCATTGATACAAGACTCTGACCTCCTGCGCCAGGTCTACCCAGAAATCGTCGGGCCGTTCAAGCAGGAGCGCTCGGTTATGCGGCCCGCTGGGAGCCTGCGGGCCCGAACGTCCGACGCTGGTAAAATATCGGCTGGTACCTTCAATATGGATGCTTTCGGTGGGCTGCTAAGATTGTCCGCTCGTGAGCACAACATGTTATCTCGGTATAGGACCTCAGCACCAGCTCACCTGGGCGGCTTTGTTGCCGACGAGGGCCACACTATCCCCAGCCGGGCTTGCATCGGAGATAAGAGCCTCGAGCCTACGGATGCGCCGCTTCAGATCTTGGTCGACAGCAGCAGAGTGATGCACATGGCGCCCGCGGGGCAGGCGGAGCCTCTGGACGGGCACACATGCGACGCCGGCCGACATGCAGTTGGTGCAGGGGTCGAGCTTGTCGCATTTCACTTTTCTGTCCCGGCAGAGCTCACAGCTCAGCACCGGAACCGCGGGGGTCTTGCGCGCTTCCATCAGCTCCCTTAGCTCCCTAGGCGACGTGTGCTGTACCTAGATGGATGACGACGATGGCAACAGTTCGGCGTTTGCGAGTGGGAAGTGGGTCTCTCAAAAGCCTCTCAAAATCCGAGCGTAGCATTTGATTGGTGTATCCCAAAACCCAGCGACACTGCCAGCGCTTCCTTTCGAGCAACATGGGCATTAATCCTCGCGCTCAGCCCCGAGAACTTAATCGAGAGAGGTACGTACCTTGCTACTGTCGTCGTCATGCTTTTCTTTTCCAGCCCTCTCAATATTACCGTGGAACTTTGGCTCACTTAGAAGCCGCTGGCAGCTACGCAAAATCCGAGACACTACACCATTCCCAGACCTACGCAACGCAGGTTGCGGCTTATGAATACTCAAAACAACTACCTTCTTTAAAAATCCAAAGCATGTCCAGTGTACACCCACTTCCACGCTCGCAGGAAGTCATATCACAGTCCACCAAATCCCGAAACAATTGTCGCGTACCTATTCCATCATATCCAAGGTACCACCCGTCCAACTAACCATGGCACCGATGGAAATCCTCATAGTGGGCTGCAGCATCGCCGGGCCTGCTTTCGCTTCCTTCCTACTCTCCTCGCCGCTTCCTAACTCTGAGAGGCCCCGCATTACCGTTGTGGAACGCTCCGCCGCGCCTTACAAGCGGGGCCAGAACATTGACATCCGAGGCGTTGGTGTGACCATGATCCGAAAGTTAGGCATCGAGGCCGTGATTCGCGCTTCGTCGACGGGCGAAGAAGGCGTTCAGTGGGTGACTCCAGACAATCGTGTCTGGGCCTCCTTCGGGGCCGGAAGCGACGACAAAATACACATGCCTACTAGCGACATCGAGATCATGCGAGGTCGGCTGGCCGAGATTCTCTGGAAAAGGAACAAGGATCTGAGTGACCAGGTAAAGGCTGAGGGTGGCAGAGGGGTCGAGTACGTCTTTGGGGACACCCTCGACGACCTGAGCCAAGATGGGGCGAAAGTTCACGTGCGCTTTGCCAAAAGCCAAATGCGTCGATCCTTTGATTTGGTAGTGGGCGCCGACGGTTTACACAGCCAAACACGGAAGATGGCATGGGGCGCGGAAGGAGAGGCGGATAGGGTAAAACAGTTAGGTCTGTATGGGGCGTTTTTTAGCATCCCGCGGGCCGACACAGATACCATGTTCCGCCGCTGCTTCCACACGGCCGGCCGGCGGGTGATGATGCTCCGGCCGGACGCTCAGGCAAACCGGACAACAGCGCTGCTCAACTTGGTGAACGAGAAGGATAGTAGGTTTTCAGACGTCGGATCAAATGGGCGAGAACACGTTGAGGGCCAGAAGGCCTTGATCAAGGAGTACTTCCAGGACGCTGGTTGGGAGAGCGAGAGAATAGTCCGTGAGATGATGCGATCGGACGACTTCTACTACAACATCGCAGCCCAAGTTAAGATGCAGAAGTGGAGCAAAGGGAGGGTGGTGCTCTTGGGTGACGCCGCGTGAGTCTCCCCCAGGCCGGCTGGCAATCTGTGTGTCAAACTTGGATACTGACTGACGAAAAGATACTGTGCTTCGCATCTGTCCGGGATGGGCACGACACTAGCTCTGTTTGGCGCCTACAACCTAGCCGGAGCTCTCAGCCGCCACCAGGACGATCTCACCGCGGCACTCGCACTCTACGAACAGAACATGAGGCCCACTGTCGACCGTGCGCAGAAGCTGATGCCCGGCATTATGCGTATTATGCATCCGGAGACCGCCTGGGGGGTCTGGGTCATGGATACTCTGATTCGCATCATCGTCTGGTCTCGGATTGTGAACCTCCTGTTGCTATTCAAACGGCCAAAGAAGGATATGGAAATAGTAGTAGAGTATGGGCTCAAGGAGCTGCTAGAATGGAAGGACTAGGTAGATTGCCGTGTGTTAACTAGTCTCGTGTAATATTTACGTCAAAAGACAAGGACACTGCACTCCTTCGGTTGCAAAGGTTATAGGATACACGCTGGGCGCGTGAGTCAAGTCCACCGTGCTCCAGACTTTGGTGGGCGTGTAATGCCGGCAGAGTTATGAGACGGGTCCCATTGAAGATGCAATGTAGCTTATTTATGTCTGGGTACCGGGTGCATGCGGGCGGTTGAAAACCCCTTATATCATTGAACCGTTCGGCCTCCAAGACGTCCCAATACCCAGGGATCTTCCATTTCCATTGGCGACGACGGTAACTGTTTCCATGGACTACCGAAACTCGCGGCATGTATCACAGTCTAGGTTGGCAGGACACTGTCGGTCGCGACCTTAGAGCGTGCGTATGATAGCTGCAAAGGCCCCAAGGATATGATTCACAGATCAACAGGGGAATTCCCATAGAAATGGCATGGCTATGTTCTAAAGTTGGGAACCATTGTTTTTCTCAAACATACAGAAGCCGTCATCGTTTTGCCTTGAATATTGTCTTAGCCACAGTGTCAGACTCCCTTGCCGAAAAATCTATAATAGACAATGCGTGTACCTACCATACGTGACATGTTGACAAATCTTAAAAAGCGCAGTAGTGATTGTTGCAATCGAGAAAGTTAACCGAGGAGAGCAAATCTCGCGACTGAAGTGTTTTACCGACGCGGTCTGACTCACCGGCCATAACAATTACCATACCTAATCGTGGAACCTCCCAAATCTATCTGCCCGTCTTACTGACCCAATGCAGCGAGCGACGCGTAGTCAGATCCGACGCTAGGGCTATCCACGGCATACGATTCGCCAATTACCTTGTGGCCACTTGGCAGATGCAGCCCAACACTACCACCAACTGCATTGAGTGCCGTGATGACGCAGGCTTAAGATTTACATTGCGCGCTTGAACTTGTGCCTTAATACGGGCCCAAGTCTCTTAGCTTGCTCCCGATCAGATAGAGGACAAAACAATACCGATAGCATCCAGCACTGCAGCTAGAACTTCAGCATGGAGAGCAATTACATCCCTAACGACCAGCCGCTCCTCCCACGGCCGGCCGATATCAAACTCCTTCTGTCCAACACGCTTCAGCAAATCCTGACCGAGTACCCGCCTCAGGAGAAATGGGAGCTCGGGCAGTGTTTTGGCGCATGGCAGGGACCAACCAGCGTGGCGTACCTCTTTCTACACGTCTCTACGGATCTGCCTGGTCTGATCGTCAACGGCGAGCCAGCGATCCACTGGGCCCGTCGGTATCTCGAGGGAGAGCGAGGACCAAACGGTCCACAGGCTGCCGATCCGGAGATGTGCGGTTTGCTAAGCGAGAAAACCGGCTTCCTGGCAATTCGCGCGTGCATCACCAAAGACAAGGCACATGTACAGGAGTTCCTCGCCACCATTCCAGAGGCCTTGTCTGGTGACTATAACGCGGATATCCCCTATGGGCGGTCTGGCGTCCTGTACGCCTTGCGCATGATCCGGCACTGGGTGCCGGACTACGCCACCCTGCTAGAGGAGCCAACCAAGCAGATCATGGACAGCATTCTCTCCGAGGGCCCAAATTGGATCGTCTGGGAAAGTCGATATCTCGGGCCCGGGCATGGCGACATTGGAAATATCACTCAACTCGTCCTGGCCAACCCTTCTATCGCCAAGACAGTGCAGCCTTGGCTTGAGCGGTTGCTGGACCTACAGAGGCCTGATGGAAACTGGGACAAGATAGAGGGCGTGGACGGCAAGGATCTAGTGCAGTGGTGCCATGGCGCCCCTGGGTTCGTCGTATCGCTGGTAGCGCTGCGGCCGTACTTCCCGGAACTCCATGAGCGTATCGACCACGCGATAGCGAAGGGAGCGGAGGTCACGTGGGAGAAGGGGCTTCTGAGGAAAGGGCCGAACCTATGCCACGGGGCCTTCGGCAATGCTATGTGAGTCCCCATGCTAAATAACGAGAGAATGGACCACTGACTCCGATTTCTTGAAAAAAGGGCCTTCCCGCCCGGCGAGAGGAGAGATCACTTCTTGGCGTTGTCACTGCCGGAAAAAATTAAAGAAGGTCAAGAGGCGGATCCAACTCTGTTTCCGGCTGTCGACTATGGCACATTCGGGCTCGCCCAGAGCTATCTTCCCGGGTTGGCCTGGCTCCTGTTGAAGCTGGACAACGAGAACTGCCCTATCAGCTGCTACAACGATCTCTAGGCCCTCTGTGGTAATAAAATGCCGTCAATGTTTGCCACGTAAACATGGGAAGCCCTAGAGGGCTGTTGGGGCTACTGCGGACACGGATTAATCCATGCACCCCTCATGTTGACATATTCACTCATCGGAATCCCCATTCACCCATTCGGTTCTCTAACCTTCGATGCTCAGCATTTTCCGATATTTTCCTTCATTCGCCTAAGACTGTGAAGATGAAGCTGCGCGCTTTGCGGCACTGCAAGGCTGCTGTAGTGCCAGTGGAGATGTGTATGCACGTAACGACGTCGTAACTACCTTGTGTACCTCTTTATTCCGATGCAGGAAGCTTAGGTTAGGTCATAATAAACATTAAGCTGCAGGCGGGTTATAGCTTCTATTCACAACTGGTTATGTAGGAGGATACCGAAAGGCACTAGCGGACTTGCATGAGGCTGAGAACCCCGATAGTGCCACAGCACATTTCCCAAATTTCTCTCTCTCCCTATTGTTGGGGCGGACTTGGGTGCTGGGGCCGCATTACGTGATGGAGCCTACGTCACGAGCTGAAGGAAGGATTTAGTTCCGCAGGATTGTCCAAACGAGAGCGCAGCCTGTCTAAACGAGCGGGGAGTGGCGAAGTTGGGTCGCTCTCAATTCAGGTCTTTACCTAGGATTGCCAAAACTGTACTGAATATAGGCAACACTGCCACTTGATCGATACTCCGGCGCAGGAGATAGGTAACGCGGGTTAGATGCCTTTGGCAACGAGAAATCGCCTTTCCAGGTGGAGCAATTTAACTCAGCCTCGCAGCCCCGTGGGCTCCAAGAATAACAAGGAACTTTGTGACCCTGTCAACGCCTCTGCTCTCTGCTATGACGGCGCCGCCAATCAACAACCAGTCGTGCAGCCGTGCCATTAGGTCGCCCCCAAATTTCGCATAGCCCAGGGATGCCGGACGCCCCTTGTCAGTGAGTGAGCCCCACTCTATGTTCGCGAGAGATTCGCTCGTTCGTAGGGACATAGTCAGCCCTAGTTTGGTCTCTATGTTGTTGATAGTGGGCCCGGGTCCAGGGTAACCTTACAGCGGCACAGGTGATATAAATCATCTTCCTCATTCTTCAGAAATGAAGAGCCTCAACAGCAACCCATCTAGCCTCTTCACTCGCTTGTGTTTTCACAGCGGCCACTCCAATGCTCGACCGCTTACTTGTCGTCCTGGTCTTTCTGGGGCTAAAGTCGGCCACAGCGGCGACTAGCGTGCCCACCGTCTATGATAAATACCAAAATGTCACCTACCAGGGACTCGAGCGCAATGAGATCGAAGTATTCCTTAACATCCCATACGGGCAGGATACCGGAGGAGCAAACCGCTTCAAGTCTCCCCAACCCTTCGTTCCGGCCAGAGGGGCTACGATAGTGGCCCAGTCCTACGGCCATGCGTGCCCGCAGGTCCCTGGCAATGGTCTGTTCGGGACAGTTCTCGCCGACGACATTTCTGAAGACTGCCTGAATTTGAACATTGCTCGGCCTAATGGCACTTGCTCCAGCAGCCTCCTGCCCGTTATGGTCTACATCCACGGCGGAGGTCTCAATACGGGGCAGAACCGAGATCCACTCACCATGCCAGATGCTCTCGTTCTCGAATCGATCGAGAACGGCTTGCCTGTGATCCATGTTGGTCTTAACTACCGACTCAATGTGTTCGGATTCGCCCGGAGCGTCGCTCTCCAGTCTGAGCGGTCCGAGAATGCCGGCCTCAAGGATCAGAGACTGGCGCTCGAATGGGTTAGGGACAATATCGTGAAATTTGGAGGCGACCCAAACAGAATTACTATCTTTGGACAGTCTTCTGGCGGTAAGAGCCGATCTCGGACGGCCTTTAGGCTGGTTTGCTGACCTCAGGACGTGATAGCTACCTCGGTGGGCCTGCAGAGTTTAGCGTACGGAGGCCGTAAAGCGATCCCCTTCCAGAGAGCAATCTGCGAGTCGACAGTACCGCTAGAGAGGGGCATTGCGGGAAACATCACAATGTACAACATGGCAGGCATTGTTTCTCGTATCGGCTGCAATACGACGAGTGTAGACGCGCCCGAGACTGTCGCATGCCTTCGCAAGGCCGACATGGCCACTCTCGTTGCCGCTGCAGCTAGCGCAAGTGAGGAGACAGAAAAGCTCTTCATTGGTGATTCTTGGCTACCAACAGTGGATGGTGATTTCCTCCCGGAAGCACCATCTCAACTTATCAGCAAAGGCCGATTCGCAGGCGTGGACTCGATGCTCGGCTGGGTTAGAAGCGAGTTCACTCAAGGAATTTTCACTCTGAACATCACTACCCCGGAGCGTACCCGCGAGACCGTAACCAACTTTTTCGGAACCGTGTCTGCAGAGAACATTGGCAAGATCCTCGATCTATACCCGAGCTCTGAGTTCCACGACAGTGCCATGTGGTCAGCCGAGATGTACCGCACGTCAGCCATCTTGACCGACGCCGTGATGGGGTGTCCCGCATTACTGTACGGAGAGAAGCTTGCCGCTCTCGGTCACAATACCTACATGTTCCTGTGGAACCAAACAGTTTCGGCACCGGCATTTGCATCGCTTAATGTCACCGATCTAGGGGTAATTCACGGCTCGGAGCTTCCCTATGTGTTTGGAAACTTTACCGTCGCTTTCACCCCACAGGTGGACACGTTTCCAGAGAACGACTACGCACTCATGCACCGGGGCTCGCGGTCCTGGTCCTCGTTTGCTGCTCTAGGGAAACCGGTGCTGAAAGACCATGATACCTTCCGCGGGTGGTGGCCGTCGTGGAATGAGAGCGGCGAAGCTACCATTTTCGTGGCAGGGGGCCCGAACGAGGGGCTCTCTCCGCTGTCCGGACCGGACACGAATGCGGCTGTTGCCTCGCTGAGGCTCAAGGAAAGGTGTGCATTCTGGAACTCGCCCGAAATGATCGAGCAGGAGAGGACATGAAGAATTGGCTATGTTGCTGCCCAGCGTGGAGAAAACTATAACCCAACTAGACTAGAGAAGCTTCGGAGCAGCGCATGGCATTATATTTAACAAGAGCAAATTGCTCTGTAATACCAAATGTGAAATTGAAATCCTTTACCGTATTATCTTACAGAATGGCCTCTGCAAAGAACGAATGCATGTCTCTTGAACTCGGATGCTTGGCTATTACATCGCTCATATAACGTAGGGTATCTCGAATCGTGAATGATACCCGACCTCTCGGCCACTGCGAAAAACCAGTTTCTCGGCTGTAAGGGTATCTGTCTAAGCCGAGCCGCTGCGCTCCTTTGCAGCAAGCACCTTCTCTTGCTGTGCGCTATGGCGGGCGTTGCGGGCATGGAATAGCGAGAATACCGCCATAATTACCGACCATGCACTAGAATATCCTGTCAGTATTTATTGGATCTTTGGAGATAGCTATACGTGATAGACCGGACTCACAAAGCCATGTTGTAGATGACAACACCCGCCATTCCAGCGGTTCCTTTGTCTTTTACGTCGCTGAACGAGGAGGAGAGGTTGGACGGTGCTTCTTGTGTGGCAATCCTATACCACGCCAAGGCGTAATGAAACATGCCCGCGGATGGCGTTGAATCGTAGCTTTTGTAATCCGTAGCCCACACGT
This sequence comes from Thozetella sp. PMI_491, assembly GCA_021432635.1. Taxonomy (NCBI): domain Eukaryota; kingdom Fungi; phylum Ascomycota; class Sordariomycetes; order Chaetosphaeriales; family Chaetosphaeriaceae; genus Thozetella; species Thozetella sp. PMI_491. The sequence goes on from MU270089.1 coordinate 229,249, forward strand.
TGCCGCTGGATGAATACTCAGGGAGCCCATTGTACCCGGCTTCGAGGGTAATGTTGAGAGGAACCCAGCCCAACACAATCACCGCCAGCCACATGGCGGCGATGAGTACCGCGGAGACTATCATGGCAATGCGACTGAATCGGATCTTGCGGGCGTTAAGGATAATGAGAGCTATCGAGATGACGAAGGAGACGACACTGGAGGCGATACCGACGGCCCAGACTTGATAGAGTGCCGGCCAGCAGGACTTGTAGTGGCACATCTTATCGTATATCCATCTGTTGTAGCGATACTCGTAGATGGAGACGACAAAGGCTGAGAGATATATGCAGAAGGAGATGGCAAGAGCGATGTATAGGGCTATTGACCCGTTGCTTGGTCGCGCCATGGCTGCTACGTCTTGCTCAAGTGCTTGTTTGGTTGCGATTTTGGCGTACTGGGCTTGTTCAGCGTGCTGGAAATGCCAAAATGGAGGGAATCCGTACAGATGGGTAATAAGGCGACGTACAAAGCGCTCTCTGGCGATGCATACGGCGGGTGTTCTATCATGTTTATATGCAGTGGTGAGGCCATCACACGATGCAGGAAGTGGCGCATTCCTTGGCGTTGGTGCTTGTTGGGCTTTCCCGGAGCTGAGCCCTGTAGCCCACCGCCAATGGGTAGGATTGGGGGCCGATCCACACCTAATCGCTTTCTTGGCTGATGCCAATGACGTGTGGATCTGCACCCCGGATTGCCCTACGAACTAGCCGTCCAAGATTTCTCTTCTCTTCTCGACGAGAACTAGACAATTTGACAGGGTACTTATGTTGAGGCATTACCCAATCGGGCTACCTAGAGACAGCGCGGCGTCGACTTGGGAAATCGCAGTACTTTGCATGCTCCGGCGAGTTAGCCTTGTTTGCCCCAATTCTTGGCTTGCGCGTGGAGAGTTGCGCTGCCAGCTGGCCTCCTCCCTTTGCATCAGCTGCTGGGGATTGTATGGGGCAACAAACTGACAGTCATCTTTGCGAGTCACGGGCTTTCTTGCGCCAACAACGCTGGAGGGTCGCTTGTAGCTCCGCAGAGCCCACCGAATTCTCCGATCGTAGGTGAGGACGTGGCACATTCGACTGGTGCTCAACCAGTAGAATACGAGTGTAGCGCTGCTGCCTTCGATGGAGCACGACCAGTCCTCACCATTGCAGCAGGGCAGCTGATCCTCGGCTACGCTGCCAACCAAAGAGCCTGAAACAAAACTGACCGATCCCGAACAACACCGCCTTGGCACCGCCTTGCACTATTTGATCCGGTCTTGTCCGTGGTGGCGCCTACCAGGCTCACTAGAGGCATTCCCTATTCCCATAAGGCGATATAGCAGTCGTCCTGCTTAGGAAAATGACCCGCATCTTGATGCCTAAGCCTGTAGTTCACGCTTGTGTTATTTAATTGTGCCAGTTGTTGTATTTGACTATAGCCGTAAGCCTCACCTTAGATCCTAGTACACTACTTATCATAGTACACTGGTTGTCCTAGTGTATCCTCTATCCTGGTACTTTTCTTCTCCCAGCACATTTCTCATCCTAGTATACTCTTTATCCCAATGTCTCGTTGTCATAGTATATGCTAATGTAGCTTGGTCCTTAGTTGAAGACGTCCGCCGCTTTCTACACCACTCTGCTCGGCTATGTTAATGTGAAACTCTTTAAAACTATAGCCGCAGGGTTAAAAGATTAAAATATCTTTACCGGAACCTAACAAGGGGGGGGTAGAGGACATGAAAGTCTATGGCGCTCAACGTCGAACACTTGGTATAGCCTGTGTTCGGGCAATCGTATGCGACTGCTGAGCTGCCTTCACGCGCGACCGGTTATCAGCTTGAAGAGAGAGACTCGATTCCAATGTTTTTGGCCGGTCTCCACAGATTTATGACTCGATTTCCACTCAAAGAATGTCTGCATGTGGGACACTGACTGGGCCAGCTCGACCTCCGACGTGAATGTCGAGTATTGCCCACTAACTCGCGCCTCATGGTGTTGCTCTATCTCCTTAACGCTGTACGCGGATAGTTAGTTCGAAGATGGCAACATCGCATGGATTCAAGGGCACGTGCATATTTCGAGTGGCTGAATTCATCCAGAGCAGCAGTCTTCCCAAGATGCCAGGCACTGCAGGCATTGGCTTTTTCATCGCTCTCTCATAGGATTGAGTTATCTCCGACATCGTCACACATCCGGATGTGAGAGTTAGGATTTTATGAAGATATCTTTCGTGGTTCTGTGAAGAGGTCAGATGGCTTCTGTCAGCTTGCTCAACAATTCTGGCAACCAAGAAGCGAGGATCCCGGCCAAGCCAGCATGACGACAAACTTTTAGAACACCCGCGCCAACACTTCCTATGTCTTCAGAGGCCTGCAGTAAGCCTAAAGTCAGCGAGAATATTCGAAAGAATGGCATGCGAGCTCACATACAATGAGAGCTATGGTAGTCTGCTCGGTAAGACCTTGTTGGAAGATGGCTACGGCTAGGGATCCGAGGAAGCCATCGAAATTTTCCATGAAGAAGCCTGGTCGGATAATTCTAGAACATGAATGTCGATCAGTCATCCAACAACAGAGGAAACTGAGAAATTGCGCCCGGCTCACATCCAATTGAGGCCCTTGGTCCCGAGGTCCTGGCAATACCGCTCTACGTTTCTCTTGGCACGATGAGACTGGTCCTGGGCGTCATCTTCTTTGACCCCCGGAGGAATCGTGCTCGAGTAGATAAACGCCGAAACGGCGAATTCGAGACCAAGATCTGCCAGAAGCTATCGTGCACGTATGCTTAGTCTGGCGGGTGGAGAACAGCTAGGTTCCAGGGAGCGGGGCTCTCACCTTGCCTTGAGTCTCTTCCGCCGCGGCATCCTTGCCAAGGCCGGGGTATGCGAGGACCGCGAACACACCCCAAATACCGCCCTGGGAATCGGCGTCTTCGAAAATCTTTCGGATTCCAGCAGCATCATCCAAATTCCCTTCCGTCAGCGTGATCTGCCCTGCATGTTCGCGCTCCTTCTCGAGAAGAAGACGCGCCCGTGCGGAGGAGGCGCTGCGGGTCAGTGCTAGCACGTGGTAGTCTGCCGCATCTGCAGCAAGGAGCGAATGGATCAAACCCATGCCCTGCTTGCCGGTGGCACCAGTTACAAGAATATTTCTTATCGCCGCCATGTCAGAGGCTGCCGCAGGCTTGGAAACTAGAGCGTTTGAAGATTTTTCGGGGACTGAATGAATGCGGGTTTGGCGAAATCAGCTCTGCGGTCAGCACTGGTTTGTTTTGTTTTACCAGCGCTGACTACGAAGCATGTGAGTGTTCCGATTTGAGCTAGACTCGATCCAACTTCAGCCATTGATCCAAACTTCAGACATACGTAAAACTCAGACATCTCTACAATATATACCACTCAAAATCAACGTTAGGCCCATATCGGCTTTTTGACTTCAGCTTACTTTCAGCAAAGTAAGCTCCCACTCCCGCCTCCACATCTAGATCCGATATTAAAGAGTATCTATGAATTTGGAGACTAATCCCAACCTTATTTTAAAAGGTCTAACTTTAGATTATTAACTATTATATCGGTGACACAGCCTGCCTAATTAAGTTTAGTATGTGCCTACTTGCCAGCCTTTCTCGCCAAGGTATTTTTAGTATATCGGGTCCACTTTTCCCTTATTTCTTCTCTCCTAGCACAGCACGCTTCATCCTGGTACACAGTTACTAGAATCTTCACTAGAGAAAAAGAGGCACGCCTCGAACGATACGTTATATAATTTAAACAAATATAAACGAGCTAGAATTAGCTGCCTTAGATTTACTAGAGAGTAGGAGCGGAATTTGAACGCCACACTATCTCACTAGATAAATATAAACGAGCTAGAATTGGCTGCCTTAAATTCAATGGAGTGTAAGAGTGCACTTTGAGCGCCTCATTATCGCAGTAAACAACTATGAGCGAGCTAGAATTGGCTGCCTTAAATTCACTATAGGACAGCAGTGTACTTTGAGCGCCACATTGTCTCACTAAACAAAAATATACGCGCTAGAATTGGCTGCCTTAAATTCACCATAGGGTAGGAGTGTACTTTGAACGCCGCATTGCCTCACTAAACGACCATAAACGATCTAGAATTGGCTTCCTTAAACGCTGGGCTAGATCTCCGAAGACTCTGTACAACGGAACAGCTTTGGCGAACACTCTAGGACAGGCTCTCATATAACGAGTGCTACACGTAGAGTACAGGCTGCAAAAGATTCTCCTCCCATTGACAATCTGACTAGCCACCCAACCCATCTCGTACGTTGCCAAGTAGAAATCTTATGATTTATTCCATGGAATTGCTCATTATTGTTTAAGCCGGCTCTAACCAACACTTCACAGAAAAATCGGAATGTCTCATGCGGCCAAAGGGTGGTACGTCGTCCACTGGACGTACACGTTTAAGTGGCAAAAATGCACCAACAAATCAAGCCAGCATACGTGCAATAAACATCCAGAGCAGTGCAGCATGGAACAAACTCCAGATGACACCATCTCACACATATGGTACGGGAGTAGCCCGCCTGGAGAGAAGCTTACAGATGAGGGCAAAAACAAGTGGCATAAGGATGTGGCCTACCCAGAAATCCAAGCATATATTGAATCTCATATTACAAAGTATATGACTGCAAACGTCACAAAAATGCAGAAGAAACCCAAAACTCGTCGCGCGATAGTAGCAGATTACAATTACGCCTACTTGAAAGAAGACAAAATCAATAAACAGGAGAAAGAGCCTGATAAGGGGAAATGCATAGATAAAAAGAAGAAGTAGACAGAGATATTAGTTAACTACATGTAGTGAGGTATGCTATACTTAACCATGCAGTCTAAGGCCAACCAGGTGAGGCTAGGTTCAAGATCGAAACGAGTGACGTAGAAATTTCGAAACTCTTGCATAAAAGCTTTCTGAGTCTTTTATATATTATACAATACCTTCAACTAATCGTATTAATATTAGCGGCCTCTGCTTAACGTGTCGAGTTAGATACTTTGAGATTGCTTAACCATATTTACTCCTAAATAGTTATCCCGGCCTCGATTGCGCCATTCGCATCTTATTCACCTTTTCTGTCAAGATATCTAATGTTCCTGTCAGAATAGCGATGCTGCCTTGCGTTATAAATAATACTATAGTAATATAGTGGAGTATGAACGGCACAAGTGGACAAGCACAGTTGTCTAGCACAGCGGATACCATACCCAGCATCTTAGGCACAAGGAGCGAATCAAGCAATCACACATTAAAACAGATTGATGGAAAGCCTAGAATGAGAGCGTATGATTATACTGTAGTGTAGGTTATATGGCGGGTCATATAAGAATTAAGCTAGGGGAAAAAAGTCCTCCTCTAGTAAGGGAAAATATAACGTATGACCAGCAGCGCAGATAAAGATGATCTCTTGTGGTTATGCATTCGATCAAAAACAAACTCTCGTATGGAACGAAAGCAAGAAAGTAAAGCAAGGATGGGAACAAGCTACCAGCAGAACAGCGGCTCCACCGAAGCATTCTCAACAGCAATTTACATACAAACAATGCCCTACCCCCAACCCAAAGGATTACTAAACCCTCTTAAGCAACAGCTTTAGCACTGGCCCTCATTGGGGTCAATGTAGTAATAGAACGTAGCGGTGTCCGCTGAATCGCCTCCATCCCGGGACTTCTTGACAATCTGACTTCCGTGCTGGCACGCGGTCCTCTCGACCTGAAAGCCGCGATAGCAGCCCTCGTAGCTGAGAAACTGTGGATTGTTCGCGTCAACATTCGTAAGCTCCATATTCATTCTATAGAACTGGCCAGTCCTTTGGCTCTTGTCGTAGTTGTAGCAGTGTGTGACCTTTTGATTTGCTTGGTAGGTTCTCGGGACGATGTTGGTACAGAAGTCCTTGATAGCGTCGTCGACAGTGCCACCATTGACGTAAAGGTCCCAGAATACGTCCCCGCTCCCGTAACACTCGGCGCTCACAAAAGAGGCAGAAGTGGCCAGAAAGGCCATGAGGGAAGCTGCCTTGAAGAACAACATGGTCGAGAGTTTTGCACTGGTTTTAGACCTTTGCTTGAGGGGGAAAGAATGAGTTAGGGTTCGTGGGTCTGGACTAGATGTTGTCGATATGTGAATGTAGCAGCAACGATGAGATGTTCGGATTGAAGGAGAGGGAAGCACAACTCTCAAGTTCTGGAGGATTATATAGTATTTTTCCGTCACCTTTTTTTTTTAACAGGGACTTGTGATATTTGCAACAATCTCAGTCACTGCGCCATTGCATTGCAGACTAACCTCTTTTCATGGGAGGCACTCTTCTCGTCAAATAATGATTCAACAAGTCCCGTGCAGGTTGGCTGGGAAAGAGTTGCCGAATTTCTGTTCAGCCCCGCTGACTGTCCAGCATCGAAGGTGACATTAAGATGTTGGGCTAGTTGGGTAAAGACACCAGAACCAGTAAAGCGCAAGCGAGGTTTCTTCGCGAGGTCAAGTGCTTACCCTCCTATGCAGGGCTGTGGTTCTAGTCCTTAGTTTGTTTTAGTCATGATTTTTAAGGACTAACTTAGTCTTTGTCCAGAGCTTGGACTAACTGAAGATATTTTGTCCTTTTTAATCAATCGATATGGATATAAATATATTTTTTTAATTTTTTTAAACCAGTTTTATATATCTATCTATTATCTATTTGAGTATTTTTACTGATGCGACTTTAAGATTTAATTTTTATTTATTTATTAAAAATTTGTATAATTTCAACATTGGTCGAAGTCAAGATTCTGACTAAACTGACTAAAATCACAGCTCTGCTCTTATGGTGCGGCTTTGGGGGACTTTCGGGTACAGATTGCTTCCTTTCAAAGTCTTGGCAAAATAATTATGCGACTCCGATGTTACAATGCCAGGGTTAGAGCGGCCGAATTACACGATGGCTATCAACTCGGTCAGGAACTGTTATGTCAAGTTTCCGATGACCAATTTCTCGCCGAGACGCTCCACAATTTACTGTCTGCCCTTGGGTTTCACGCACTGATTAAGAATTGAAGCCCCGCTGCTTTCTTGGTGGAATTGAGCGCCATTGGCCCTTCTTATAGCGGCAAACTCGACCAACGTCGGAGTTGATATTGTTCGGACCAGCCACTGCGAACCCGTTTTCTTTGTAGCACTGAGCCTTACTGGGAACCCCGAGTCGAAGAGGTTACGAGGCACCTGCGAGCCTTGCCCGCTCAACTTGAACGTTAAGTTTACTACCATGTCGCTAAGGCCTGCACTATCTATATATAGGCACCATAACAATGTATTGACCTTCTCGTATCTCATATCCTGGCTAAATTCTCAGCTGTTGGGTTTATCTAGTGGTCCAAAGATTAAGATATATCCGTTCCTGGCACCAATCTCGCCCCAGCTGGCAGCTCGACAGACAACGCCTAGACAGTGGATACCGAAGATCACATCTTCAGCCCCGCTAATGGGGAGTATTAAGGGACGGAAGCGCACTAAGCCATTATGTACCCTTCTTAAGCAGTCAGCTCGATTAGGAAGCTGGCCGAGACGTTTATGTTTTTATATGATCTGAGTATAAGTCAAAGCGGCGGCAACCTAATCACGCAAAAGCACATTTCTATTGAGGATGAGGCTTTGGAAACACGGCCCATGATCAGACTTTAGGATGCCAGCTGTAAAGTGTAGTGGCAAACAATAGCGATTCGGAGGAAATATGCGGTAACGACAGGGCTCTGACAAACGCATCTAGGCGAGCAAAAGAAAAGAGAAGGGCGGAGTGTCATTGAGTCTGCTAGGATTCTAAGCAGGCTCTCTTCTCCCGATCTACTCTGCCACCGGGTCGGCGGCGGTGACATCCAGATCCTTCCCAATGAACGCGAATTCCAAGCCCTCTCGCAAGACTCCATCGTGTTTACTCCCGTAAGGGAACGGTTTCGACTCGCCCGTCATCTGGTAGCCACGGCGATGGTACCAAGCGACCAGCTCCGTGCGGGCCGAGACGACGTCCATCTCCATCCTCTTGCTGCCCCATCTCTTCCGGGTGTAATCTTCTGCATACTCAAGCATCTGGCGTCCGAGGCCGGTGCTGTGGAACATCGGGTCGACGGCCAGCATGGCGAGCCACGCCTTGTTTTCGTCGACCTTGCGGACCCCACAGGTTGCGAGGAGTAGCCCGCTCTCGTCAGCGCCGACCAGGAGCCCGCTCTCGGGGATGGCTAGCCGATCGATGATCTCCTGCGCACTGGTGACGTCAATGCGCTCACTGGTCAGGAAGACCTGCGTGGTGTTGTCGGCGCGAAAGGCCGCGTTGATGAGCGCCTCGAGGCGAGCAACATCGTCGTGGGTGGCGAGGCGGAAGCTGAGCGTGGTGGTGGCCATGTTGCGCGCAGCGGTAGAACTGAGAATTTTGCAGTGTTTTTATTAAGGTGTTGGATTGCGACTGTCTTGTTTATACTCTCGTCGTCATCGCCATCATCCTCGTGCCGTGAAGTTTGCTTTTATACCGGATTGGGTAGACGCGAAGTAAGGCCAGGACCTAGGAAACGTTGGCGGCCGCGGCGGCCCTGGTAAATTAGGGTGTGTGCCAGGGCGCGCCCCGGGTCGTCGCACGCCGGAAGAAGGGCGCGCGCCTAATAATGGGCCCAGTTGTCGGGGCTAAGCGGCCGAAACAGGCAGGTAAGGCTTTAAAAGCCTCACCACGCGCGGCTACCGCCAAGTTTGCGCCGACGCCCTTTCGGCCGCTCAATTCCGTATTCTATTTTTCAAGGGGAGACATCATTCTGTAGGTAGCAAAATGCAACCTGAAGAAACATCCCTCAAGCGCACCGAAGTAAACGATACACGCAGGCACCCTCACGGCGCATATGCATGTGCTTCGGTCAATATAGGTATTTAGAGGCTCCGCTACTACCGCCACTACTGGTGCACGGTGTGGACCATAATACAGCACCATCACGTCGCTTTTTGTAAGGAAACTAGAGCATCAATCGTTACTTTAGGCACTACTTTGGGCAAGGTACCGAGAAATAAGGATAACTGCCCAGGTAATAAAGGCTAGAAACACCTGACTTACAGAGCGACAACATTCTTAAAAATGAAGCATTTAGGAGGAATAGTGGCTAAGAATTCAGATGTCAAGATATTATTCAAATTAGGGTATAAAGGGTATCCGTGGCGCTCAATTGTTGATGAGACATGTTACTATTGTTTCCGTCGACAGTCTTGCCCTGGCCATTAATTTAGGAGCCGCGAACTGACCCGGCTACGTAATTTGGCTTCTCACTTCCCTCGCCATCCTCATTATTTTCGTCGCTCTCGCTGTCATTGAAAGACCATTCGTCGAGTTCTTGTTCTGCGTTGTCCACTGAGGAAGAGAACATGGTAACTGTGGTGAAGACGTCAATAGCAGATGAATGATACATCTGGTCATTCCCGAACACCAAAGGCCCCGGGTGCCTTTCCGCTAGCACCCTCCTTCTTCTGATGGGAGGGAATATAGTTGCCTGCCAACGACCAATTCAGCCAAGTTTTCAGCGTAGATGGTTGGGTGGCAACCCGAATTTGGATCTTCTGGAAACGATGAACCCGTTAAAAGGCCCGAGAGTGGTATCGGTCAGGAAAGGCTGCCCCCAACCCCAACCCCGGGGAGGTCTTTCATGATCCAGCTCGTTGCAACATCCTCTCGGACCTGTCTTCACAGTCGCGCATCCGGCGAGCAAAACGACAGCAATTTTATGGAATGACTTGTTTCTCTATTAGAGAGCCACTCAGTCGCGGCGACAAATAGAATTTTAACAGTTATCGTACTCGTTTGTATGTCGGCGCAGGCTGGGCAAACAACCGCCTTCGCTATATGAATAACTCGTTGCGATTTCCGACGCATTCAAAGACCGTAGCGTCCAGGGCTATAGCTTAAGGGGTATGTCAGCGGGTCAGTTGAGAAGGCAGTAGGTAACTGGGATGAGCTTAACACAACGTGATAGCTTTTACTCACCGAGAGTGGGCTGCTGCAGTCACCACTGTGCTAGACACCCTCGTCCCGGCTACTAAGCTCGGGAAAGTGATGCAATCTCGATAAATAAAGAATAGGGTCTATTAAATTTTGAAAGGTGCATTATCGATGAGGTATTTGAGAATTTTTGATTATTTAACGTTGGGGTCTACAAGGACTATCCGACTTCTCGCGCCTTTTCTCTGTTCGAATATGGCACTAGCCCCGCGTCATCGCGATCGTGGTCCACGGGGTAACTTCCATTTTCCTGAGCTTCTTTCTCAGGACCGTCAGATAGTCGTGTATAGGGCCATCAGACTGCCCAGGGGCCAAGTGGTTGCATTGGCTTACATTACCTATGTAGGTACCGCTGTTTAACTGTGAAGTCCGTCGGTCAGGGTGTTCCCGACGGCGGGATTGGCGCATGGTCCCCACTCCACTCACCGTTCAGCTATAGGCCGCCCTCGAGGAAGGTTCACGCATTTAGTAAGCTAAGCGAATCCGAGTCCGGTGGCGCTCCGCTCCGGCCGGTCGGGGTTGAAACCTTCCACTTCCGCTCATCTTTACGACGAGGTTAAAGCTCTGCAATCACCAAGAACGTCGCGCCTTGGCCCCGAGTACTGTCCCAAGTCTCGTCCCAGCTTGTACTACGAAACTTGTGATCTACAGTTCGCCGAGCCGCTGCCCGACATGAGCGACAAAGAAGGCGCGACGATGCGTCTTTATCAAATTAAGGCGCCGGGTCCGCTTTCCCAGAGCGTTAAGCTCATAACCGCGCCCCAGCCATCCACGACTCTCGAAGAAGGCAAAATTCTCGTCAAGGTCGCCTTCGCGGGTCTCAACCCCTTGGACTACAAGGTCGCTGAAGGTGGGCTTGTCAGCAAAATCCAGTTTCGGTTTCCCAAATGCCCTGGCATGGACTTCAGCGGCGTTGTCGTTGCGGTTGGCGCTGGCGTGCCAGATATCAAGCCGGGTGACAACGTGATGGGCCGCATGCATCCTTTCCAGTCCGGAGGCTCCCTGTCCGAGTACTTGATCGCATCGCGCGACGACATTGGGGTGCTTCCCGGCAACGTCACACTAGAACAAGCCGGAGGTGCGCCGACCGTGGCGTTGACGGCGTATCAGACTATGGCTCCCTTCGTCCAAGCTGGCGACAAGGTCTTCATCAACGGCGGGTCTGGCGGCACCGGTACCTATGCCATTCAGGTTGCCAAGGCGCTGGGCTGCCAAGTCACGGTAACCTGTTCGACAGGCAAGGTCGCCCTCTGTAAGGAGCTCGGCGCGGACGAGATCATTGACTACACAAATACGGACGTTGCTGCAAAGTTGCGTGAGGGCGGCAAACTATACAAAGTTGCCGTAGATAACGTTGGGAAAACAAACCTATTTAGCATTGCGGATCAGTTTCTTGTGCCCGATGGACGGTTTAGGCTCGTCGGAGCTCCAAGTTCGCTTGGGACAGCGTTGAGCTTGGCGTCGAATATGGTCTCGAGCAAGCTGCTGCCGACCTACCTCGGCGGAAGCAAGCACAAATTCGACGCATTTGTCACAAAAAATTCCCACGAAGAACTTACGCAGATTGCAGAATGGATGGGAGAAGGAAAGGTCAAGACGGTAGTCGACTCGGTGTTCCCGTTCGAGGAGGCACTCAAGGCGTTTGAGAAGTTGAAGACAGGATCCAGCACCGGAAAGGTGCTTGTGTCGGTACAGAAAGAGGAAGCCTGAAAGAATTTGGCCAATCTAAAACAACATGCCAAAGGCGATGTCACTAATGAGTCAGAGGTCTCAGACACGTCCCTGAGGATGAAGTCGACCTCGCTTGTCACCTGACGCAGGAGAAAATTCGCGATGTAGTATTAATTGACATGGTTATTCGATATGATACCCATTTAGGAGTTTCCTCTTGGTTATGATTTGTTCCACAGTGATTTTGTAATTACTGATGACTCGGATCGGTAAGTTGATGAGTCCTTGAACTCTAGGTTGTGATCCTAAGTGATCCTACGACCCTGTCATTCCCGAGAGCAGATTGGAAGAAAGTCCGCAATTAACAACAGGAGTCACGGAAAGAGCATTTTCCATGGCAGCAAGAACACCCTAGATCCATGTGCCCACCCCTGAGTGTCATCGCTTCCACATCCGGTCGAGAGGCTCTGCTACCTACACGATCGTCAAACGGGGAGGACCGAGAAAGCAGTGAGCGTCCTTACCGGCTGCTGGCTCACAAGAGTGGCGGGTCCAGCTTTTGTCTTGGCATCCATCGGCTGTGGCAGCCTTGGCTGTTCGGTCGTCGGCATCTTGCGTATCAACGGCTGCTAGAGATTGTGAAGGAGTCGTTTGTGTCCTGCGCCTGGGACGTGGGTTGCAGCGTGGGAGAAGAGGTGAAATACCCTGACCCGTGGCTGTTCGCTCTTTATCCTCAGCCTGTGGCGGCCTCCTACCCCCTTGCCAAGACCCAGCTGATGATGATAACCTCGCTAGCCATCGTGGCTAGAGGGTGCGCCACCGCCCTCTTTAATCGCCCGGTTGCGCTTTTGATGTTAGTGCCGACAAGCTTGGTTAGACCCCGGCTCAGCTATGGTACCAGACGGCCTAGAACGAAGACGAAAAGGAACAAAGAGGCGCCTCCAATTTAGTTCCCTGTATCTCGCTTCGGAGCACGGCGATTGACTGGGGCGCGTGATGAATACCTCGATTGCCGAATTGGGCGATGGCCGGATTGGGTAAAGGAAGAAAGCCCAATAGGGAACATTGATTTTAGAGCTCGGGTGTATGTGCATAGGTGTATACCTACCCTCAAAAAGTTTCCGCACCTTTCGGAATTGAAATCAAAGGCCTCATATAAACTCGCTACAGGCCCACTCAACCATTGCGACCAACTCGATCACCGCGAACCAAATGAAACTGGGCACAGCATCATGCATCGCTCGGCCGCGCTCGACCTTCTGGCATCCGATCTTGCCCAGTTGGACTATCACTAATCATGCCCACTCTGACAACTCGGTAACCCGGCTTACTATGGTGTGGACCTCGGATCTAATGTGATCATAATATTTGTAGGTAGCTTCCCTCATGTACGCCACGATGAGAGTGGCGGCTTTGTTCCAACTTTTCAGCTGTACCTTTCGTCTACACCAGAATCGAGCTTACCGACAGATCCCACCGCGCCTACACGAATGCTCCCAGAGTTTACTAGCCGGAACCAGAACCAGCCGGGTTATACAAACACGTTGTCTGCAGTGAGCCATGGGCACCAATAAAACTGCTCGCCGTAACCCTTGATACGACGTGGAATGTGACAGGGTGAGCGCGGGCAGGAAAGATGGTGAGGTAATCGTAGCGAGCACCACTAGCGACAATGCTCCGCGATAGACACTCCCTGGTCGTATTCACCGACCTATATTTACCGATCGGTAGGCACCGCTAGATATTCGCCGGTTCAATAATCGCTCATTCGCTGTTTATACCGCCTTAGGAACTTCGTAAATTCTTTGAGGGGAACGAAGGACCAGTTGGAATGTCCGAGCGGGGCCACAGAGAATATAAAATTTGAGGCAGGCCGCAAGACGAGACAAGCCAGCCAACCCCTCCTTTGTGCTACATTGAGCGAAGCTGCCGTGTCCTTTACTTTCCCCTTCACGCACCAAAGTATTCCCAGTTTTCGGGCAGCCAACCGGAAAGATATTGACTACACGAGTGACGCGAACCATGGGGCTGTATAAGGATCTGCCAAAAGGCCTTAACGAGGTCGACATTGTCATTGCCGGCGGTGAGATTCACGTCACAGAAACGCCCTCACGCGTTAGTTGTACATTCTAACGATACTCTCAATCTAGGGGGGACTGCAGCTTGTATTGTCGCCTCTAGGCTCTCTGAAGCTGACCCGTCACTCTCCATCCTTGTGATAGAAAGAGGTCCGAACAACCAAAATGTGGACAAAGTTGTCCGCCCGGCCCTCTTACTTGAGAATATCGCCCCAGGGAGCAACAGCGCTATATTCTACAAGGGGAACAAGGCCCCGCAACTCAATGACAGGGAACCCATCGTCCCTACAGGCGGGATCCTAGGCGGAGGCTCTTCGATTAACTTTATGATGTGAGACTCACTATGCCTGCCACTCCCCACGTATTAGATCGCTGCTAATGCCAAGAAGATACACACGCCCTCCACGTTGTGACTTCGATTCTTGGAATTCCCCTGGCTGGAGTGCGGATGAGCTTATTCCTTTTTCCAATAAGGTAATCATTCAGGCTGCTGGTTGTGCGCGCTTTCTCTCATTCCGATAGCTCGAAACCTACCAGGGCTATGGGCCGAAGGAGGCACACGGGTCGTCCGGGCCCGTGGGTGTTACCTATGACACCTTCCGTTCTTCAAGGATCGAGTCCGAATTTCTTTCCGCCGCTGGAAAGCTCGGTATCCAAGAGCTGCAGGATCTGCAAGACTTTAAGTCTAGCAACGGCGTCGCACGCTACGGACGATACGTAGGGACAGATGGCCGTCGATCAGATACTGCACACCGGTATCTGCACCCTCTCCTGCAGGATGGCAAGCACCCGAACTTGCATGTTCTCGTAGAGCATCAAGTTGTTCGCGTCTTATTCGATGATAAAAAGCGGGCGGTCGGTGTTGAGTTCACCGCAACCGCAGGGCTTGCGCCAGAGACATCGGCAGGCACGGCAGCTAAGTTGAGCGTTCGGGCAAGAAAGATGGTCGTCGTTTCCTGTGGCGCTCTAGCATCGCCCGGGGTTCTCGAGCGATCCGGGATAGGCAGTCCAGAGGTCCTGAAGAAGGCATCCGTCCCAGTCCTTGTAGACCTCCCAGGTGTCGGGCATGATTATCAAGATCACCACCTCGCCGCCATACTCTACAAAACGGACCTCGAGCCCAACGAGACTAACGACGCGCTCATGACCGGCCGTGCGGACCGCGTTGCGATGCTGGCCGGTGATGACGCTATGCTCAGCTGGAACACTGTTGATGTAGGGGCGAGGCTCCAGCCTACAGAGGCCGAGGCCGAAGCCCTGGGCCCTCAGTTCAAGGCAAAATGGGAGAAAGACTTCAAGGAATACCCGGATCGTCCTATCATGTTGTTCGCCCTCGCAAGCATGTAAGCATCCCACCAACCCAACTGCATGCGTCCAGAAAAGAACAGCTAACGCAGGAAGGCTTCTTGGTGACTATTCCCTCGTTCCCGAAGGCCAATATCTAACAGTCGGTGCCTACACGGCTTACCCCTACTCCCGTGGGCATGTGCATATTACTGGTCCGGAAGTAACGGATCCAATCGACTTCGAGACTGGCTTTTTCAGCGATGCCGGCGATGTCGACATAAAGAAACAAGTCTGGGCCTATAAAAAGCAGCGCGAAATCTTGCGGCGAATGAGTCTGTTCAGAGGCGAAGTCGCATTTGGACATCCTGCCTTCCCCCCTGGATCGAAGGCTGCCCTCGCCGACGGACCTCTGGAGGGGGAGATCCAAGACATTCAGTACTCGGCTGAAGACGATGAGGCGATAGAGCAGTACCTCCGCAACACAATCCAGACATCTTGGCACGCGCTTGGGACGGTCAAGATGGCCCCCCGCGAGCAGATGGGCGCAGTCGATAAGGATCTAAACGTGTACGGTACCACGGCGTTGAAAGTCATCGATTTGAGCATCCCGCCGGAGAACGTTGCGGCTAATACTAATAATGTTGCGTTGACGATCGGCGAGAAGGGCGCAGACATCGTCGCTCGGGAGCTTGGTATCGAGCTAAAGGCCTGCTAATTCACATGCATGTATACATCTCACTCGGCGGGAGACGCGTCAGGTAGTGGCACCAATTGTTATCTCTTAATAGATCTCGCTACTGTTTGTACGTTGAAGAGATGCTATAGAGTGACCCTATTAGCATCAGAGGTAATACTGCAAAGCAGCGGGTGAACCCAAGCCAGAGAACCGAGACGATGCGACAAATAAACGCAAACTTAGACCAGGCGGTATTGCCTGAAAAGAGGAGAAGAGCTTTGAGAAAAAGCAACTAACACTCCTGCAAAGACAACAGGCGGCGTGATTGAGACATGAGTGGAGCTGTCATTAGGTCCACTAATTGTCAAGTAAAGTGCGCGCGGGCTTGGATTGGGTCTAAGAAGGATGCCCAGTGCAAGGTGATCGGTAAGACGGAGTAGCAATACGGCCACAGCGACTTGGTTGTATACTCAAGCAATCTTCTGATCTCATAGACAATCTCCTTCTCTAATCCGAATCGGGGCATTTCTTACTTTAATCTTTCTTAGCCGCAAAGGCTGCGAGGGGTTTTTGGATTGGCGGTCTGACGTTTGTGCACAAGTCCGACTTACGCGTCCCCAGGCGCCTTGGCGGCGTTGCATGCAGTCTCATGTCCCCCTCACTTTTCTTCCCAACCGCTCCCCCGTCTCTGTATCAACAACTAAACAAAACAGTTACTGCGGAATGGAGGACCAGACCATTTCTATCATCGCCCAATGCTTTTGTAAGGCACAAACGTTCACCACAGCTGTCCCCGAAGCGACGCTGCCTCTTGAAGCAACATGCTGTCACTGCGACTCCTGCCGGCATCTTACCGGCGCTCTCTACTTTCCCAACGTCGAGTGGCCGAAGCTCAATGAAGACCTCTCCTCGCTCAAGTGCTACTCGTATTCAAAGAAAATCGATATGTTCTTCTGTGAGACTTGCTCGTGTCTTATGTTCTGGCGCCACGCTGGAACACAGCACCCAGCCTATGTAGCGACGTCCGTGCTGGAACATAAGGAGAACCTAGTTCGCTACATCAGACACATCTTCGTGGGGGATACGATCGACGGAGGGCTATCGATGTGTCTGCGAAAGAGCCAGGATGGAAGAATCATCAAGCGTTGGGTAGGCTACGACCCCGATATTGGCCCACCGAGCGACGAGCTCCCGTACGACTGGCCGGCGCAGTCCACCTTTCCACCATTGGATGCCATCGCATCTCCGGAAAGAACACCAATTCGGTGTCATTGCGGAGGTATCGACTTTGTCTTGCGAAGTGCAGTTGACTTGGCGGGCCGACCACATAGTGAGCTACCGTGGTGTGTCGAGCCTTCCACTTATAAGTATCTCGCAATCACGGATGTGTGTGACCCATGTCGGCTCTCACTAGGCGCCGACATATTGAACTGGACCTTTGCGCCCCTGTCGCACATTGAGTTTCCACCCAGCACTGCGGAGGAGGAGACCAGAGACCGCCTTCCTGCGACAGTCTCAGAGCTGCACGCGGCCGTGCTGGCAGAGACCAAGGACCCACGTTTGGGCACCATGTCTTGCTACAAGACCTCCGAGCGCGTCGAGCGCTATTTCTGCTCTCGCTGTTCTGCGGCTGTGTTCTTTGCATCTCACGGTAGTCCTGACATGGTGGACATTGCGGTCGGGCTGCTCCACCATCCTGACGGAGCCCGGGCAGAGGGCTTACTGATCTGGAATTTGGGAAGGACGTCTTGGATCACGGACGTGGAACACGGCTGGAGGCATGACCTCGCCCATGGATTATTGAAGGAGAGCGAGGAATGGCGAATCGAGCGCGGACTTCCGAAGAATTGGCTTAGGATCAAGGCAGAGGCAAAGGAAGCTAAAGAGGCAAAGGAAGCTAAAGAGGCAGAGGAAGCTAAAGAGGCAGAGGAAGCTAAAGAGGCAGCGAAGAGCGCGGAATAGGGATGGATTTATTATAGCAGTGCCGAAACAAATGTGTCGCTTCTCACTGGTCGGGGTTACCCTATGATCGGTATACCCAGTGCTATGAACGACGGCTCATAAGTTCATCTAAACGGAATTTTCATTCTCTCATCGTTACGCTATTATACGCATATCAGACCCGACTAGCCTCCAATTCTGCCAGTTCAAATACTGGCTTAGCGCTGAACCAACCTGCGGCCTCAGATCCCACTGTTTTATACGTGTAGGCAGCGTCTTCCTCTGTGACCTTGACTGTCTCTCCTCCTCGGCCAGCCGCCGCCGCATCGGCAAGAAGCTGCGCCTGGCAACTTTTCTCCAACGCCAGATACCAGAAGATACAGCTCTCCACCGTTTTCCCGCAGGTGATTAAGCCATGGTTCCGTAAAATAGCGGCCTTTTTGTCACCCAAGGCGGCGGCGATAGCCCCGGCTTCTTCCGAGTCCAGGACTACTCCGTTAGAAGCGTATGAGACTATATCGTTGTAAAAGGCACACGAGTCCTGGGTGATGATATCCAAGTTGCGACCAAGTGCGCTGAATGCTTTTCCATAGACAGAGTGGGAGTGTGCAACGCAGTTGATCTCCGGCCGCGCTTGGTGGACTGCGTGGTGGATGGCATATGCTTCTGCAGTTAGTTCCGAGGTCACTTATACACCACTCCCAAACAACTCACCAGCTGCGTTGAGAAGCCGCACCGGTCCCCCTTCCACCACTTTCCCCTCAGAGTTGACCAAGATGAGATCGTCTACTGTCATGTTCTGCCAGGCTTTGCCAAAAGGGTTCAGCCAAAAGCTAGTGGGGTCAACGGGATCCTGCAGTATGTTAGCTATATGTGCCATATATGAAAGGCGGGCTCCAAGCGAACGTGAAATGATACGGTGCTTACCCTGAGCGTAATGTGCCCGGCCACGCCGTCGTCGAACCCATACTTGGCGAAAATACGGAACGCCAGGGCCAGACGGGTCTTCATGTATGCTCTTGCTTCATGCGCATTCTCGAAGGACGGCATGCCGATATCTGCAAGCTTAGGCATCTCGACCTTCGGCTTCTCTTTCAGCCCGTCTCTGTAAAGGGTGTCCGGCTCGGCGCTAGCGTCGGCACTCCGCGACCCAGCCTCCATAGAAAGAGACATGTCTAACAGAAAGTGTAGATAAAAGTATATGAGGCGCCGCGAGGACTGGTCTCGAGAGTTAGGAAAGACGGGTTAGGGCAAGTATCTTTATATCCCGGGGACGACAATATACAGCATACCTATTAGAGGTAATGTGCACGTATGCTTAACCGATGGTGGAGCCACCATCATGCGATAGTCTCGGCCTGGACTAAAATCGTACCAAAAAACTCGTCGGAGTTAGCCCACAGCCTCGGCACGATTCCCAGTGGTAAAAGCTCGCTACCAAGAAGAGATGGCATCAAACAAGTCTATAGTCTATGTTCTTTCGACTCAGCATGTGAAAGGCTCACTGAAATCTCAAAAGAAGAAGTACTTTTCTGATCCGCTGTTCGTTCCCCGCTGTGAGGCAGACGCTAAAGTTGGGAGAAGTGCGGGGTCTCCAGAGGCAATCGTGTTCCTCCCGGAGGTAAAGCCAGTGGAATCGGCGCAGGGACGCATACACTTGCCTTGCTAATTACCTAGATACCTCCTTGTATCTTAATTACACTACCAGTCCCAGAGAATATAGTTCTTCCGTGATATCCTAACTATGTGGTTTGAGTATACCTGCATGTGGTTGCTAATGCATCTCCTTCCCCGCTCGGGAGACGCAACTTTTCTCGAAGCATCCGTCACTGTGAGGTCCAAAAAATTGAACCGGTTGAAGGAAGACAAGTCAGCTTTAGACAGTGTGCTCCGGATTGTCGAAAGCTTCAACGTCATGTTCTCCTGGCCTAGGATAGAATATCCTTTGTCAAGGACTCGTAGCCAGCTATCTGCACAGTCACCATCAATAAGTACAACCTGGAGCTATTCCACTATCGTGACTTAGGGTATAACAAACAGTCTCTTCGTCGATAGATCCAATAGAGTAAATACTTCCGAAGCTGAAGTGCCTATGCTCCTGGCTCCATAGACCCTTGCCATCAAACCACTACCTACTTTGTACACTTATTGACAACCAATCCGTTCTCGAAATTCGCCCCACATTCAACTTTCACGGTAATCGATTCGAGGATATGACCCACATCAGTGCCTCTCCTATACATGGGGCCTACCCAGGAGAAACGACACGAGCAAGCGATGGGCTGTCCTCGGTGACATGGAAATTTTCATCCAGCAAAATCTCAACGACACACTGTACTGGCTATACTGACTCTGTCCACTAAATGGCTTGCATGATATGGGCTATATGGATCGTGAGCTATTCTGATCGATTTAATTGAGTATTGATTGTGCGATTATAGCGAGCTGTGGAGATATTTTGCACCATGAATGTTTTTGCGGAAGCATTGCCAGAACTCGCCATCACTCGTATAACTAGCCCACCTACCTACCTAGGCTAAACCCTATATTATGTCAGCAAGCAACACTGACACAGCTGTAGTTAGGCAGCATTACGGCGCTCGCTCCTCGTTCGTACGTCAACCCCTCCAGGCCGCACGCCACAATTCCCGCTCGTCCTGCAACTAACAACATCTAAAAGCACACACGCTCTAAACCGAACCCAAGCTCAAGGTGCGTCGCTAGAAAACGTGAAAGATGGCTGAAGATGCCCGCAATACATACCTCCCGGGCCACAAGCCCTCTCAAGTGAAGCACCATGAGTGGCGCACCATTGAGAACAGCTGCGCCTATCTCCTACCGGTCCTTCATGAACTGCATACAGCAAACCCCTCCTTGAAGCTACTGGACGTCGGTGCCGGCTCCGGCACCATCACGGCTGGGCTAGCCCAGCTCATCCAACCTAGCGGCCACGTCACGGCCACAGACTTGTCGGAGGCGATCTTGACGCGCGCCCGCGACCTCATGGCCGCCCGCGGCGACGTTGATATGGACCGTATCGCCTTCCAGCAGGGTGATGCCTACCATTTGCCCTTCCCCGACGACACCTTCGACGTCACTCACTGCCACCAAATGTTGGCCCATCTGCGCGACCCTGCCGACGCCCTGCGCGAGATGATCCGCGTCACCCGGCCCGGCGGGGTTGTCGCCGCCCGCGAGGCCGACATCTCCACGATGTGCGCGTGGCCGGCAGACCCGATCCTTCTCCAGTTCCATGAATTCACCAAAGCGATGCACTGCAGCGCAGGGGGTAGCAGCACCGCCGGCCGGCAGCTCCTTTCATGGGCACTGAAGGCCGGGGCGAAACGGGATCAGATTACAGCTTCGTTTGGGGCGCGATGCTATAGCTCGCCCGAAGACAAGAAAATGTGTGGTGAGTTCTACCGCTAAGGACGCCGACGGCGGCCCAGCAGCAAGGTTGCGTTTTCACTCCTAGGTTTCCTGGACTGACCTTCCTTCACCTACAGCCGGGGCTATGATAGAACGCGTATTGCGAGGAGAGATGGGTAAAAAAGGCATGGAGTTGGGGCTGATCAAAGAAGGCGACGCAGAGCAATTTGCCAAGGCTTGGGAAGACTGGATGAACAGTGATGATGCCATCCATGCTTCGATGAACGGGGAGGTTATCATACGGAAATAATGAACCAAGGGACATACTTCTATGCATATGTCCCTATATACCTAGCCAAGTGGGCCTTGTGGATGCCGTTAAACCTCTCAGCGGGGCTGGCGCGAATGATTATGGCTACACTAGGTATATAAAAAGGGGAAGAATCTGACTTATATTAAATAGGAGAACACCAGCAGAGAGTAACAATAAATAGAAAATAAGTATCCGATTAGGAAGGTTCTTCAAACTTTCTCTCTTTTACAGTATCGACTGCGTGAGAATGGGTTTGCGAGAGACTCCGTGTTTTTACTTTCTAGCAGATTCTCACGCGAAGGAACTGAGCAACTTCACTGTTGTAGATTGCGACTATAAAGAAACGGCTCTATCTATATCGAAATTACATGACAGAGATCAAAAGAAACTGGGCATCGGTCCCACTCGTTCCCGAGACAAACCATCCTGCGTGTTAGCCTCTAATCGCCTTGTTCGCTTACACAGTGAGGCTTTCAGCGAAGAAGGTAACCAACTTCTCCAGATGCCCATCCACATGATCATAAAGTTCAATGTGAGTCCTGCCCGGCACGATGAACAGCTCCTTAGGCTCACGGGCACGGCGGATGCCGTCCTCGCTGAAGATGCGGGTGTCAGCCTTGCTACCAGCAATCATCAGCAGCGGCCGAGGGCTAATCATATGGACAAAGGCGAACGGATCAAAGGTGGCAAAAACGTCATAGCAGCGGCGCGGGAAGAAACCAGTGGACCGCGGGTGTTGAGCACGGGGCGTGCGGTAGTAGTCGGTGCCCTCGTGGAAATCATTGCTCGCTCCATCGGCCGTATCGGAGGGCTCGTTGGATGGTAGGAAATCTACCATTGCCGGGTTGCCTCCCTGCTTCATCTCCTGGATCCGATCCTGGCCCGTCTGGGTCAAGAGGCCGGTGAGGGTCGCGGAGTTGATAGTCTGGCTTGTTCCCACTATAGTATAGGTGGTCAGTAGCTATTCACAGAAATCTCCAGAAATTACATACGAATCCCTTCACGCGTCACCCGACCACAATCGACGAGAGACACCGTCGCCAAGGCCTTAATGCGGAGATCAGATGCGGCTGTGAAGGCGGAGTAGCCACCTCCGGCGCAGATGCCCAGAGTTCCGATCCGTTCTGGGTCGACCTCCGGGAGGAGCGAGAGATACGACACGGCCGACCTGAGATCTTCAGACCTCTGGTAGGGGTCTTCAAGCCCCCTCGGCTCTCCCTCGCTCTCTCCCTGGTAAGCCGCATCGAAGGCGAGGGTGATGAAGCCCTTTTCGGCGAGCAGCCTAGCGTGGAGGCCTGCCGTCTGCTCCTTCACGCCCGTGAATGGATGAACGACAGCGAGAGCCGCCCGTTTGCGATCCGGCGCTGCGTCCGTGGGGAGATAGAGATCTCCTACGACTTTCATGCCGCTGCTGAGGAAGGTCACCTTGCGTGGTGTCATAGTGGTGCTGGGCGAGGACATGGTGTTACGCGGGACGGAACTGATTCTAGGGGAACTGAGAAGTGTCGAAGATGACAAGACTTTGCAAAGGGCTGGGTGAGAAGAAGCAGCGTTGATGATGTGAAGGTGTATCTGCGCTGGTTGAGAAGAGAAGAGACCACTGGACTACACAAAGGAGAGCCATGACTTTATATTATTTTCAGTTACAGAGATGATGCCGCTGGTATCAGTGTCGTCGACACTGATCCGTGTCAGTTACCCAAACGGGTAAACAGTCTGAGAATGCAGGGTGCTAGCATCTATGTGGCAGCCTCATAGACACTTAGTAGTAAGTGTCGGTTACCCAAGCCGGCAGACTGCAGACAGAGTATACCATACTTCGAGCGGCTATTGAACATTAATCCGCGCGGGTTACCTAACTCGGCAATTTGTTTTGCGAGTAATGTACGCTGTATAAGTGTCAAGAGCGCCTTGCCTAGACGCAATCGTTTCGGTTACCAAAATAGGTGAACGGTCCGACATTATACTCTGCAGTGTAATTAGCATAAGAGGCGCGGAGAGGACCGATAATCGCGTAGACTGTTCCGAAATCTACGCAGGCAGATGCAAGTATAGTGATGTTGGTAGCCCGTGGGGGCGGTTACGGTTGTGCAGGATGCATGTTGTTCGCCTTGCATCCCTCGCAGTGGTATCAAGGAGACCACGTCTTGGTTGCCTGGGTAGGGTTAGCGCGTGAAGCCAGCCCATTGTAAAATTGCAGCGCTAAGGAGCGCGCTATTCCTGTTCGAAGCCAGAGACGAGGTGCAAGGATGAGGATAAGGCCCTTCGAGCTCTTTCCAAATGCGAAGGGCTGCGGGGCAACTGCCAGTGGGCCTACCTTATATCTGCGGCTCGCCTGCGGGGAGCCTAAAGCTCGTCACACCCGAACCTAGTCAGATCGTTTAGGTTACCCGAAAAAGGTGTCCTGATTCTCGTCAGACCGACGCTACGCCCTAAACACCACGCGATTCTTGTGTCGGCAGAGCGATGGTTGGCCAGGAGCCACTCCACAGGCGACGCAAGAAACACACACGGAGTCGCACGGGCTGCGTCCCCTGCAGGGAAAGACACGTACGATGCGACGAGACGCGACCTGGCTGGTAAGCGAGCACATGGGGATGTGGTGGGCGAAGCATTTTCCACATCGAATTGACACATGGAAAAGTGCAAATTGCATGAGAATCAGCAGGGAATGCCAGTACCCGGACTGGGGCCAGGATATTGTAGACCGCGCTACCAAGACGAAGCTGCCCGGCGTCCAAGCCCCGTGGCAAATGGGCCCTGTCATGGCTCTCGCGACTGTGGCTGTGGCTGATCCATTTGATACGCTCCCCATCGAGATGCCTTTCCGATCTATGGAGCTATTACGTTACTGTAAGTTTGGGCCAGTAGCATCCTTCTCGATCCAAATGGAACGCTCTAATGACCACCGTTCTTTCAGTCTTCACAACCAAAGCCGCGTCGGTGCAGGGAGGACCGACCGAGAAAACGAAGATCGGGTACGTTCTGAGCTTTGACTGTATATGAATTGCAGGCTTGGTCCTGTAGGGTGTGCGAAAGCCTCTTGTGATGTAGCAAGCTGACCTGTGCTTGAGGCTCTCCATGATTACGAATGATCCCATCGTCTGCCGCAGCACCGTCGTCTTTGCTGGCCTGCACTATGCAGGGTCCTACGGCGGACTCCATGCCCTCGCGACTAGTTTTTTTCACCATAAGTTGCAGTGCATCAGTGACATTAAAGGCTGGGTTTCAAATTCGGAGAAAAGAATCACCCCGGACTGCTTGAGGCTTATCGGTACCCTGTGCATTTCTGAGGTATGCGTACAAACCACTCCGCGCCTTTGGTGTTTTACGACAGCCCCGATAGGCTAACACTCGCCACCCGCTTTTCTGTCCTAGATCTGCCTTGGCAACATATCCACTGCTACAGCTCAAGTTGCCGGCTTAGTAACTCTAGCCAAGCTAAGGAAGAACCAAAAGATCCAGGAAAATGCCCTCGAAAACGAGCTATTAGAGAGATACACTCTAATGTGAGCTGCATTATCCACGTTTAAAAGCTGTAGCACTATCAGCATCTGACTAACACTTCCTAGGATTCAGTGTTTGGTTGAGCTGAAGAGAGAAATGGCATTGGCGTTTGCCGGGATGCCTCATGCGTCTGATGAAGGAGTCGACCAATCCCTGCTCGGGAACAAGGCCGTCCTAGACATCCTTCGCCTACTACCCTACTTTGTCAATGTCAAAATCAGCGCCAAGCCTCGACCCATTAATGTCAACCGGATAATAAAATCCTTACGGGCGATCACATTATTGTTGACGGCACCTATGACATTCACTGGCGCGGGGCCGCCAGACATTTATCATGCCGGTGAACTGATCACATCCATGACGCTTGCCTCCACAGATCTTCATATTCAGTCAGTATCGGAAAAGGACGAAGGCGAAGCGGACCCCCCTGGCTCAGTTGTCTCGTCTTGGAAAGGGATGTGTGCCGCCAGCATTCTCTACGTCATAGAGGGTCCTCTCACCGGTCAGAGAGCCGGCATGCCTACCCAGCTTGACACGCTATCGTATCTGTTCAGGATTTTGAGAAAAGACCTCGATTCGACGATGCTTCAATTAGAAGACGGGAAGTATAACCGGGACCTGTGGCTATGGAAAGCATTCGGTTCTTTCCTGGCAATGGCCAAGGCACAGAAAGCCTATCCTCGCAGCCACGCTTCCTTTGGAGCTATACAGAGACTCAAGGATATGGCGTGCTATCGGGTCAAGTGGTGGACCCAGGTTACACAGACGACGGAATGGGAGAGAGTTGAAGAGGCGCTGTATAGAGTTGTTTGGGGCGACGGCATTCCCGAGGAAGAAGCAAGGAAACTATGGAAAGAAGTGCTTCGAGACGGCCAATGAGCAGGGGACATGCAGGACTCTAGAAATATACCCAATAGGAGTCTTAGTGTCTATTATACCTTGGCCATATCTGCTTCTTAGCCTTTGAACCGTGGTCCGTGCGTGTTGGGGTCCAGCGCCCGTCCATGCATAGTGCAGACGCTGGACGTTTTCCTCTGGTAACCCCTTACGCCGAGAAATTGGAAGTCCATATCACGCCAGTGCCAGGTGAAGACAATGACCTATTATATTTAGATCATCTCATGATAACGATCATTGCGCGTCAATTACTTCGCTCGCCCTCTGGCCAAGGTCCAGTTGGGAGTCCGTAGACGGGAAATAGACCTGGGAGGAATACGGGCGGATGAAGAACTACGGTGAAACACGCTTCCAATACAAGCTTAGCTGTAGGCAACCGTAATCTCTCGAAAAATATTTCCAAGATGGCCAGCTGATGGACTTCTCCACCCGAGGGTTATTCCTCTCACGCACGCGGTCCCTCGCTCGGGCCGTCGCGTTCGCACCCATTTCCTGGTACGGGAAGGTCTCTGCACCGCCCCGGCAGCGACGCTACAGGGAAGCGGAGCAATCCCAAGGATTGGGAACCGGCCATTCAGCCCTATGTTCCTCCCCCTTTGCCACTAGGCAATGCGCCGGCCAACAGCAAAAGTCGACAGCCGCCAGGGTCGACTTTGGTGGGCCTTTGCCCTTCCCTAAAGAGCAATGCCATTCGACTAGACCCACCTTTGACCCCCGGGCCGGTGCAAAAGGAACCAAGGAAGCCATATACAATTGCAACAACAAGCTTTTTCTCCCGCCCCTGCGGCTTCTCCGTCGCACGAGAGCCCTAGTCGCTGCCGAACTCCTCCACTTTCAGCTGAACCTGCAGGGACAGGGCTGGAGTGGCGTCGTCCCGCGGCATGCAGACCAGCAGAATGCAGGCAAACTTGAACCTCGTAGATGCGACTGTGGGGCTTACTGTGTCTTAGGCGACAGGCACCATCGTTTATGCCGGAACAGCCCAAGTAGTCCAGTGGAATCGTCATGGCTAAGCATGGGTTCTCATTTCACCCCCAGAGCCCTGCCCCAACGGGTATAGTCTATAGCTCCAAAAAAGAGTTACCCCCCAGCTATATAATTCCTGACGGCCACTCCGCGCAACAATAGCCTCTGTCTTGGCCATCCTCGGATCAATTTGTTCTCTCCCATCTCGCGACAGCGTCTCGAACAGCTTCATTCGCCGGAATTAGACACGCTTGACAAGCACCGAGCATCCCCTCTCTCCGACACTACCATATCGATGTTGCTAGATGCCAGCATGTTGGTAGCCCCTAGGGCCTTATTTAACTCGGATGATAAGTCTGAACGGCCCGTCTGCCCAGTACAATCCCTCGACGAGAGTGAGTCAAAGCGTTACTCTCCCAATCCGAGTGTATCCTGGAGCACGACCCTGACGAGCTTCGCTGCAGATGCTACTAAGAATTTCGTTGGCAATTGGACCTTCTATGAGTTCAACAAGGTCTTCTCCGGCGCCTGTATTGCTTTCGTACTCCTCGTCATGACCATCTTCAAATTCATGCACGCAACCCACTTTAGCGTGCCCAACGAGCAATTGAAGTGAGCACTGGACCGAGCAAGCGGTTGCCAACCTGCTGACTCGTACCTGTATAGGATCCTGAGGATCAGCCTCGTCATCTTCTTCTACGCGCTTGTGTCCTTCATCTCGCTTAATGAACCTCACGCCTTCGTTTACCTACACCCATGGCTCGACGTTGTCCAGTCGATATCCCTCGGGTCCTTCTTCCTCCTGCTGTGTGAATACGTTTCTCCGAGTGAGAGCCAGCGCGATGTATTCTTCGCCGCATTGACCGTCAAGGACAAGAAGTCGCCCGGCGGGTCACGAAATGCACTCCAGTGGTTCAAGGTGAGCTTAATACTGGTTGGAATGGAACCGTCGGACTCGCTAACGAGCGTGGCACCCAGACTCGATGGATTCTAATCTTCCAGTACCCGATAGTTAGTCTGCTGGTCGCCGTCCTTACCGATATTACCGAGGCGGCCGGCGTTTACTGCGAGTTCGAGACGAGTGTGCATTTCGCAAAGCTATGGGTAAGTTTCTACATTCGCGGTGTAGAGATGGGTGAGCGACCCTGCTCATCTTCGTTCAGCTGTCGATCGCAATATACGTGTCTATTACGATGGCTGTTCTCACAGTCATCAAAATCTATGGGCTCCTCAAAACGCACCTCGCTCAGCATAAGCCTCTGGCCAAGTTGCTCGCCTTCAAACTTATTGTCAGTGTGACATTTGTGATGAATGTAAGTAGCTTTGGCACCTAGTTGAGGCCACATTTCAAGGCTAAGCCCATTATGTGCAGATCATTTTCCAAATCCTCCAGTCCACGGGGCAACTCAACCCTACCGACACCCTCACTTACGCTGACTTGCACGTCGGCATTCCCAACATGATCAACTGCGTCGAGATGGTCTTCTTCTCCATCTTCTTCTGCTACGCGTACTCCTGGCAGCCGTACCTCCTGAAAAACCAGGCCCGCAAACTCGTCCCTCCAGCCGGGGGCCCTGGAGTCCAAATCACCCCGAGATACCAGGGTGGCCCGTTGGGCATGCACGCCCTGCTCGCCATGCTGAACCCTGGTGAAGTCATCGAAGCGATCGTATTCGCCTTCAAGATGCAGGCCGAATCCAAGCGTGGTGGTGTGTACAGAGGCAACGGGACTCTGGGCCAGAGTGAGAACTACGACCTCCTTCACTCCCACCCGGCTCCTGTCCAGCATGAGCCTGCACCAGCACTCTACCAAGGCGCCTATAATCAAGCTTATGACCAGGCCTACGGTCCTACTGTCTATGGCGAGTGGGGGCCGAGGCGTTAAATGTGGCCGATATTCGAGTTCTATTGTCCATCAAATGTGGTTGGATGAGAGCTTGGTATGGGTTCTTTCAGGGAAGTAGTGTAGGCTAGATAGTGTTAGGTTATAGATTGGAAACCCTTGTGCTTCTTCTCCTTGTCCGGCGTTTCTAGAATCAAGGGAAACGGGGCTAGCCGTACGCTGTAGTGAGTCTCATGCGGGGGATGCTGACAGACCAGGGCAACTCGGCCTGATCTGTTTGCTACCCCGCACAGGTCAGATTCGGCTGTCTCTTGGCGAGGCTCCCCATCTTCCCCAGTCTTCGGGAACATTTGTCTGGGCCATCACTTACCAGTCCCGAAGGCTGGAGAACACTGGGGGCGTGGCGTAGCCGAGACTGAAAATTTGCTTCGTGGCTCTGATCGACGGGTATCTACCAGCTAGCAGCTTTATAGGGCGGTGCTTTCTCTGCCTATCCCTGTCAACGTTGGTTCTTACGTGGGCGCTAGGCGCCAGAATCCCGGGTAGCGTCCCGTCAAAGCTCAAGCGGAACGCCTCCGGGTAGCGTCCCGGACGCTAAAATGGGCGGTCTTTGCTGGTGTAAACGGCTCCCTAGAGAACCTGTTATGCTGGCGGTCCGCTGTGCTAGGCGCCGTGGCTAGTCTCACGTGACATTCAGGGTCATTCACTGTGGCTAGAACCGCTGGAATATCCGGCAAATATAACGTATATATATGGTGGATTCTGTGAAGTATATGAGCCTCACTAGAAATGTACTTACAGGTAGTGTGTTGGGGCTCCAGAAATAGAGGCTTTAGACTTTCATTATCAGGACCGAAAACACCTGCGCAAGCACTTTTATGTTGGAAGTAAGTCTCAAGGAGGTGCTACTAGCATCGGAGAGGGAGGTGTGCTCCATATAAGCAGATGCGCAGTACGCGAATGGCACCTCCCAACTGTGGGTCAGAACCTGTGCCGCTGAATTCATGATATTCCCCGCTAAACCCGGACAGGACTTTGCATTATCCACCTTATGCTTGCAGACGCAAGTACCATTGTCGGGCAAAAGCCCCCGCCATGTTATCTGCAGGCAGCCATAGCCAAGAGCCACATACGTCTCAACGACCACTTCATATTGTCAACCTTTAGCATAGCCTTCTCTAGTCGTTATGAACAAGGTGCATTCTCCGATTCAAGCACCAGATACAGCTACGATGGCGTATACAGTCGAAAACGCCCAGCCAGAGGACATAGATGAGCTGGCGAAAGCCATCATCTCGGGTCTTCCGCCTCAACTTCTTAAAATCCAAGGGGCGGATAAGAATGCAGAGAAGCTGGTAGCCGCCGTATCTAGAGGCTTGGAATCGTCTATTGCAAATCCAAATCATCTGGTTATCGTCGCCCGAGAGCAGGGAACCGGCACCGCCGTTAGCCTAGCGGACTGGGTCCTCCCAGCTGAGGACATGAAGGTGCCCAAGACCGAGGAGGTATGTTGATAAAGACGGAGTGCAGGCCGGATAACTGACAGATAGCTAGGAGATGAAGGAGGAGATCGAAAAGCGCCGCAAGGCGCTCCCGCCAGGAAGAAACGAAGCCTTCATGGTAGATAATTTGACCCAAATGCTTACGATGACTAGGATTGCCCTTAATGGCCGAAGATGCTATCGTACGTCACGCGGTTCTGAAAAGAGAAGGTGATTCGTTTACTCGTTGTACTAAGCCCGTAACAGATCTTGCAAGTCTCGTCACTCTGGAAGCCTATCGTGGTAAGGGTTTAGCCACGAAGCTGGTGCAATGGCCGCTCAAGCAGGCGGACAATGAAGGGGAGATCGCGTTTCTTACAACAGATGATATCGGCCCCGCCCGAAAAATTTACGAGCGCGCCGGCTTCCTCGTCGCTGGGGAGATCAACCTGGACTTTGAGAAATACGGTAGCTCAGGTTCGTTGAAGCGCGTTGGCATGCTCCGTGAGCCACGCAGGGCCGAGTCGTAGCGAGACCCACAATAGGGTGCGGCTGGTCGTGATGAGCTGGGTAAACATTCGGACCGAGCATATGCGCCACTGGCGAGATCGGACAGACTCCCGCCTACTCGGCAGCTGTAAGAGGGAACGTCGAGATTCTGGAATATCTTATATAACACGGTGCAGACTATATGGCACGCAATGAATATGAGTTTACCCCGCTTAACGCGTCTGCTACCTGGGGCCACTTAAATACGCTGCTTGTATTGCTGCGCTACGGAGCTGACCCGTCTGTTCCTTCCTGCGATGGGCAATCGACTATGTTCGGCGCAGCTAAGGTTGGTTGCCTGATACTCTCTGGATACCGGTTAATCACGGAGTGAATAGATCAGACAAGCGTGGGCCCAACAAGCGTATGCCTTTGTGGGAGCCGATATGAATTTGCCTGCTGACAATCGGTGGACACCCTTACACTCGGCTGTGGATGGGAATCACGTTGAGACGGCGGTGGCACTCCTAAGCGCCGGAGCGCAGCTCCACGTAAAGGACAAGAAGCGTCGAACGCCAATTGGCATTGCTACTTCGAGAGGATTCAGGGAATTGGAGCGGGTATTGATGGAGCAAAGCTTTCAGTAGGTTAAGGTTTAGTCTTGACGAATGTCACGCCCCACAAAGTGCCATGGGAAACACGTAGCACCACCATACTTCCTATTGTTGAGATGTTGAACCGGATATCGGTCTTATTTCCTGATTAGGAATACCTAGGTCAGACGATCAGTATATTCCTTTTTACAGTGGCTACAAATCAGGCTACCAACTAGACTATACTGTATATAGATGAACGAACAGTTTCCTCTTATGGTAATATGAACCAGCCGTCTTGCACACAGCTTGGCACTGCATTACAACCAAACACCCGGCCCCGCGTTGGCCTAATGAAATAGCTACTACATTACATGGCGTAGGGCCACAGATTTCTTGCGTGTGTCAGTCTTGGTCACATCGGAATGCTTCTCAGGCGCCGCTCGCCTCTCGTTTCCCACATCCATCGCCAAAATTCCCTCCCTGTCCGATTCCAAGTTGTCGGGATCAATCTCCGGCAGAACCCGTTGATCCGTTTTGGGACAAAAAAGACTTCACGTTCTTGCCAATAGCCCCCGCATTGCTGGTGGCCCTGCTCCTCTTCCTCTTCTCACGCCAAACATCGGTGCTAGAGTTTCTGCTGCTGCTTTGGATCTCGCTCCGGGCTACATTGATGTGCTCACTCCCTAGCCCGTAGCCTTTGTAAATTAACTCTAGCCGGCCTTTCCTAACATAGAAGAAGCAGGGCCAAATAGTCACCATAACTACCTCGGCAGTTGGGCGGTTAGATCGCTGTGACCCCGTGGTGGCCCCCTTTTCCTTGCTGGTTGATGTAGCTTTCAGAGACTGAGCCGTCTGGCCGCCATCTTTGCCGTTCAGGTTTGCCGTGGTCTCCTTTGTCATCGAATGCGACTTGAGAGGATCCCACTCTCCCTCATCTATCTCCATTGTCGATTCGATCTTTACTTCTAGCCGCTGTACGCCGCACCAAGTCTTGCACGAGAATTGACATAGCTCCGCGAGATTCTCTCTGAACTTCTTCTGCTCCTTATCTTGGACGAGGTGGCCCACAGAAGCATAGATGCCATCGTACGCCTGCTCAACCGAGTGCTGTTGTCTGGCACCATCTCCTGCAGAATCGAAAGCAGATAGCAATGCGGACCGAAGAAACGCCTCCTTGTCGGGATCCTCCTCAGCAATATCGGAAAGAAGTTCATAGAGCTCCTCTCCATTATCTAGGCCATGTAGCGGCTGGAATATGATATTGGAGAAGTTATGCGCAATGACTGCGAGCACAGCAGCAATTCGCATTTGTTTGGCGTGAGGCGAATTGGACTGGGGGATGGGTATGCCAGAACCGTTGGGGAAGACATCGGACTTTGTCAGTTTGGTCCACTTTCGATCGTCTCCGAGCATGTCATCTGCCAAATCGCCACTGAAGTAACTCCTGGTAAGATCGTGTGCAATCTCGAAGAGTCTGTTCAGCTGTTTCATGCTGATCACAACTCTACCTGTCAGTCCTGTCCTCGATAATTAAAAGAGAAGAGACCTACACGTCCCCGTTTTTGTGATCTTCCAACGGAGAAATCCACCCTTCAATCTTTTGGAGACGAGCAGACTTTTCCGCAAGAACTGTCTCCGCAGAGTCTTTCTCGCCCCGCAGCACCGCCACCATCTTTTCCAATTCTTGGAGCTTTTTATCTTTCTCGTCGACCGAGCCTTGCAGCTTTATATTCTTGACCTCAAGAGTCTTGAATGTGTCCGTAATCCTCTTTATCTCATCGTCTTTCGCTTTCAGGTGATTTGCCTGTGTCATCGAATTCTTCTTGGCATCTTGGACGGTCTGTTCGGCTTCCGTCAATGTTTTCTGGAGCTTGTCAATCTTCGAATCCTTGTTGGCAATAGTCTCCCGATAGATTTTTTCTTTCCCCACCAGGTCACTAATCTGTTCTTCATTGCCCTCTCTGATCTTCTTCTCCCTTTCAGTTGCATGCCGTAGCCTTTCATTTTCGTTACAAATATTGTCCATGAATTTATACGAAGAGGTGTTAAGAATTTGTTGGACAAGGTCGCGAAAGTCACCCCAGCTCGTCTGCAGATCAACCGACCTTTCAGCGGCTTGCGGTGTCGACATAATCTGTAAAACTAAGAAAAATTCCTCTGGAAGAGTCCAGGAGTAGGATAAGAAAAAGGTGAAAAATACACTCCTGCGATGCTTCCAGGCTGGCGGTTGCGATGGGAGTATCTAAGACACGACATATCGCTAACTCAAATGCTGGCCAGGCATTTACTTATCTTGATACATATCTGCAGGGACACATATCGTGCCCGTTCGGTCAAATCCCTGCCAATCAAATAGCCAGTGCGCAGCGCAGACGCCACACCACTCCATATGCATGTTGGGAGTTGGGGAGCAGTTTTTTTTATGTGATTGGCCCATCTTATGGGACAAGCACGGTATTGTCTGCGCCCTGCGACGCTCTTCGCCTTGCTCTTGAGCTACTGGCCGGGGACATTCCACGTTCAGAGGGCTGGCGTACGCCGTGTTCATTCCGATAGCACATCGTTGGACGGAGCGCTCATCGATGCTGCAACCCCTCGCGTCACAACCATCTTCACAGCCATAGCATGAAACTCAGGTGGAAAGTTGGGAGCTAATTCTGCCGCCTCAACTTTGATTCCCCAGGACTGCTCGCGGGCACTTGGTCCTATACTATCTCTGCCGAGTTGCTGTTTCTCACACCCAGTCCCCAGTGAGCCCCTGGAGCAGCTCATGTTAGAACTTCCTTCATGGACATGGCCACCGATACCGCATCCCGTATCAACCAACGACAGCTCTGGCTGTTTCCTACGTAAACAAAGGAGAGCAACAGCGACGCCCTGGACCACCACCAGACTCTGGTACTCACGCCTGCATCTGCATGCCTTCATCGCATCTCGTGAAATTCCCCAACTCCCCCCTTTCCGCGACGTGACCGCTTCCAAATATACTTTTGGGCAAAGAAGGAGCCGAAGAAGAGCGTGATGGCCATGATGACGACGACGGCAAGGGTGATATCGCTCTGCGGAGCAAGAGCAAGTGGGAAGCCTCTGCCTAGCATGTTAGCTATTGTCTACAACAAGACTGTAGCTTGAGACGTACGTAAAAGCAACCAGGATGCCGAGTGGAATGGCAACTCGCCCTAGTTGTACGCTGTTCCGAAGCAAAAGGTCAGTGATACGCCGTGGTCAGACCGGTGTAGAGCAGAGCGGGTAACTTACTGGACTGGCGCGAGCTTCGTCGTCTGCTGCGTCCTCTTGAAGATGCGGTGGTGGATATACCCGATGACGAACTGGGTGACCACGAGCAAAAAGACTATAAGCCCAAGAATCTGGTGCGGGGTGTTGAACCCACTCGACTGACACCCATCAGCTCCAATCCCTTTAATACTTCCTTGCGAGACCCACCCTGTTATAAGAAGTGCTGGCAGCCATCCCTAGACTCGTACCCACGAGAGTGAGGACGAGCGCAATTGCCTGGTTGATGAGATGCCATCGAACAGAGTTGCCCAGTCGCAGGAGTACTATACCCAGCGGGAAGACTCCCACAAAGCAAATAATCATTATGATGCCGTGTGCCATAGCCTCGCTGTCAGACTTTCCCGTCTTGGATAGAACGAGGGCCGTACCCGCAGATTCGGTACCGATCACTGGGACCCCGCCGACCCCAGTAGCACCTGTCATATCCAACGTGAAACCACCGTATGCCTCGTGGTAGTTAAGTGGCGCGTTTGGGTCGTCACTCTGAAGATCGCCATACGGTCCGATCCCATAGACGAAGTCCTGCGCTGTGCTGGTCACATTGACGCTGCCGCTGGCCCACGACCGGCAATTTGAGCATCTACCGTTGAATAAATACGTCGTATTGTCTAGCTTCCCCGTGCCGGCAAGGCTCTCGATTAGTATTTCGGAAGAATAGATCGGCTCGGAATGCCCAGAACAAAGGCGCGGTGATAATGTGACGTTAGTACCTGATGACGACGCATACATCATCAGCATCAATGATCCTTTCATCTTGGATGATCCGAGTCCAATGGCAGCCCAAGTGATCCCGGTCCGCATTCGGATTGAGAAGTAGAGGTTCGTCGTCGCGTCATCCGGGACGCTGAGGGTAAAGGCAACATCATCTCCTGGGCTGAGAAAAGTTGACTGCTGGGTACTATTGGCGTCGGAATTCGTTCTCGGAGCCTGCGAGAGCACGGGGGTAAAAAGGCCTAAGAAAAATGACCGCCATTCAGTACTTGAGCTCTCGCGGCTTGCTGGCAGCAGCTAAGATAGAACCTACCTCCCAGGGCCAATACAGAGAATCCGAACAAAACCATATTGTAAATAACAGAAAGTAGGAGATCGAGCTAGTACCTGTAGAACAAAGGATTATGGCGACAAGGTCAAGATGAACTTCCTATCTATCCCTCTCTATCGTGTCCTTTTAAACCCGCCATCCTCTCTGCACAATGGTTTATGACCGGCAGCCCGTGCCGACAGATCCTGCGATACTACAATAGGTTACGGGCTACCCGCAAGAACAGGGCAACTGCAAGACTGAGACAGGAGTTAGTAGCCAAGGGACCAATCATAGTTCACCATCGCGGGCTGTGTCGATGTTGTGAAATCTCCGCGGCGAATTGCGGCTCCCCGCGGCATATAACTACATACAAGCGTGGGGGACTGCGGTCAATCAAACGCGTAGCAGCGTGGCGGTGATCTGTTCCACATAACATGAAACTGACGGTAGGTATTCCTCAACACAAAAAGAACCACGGCACAGAGAAAAGGATTAGGCCGGGGCTGCGGGGTTGCGTCCCAGAGCTGAATGTTTTCCTAGACAGTCAATCTCTTGCTCCCAAAGCGCCAAGGCACCAGGGGTGCCTGTAGCGGGGCCATAAAATTATTTCGAAGTCTTCTCGCAACTGTATTCATCCCAATGTTTTTATTTCCTTTCCTTATCTGTTCGCAGCAGCATCATCCAAGCTACAGCATCAATGACCCAACGGCTAAAGCATTCTAGGTAGAGAAGGCGATGTTGCACACAACAAAAGACTGTCGCTTCGTTCCACTAGATGCTTCCCAGAATTCGCAATGGCTTGGCCAAGCCTAGGTGTCATGGTAGCTACTGCCCGACTATTC
Source organism: Thozetella sp. PMI_491 (assembly GCA_021432635.1). Lineage (NCBI taxonomy): Eukaryota > Fungi > Ascomycota > Sordariomycetes > Chaetosphaeriales > Chaetosphaeriaceae > Thozetella > Thozetella sp. PMI_491. The sequence continues at coordinate 265,572 of MU270089.1, forward strand.
CCGAAAATGGGTCAAGGAGAGTCATCTTGGCAATGAATTCATTAAGGGGGGTTGGTCGGTTGGGTTGATGAACCCAGACCGTTGCCATGCCACGCCACCGGGTAGTCAGCCGTGTTCTTGGCTGGCATTCTCTACGAACCTAGCGCCGGCGAGGGGCTAGTCCTGGTTGGGCATCCGCGTGCGTTATAGATCACGGGTTCTAGGCTTCGGCACGGGGAGCCTACAGAAGCTCCAGGCGCAGAAGATCCCCGCGTAGAACCCGGGACTGGAGCCGAAGCCCTCGTGGGGGGGTTGTGGTACTTGTGACACCCGTGAAAGGGGATAGCGCTTGGCAACAAGGGCATGAAATGGCGAAACGACCGCGCTAGTGGCCCCGAGTCCATTGCTCTCGGCTTCAGAATACACTATCATCGTACTATAGAGGCATAGCGGAGTGGAAACCAAGGGGTCATGCGTTGTTTCGTTGTCTATCGCCAGGCACATCGACGAAAAAGCAGGGTGGAATCCTATCTCTGCCGCCCTCGTCATCGAAAATCTTACTGGCCACTAGCCTAGAGCCCGGCGCTGATTGCCTACTCCGGGGGACGAGCGCCGGCACTGCGGGGTACACTCCATCTAGAGAGTCCCCAAATCGCTCTGGCGCCACGACTCCGATCTTGGCGGACTGGGATGCTCTCCACGGTGCGGAGATATGCAGTCCGACAAAAGTCTGGGGTGTGGAGGCGGGCTCTTTAAAAGACACACTCCCCCACGACCTTCTGTGTCGCTTCCCCGGATCTGCAGTCCAGTCTAGAACCCAGCCGCCTTGTGTTGACAAAGGACCACCTAGCGTTTCTTACCATGGATGCGGGCGCCGAAAAGCAGCGTGTAAGCGAGGTCGAGGCCGGCGACCTCAAGCTCGATTCCGCGGCCCAGCACTACGAGATCTCGGCCACCGCGCCGGCGGGATTCCATCCCACTACCCCCGAGGAGAAGGCAAAGAATTCGCGTGTCAACCGCAAGATCGACATCGCCCTGCTGCCCTTCCTCTCGCTTCTCTACCTCTTCAGCGGGCTCGACCGAGGAAATGTGGGAAATGCGGAGACCCAGGGTGACTAGACCGCCGATCCTTGGAGCTTATCGCCTACTAACCTTGCCGCCTCGCTATAGGGTTCACCCGAGATATTGGCGCAGTGCCAGATGATCTGAACTTTGCTGTCTCGCTCTTCTTCCTCACCTTCGTCGTCTTCCAGCCCTTCTCGGCTGCTGTTGGGAGGTATCTGGGCCCACGGATCTGGATCCCCATCATCATGGTTTGTGCCGCGCCATCTCCCGGCAAGCTGCCGACTAATACCCGGGTAGTTGCTTTGGGGAGCCGTGACCATTGCGCAGGCTTTTATCAAGGGCCGAGGTAAGTCCATCCACGCACAACCCGTCGCGTCCGCCCAAGCCCGGCTATCATGCATCGGGGACTAATCTGTGTCAAGGTGCTTTGATCGCCACTCGTCTTCTGATCGGCGCCTTCGAGGCCGGATTTTATCCCACCTCCGTCGCCTATCTGGTAACAGTCCCCATCGCCCCTCTCCACCCCCTCTTACTAACTTCTATCTCAAGTCTACTTTCTATACGCGCTTTGACCTAGCCGTCCGCGTTGGTATCTTCTACGGCCAGTATGCCATCGCAGGAGCCTTCTCAGGCGCCATCGCGTACGGAGTCTTCCAAATCAAGAATGGCTCCCTCCACAACTGGCAGTACCTCTTCATCATCGAAGGCGTTCTCACCTGCGCCCTTGCTCTCGCTGCTATCGTGTGGCTGCCGACGGGCCCCAGCTCGGCGTGGTTCCTTGGCACCGAGGACCGAACTTATGCCGTGGAACGCATGCGCCTCGACTCCGAGATGTACGTTGCGCACCGGTATGTCGAGAGCGGTATTGAGCAGGACCGCTTGACCAGGCGGGACGCCATTGAGACGGCCAAGGACTGGAAGCTGTGGTATGTCCTGTTCTTCAACATCTGCGCCAGTGTGCCCAACACAGCCTTCTCGGTGTTCCTGCCCTTGGTTGTCCAAGGCCTAGGCTATTCCTCACTCGAGGCGAATTTGGTATGTAATTTCCCGTGACCCCTTCTGTGGCGCTCTCGCTGTGAAGTTTGACGGCAACTTGGCTAACCACCGTTACACGCGTACAGATGTCAGTTCCACCCTACATCTGCGGCGCGGTTGGGCTGTACCTCTTCGCCGTATCATCTGACCGCTTCCGCGAGCGTGGGTACCACATCACCATAGGCATTTTCATCATGATAATTGGGCTCATCATCATGGTTTCCGTGCATGCCAACGGGCCTAAGTACGCCGGCCTCTGCATCTTCCTTTTCGGCGGCTACATCTACGCACCGCTGACGGTGGCGTGGCTGGCGGGCAACACGCCGGAGCCAGGAAAGCGAGCGCTGGTGCTGGGAGTCAATGGCTGGGGCAACCTTGCTGGCGTGATCGGGTCGCAGCTGTACCGCTCTGAGTATGCGCCAGCTTACAATCTCCCTTTCTACATCACTTTCGCCTTTGTGGGCACTGCCTTGATAGGCTACCTGTCGTACCGCTTCACGCTGCAGGCGGTCAACAAACGCCGCCTCGCAAAACTTACTGCCGCAACAGAGGAGGACATTGCCGAGGAGAGACGGAATAATACCCGGTATGCTGATAAGAAGTGGACATTTATCTACGGACTCTAACAGCATGGCGTCGTGCTCCCTGGTCATGTCCCAGCAGGACCGGTGGGTGGTCGATTCAAATATCAAAGAATAGAAGCAAAACGGTGCGAGGAAATTTTGTTGTGTGACGCTATGTAGCAAATATCAAATACCCCTATACATCAGTTAAGCTTGAAGGAGCATCTGCAGCACCAAAATTAGGGTAAGCTTCTCGTTAGACCATTGTAGGTCAAGCAACTCCGTCCTCCCAACATCTCGTCTGCAGTTCTAGTAATCTGGTGGGCTTGTAATGTTGGTGGTTTGAAAGAGGCATCTAAGGAGAACATGGAGATGGACAAAAACATGCGATGCCGTAGAGCTAGATATCCTTGCCGCAAACAAAGCACGAAAAATATAAGCTTTTAATACAGCCTAAGGTTCAATAAATAGCCCAAAATCCCAGTCGTTGCAAGGGTAGATAAAATTTTAAGTAATCTTTCTGTTCAACGACCTGGGCTTTAGCTGTAACACAACGAGAGAAACCGTGTTTACCTTAGTTGGATTCATGACCCAGCAACGGAAAGAAGAAATAGTTGGGGGTATATCATACTTCGTTTCTAAATAGTTTAAACCTTCGAGGAGAATATTTTGAGACATGGGAAGCGGATGAAGTAAAAAAGTTGAAGAAAAAAAACATACAACACCGGGTATTCGCTGGTCGTCACCGACCCAACTACTAATCCAGCTCTCACTGGCTTATCTAGGGGAGAGCGGACGGGATCCCGAGTTCTCCAGTGGATATGGTCGTATGTATTTGTTATTGGTATGAAATCGTGTGATATTGTAGGAGCAGGGCTCTAATACCGCGCTGTGTGGACTTTGTCTCCCGCGACGCCAGCTGTCAACAGGTATCTGAGCTACCCCTGCCTCGTACAACGTACTATCCAGAAAATGGCCGCATTTCTCGGGGCTAACTAAGGTGGTCGTTCTGAACTAAACGACAAGCCTGGCAAGCAACAGCTCCGGTGCGCTAGCGCCAAATATTCCATTTTTGGTGCTACGGTAAGCCAGAAACACTGGGTCATCACGAATGTTGCTCGTAGAAAAAAAACTTCAGCCAAGCCCACCAATCCCAATTTGTTATTTTAAGCTACCCATATATATCTTATCTATGTGCGTTCCCTGCCGCCAGAATGCAGCCACGTCTTGGCTATGAACCAACGAACCTAAACAAGCTTTCTAGGGCTAATATCCGTTTCTTGGTACTGCCCTGGCCGCGCTGTAGGCCACGCTGGCCAAGCATTGAGGCTTTCCAGCTAAAATATAGCCCGGGGGTTGAATCCCGTCTTGGAGAACCGAGCCAGAAGCACGCCCGTCGTGCCAGCCAACAGCAAGACGCCGGCGAAGGTCTTCAAACCGCTCCAGCCCGCAGGGGTCTGCAGAATTGCCCCGGCAATCGGCGCCGTGGTAAGCCCTCCGACGGCGGAAATCAAGAATGTGAGGCCGTTGCGGTATCCAATCTCCTCAGGTGGTGAGATCTGCGCGACAAGGGCGCCCATCAAAGATATGTACGCGCCTGAGAACAGGCCAAAGAGAACCGAGAAACCGATTACTATGCCCTCGGTGTTGGCAGGAATCCACATGGCGAGGATGAGAACACCCGCAATGTAGCAGGCGCTGACAAATACGTTAAACCGCCCGAGCCTGTCCGAAAGGTAGCCAGAGCTAAGACGTCCTACGAGACTGTCCTTGGTGGTTAGCGAATATGTCCGTTGATGAACTGGTTGGGGTCAGGCATACCTTGCGGCGTTGTAGAAGGCGACGAGGTTCTGTGCGAGGTCCTTCGGAAAGCCCGCCCCAATCGCGGCCACAGGCATGTAGTCGATGGGGATGTACAGTCCAAAGGGGACCAAGAAGAGACCGATCAAGAGCAGCTGGAACGGGAGCTCTCGAAACGGCCGGGCGACGAGCTCGCGCGTCCACTTCGTGGGAGCAGGGGCCCTGCGAGTTTTCAGGGTCAGGTTGGCCACGATTAGGAGAACTAGGATGATGAAGGCGGCCGAGCGCATGGCCCAGCCGTAGCCGACGGTGCGGATCATGTTGCTGATCATGACGGGGAACACTACGCCGCCGAGGCTAGAGCCCGTCGCGAGTACGCCAAACGCAAGCCCGCGGTTCTTGTTGAACCAGCCGCTGATGGTGCTGAGGGCGCAGATAAAGACGGATGCAACACCGATGGAACTGCAGACGCCCTGCGAGAGCATGAACTGGTAGTACTCCGTGGACAGCGACGCCATCATCAGGCCGAACACGTGCAAGAAGGAGCCGACAGCGACCAGCATGCGGATGCCATACCGGTCGTGGATCCTGCCGATGACAGGCCCAAGCACGGACATGAAGAAGATCTGCATGGACGGGATCCACGCGATCTGGCTCGCCGAATAGTCTTTCAGTGGCCCCGCCTGGTAGTACTCCTGGAAGGTGCCAATGCCTGAATTGAAGCGGTCGTCAGCGCTGCCGGTCCCCTCTCGGGGCGATGGGGGTAGAGTTGCTTACTATTGATCCATCCGTAGCCGCAAAACGATGCGCACCAAGCGCCGAGCACGACTAGCCATGCTCGGGCGCCGCCGTCGGGGGCCTCGTCGGCATCGGTAGTAAGTTCCGGGGAGTCGCGCCCGTCTTCGACCGAGATCTCCTTTCCTTTTTCTGATTCAGCGATCTGCCCAGGGGCGGGCCCCTCAATTGAGTTGCGCTCGCTATACATACAGCGAAGTTCCTCCTTGGAGGCGGCGGCCAGTGCAACCTCGGTATCCGCAACGGCCGCCGGCGTGTCTCCGATGTGGAGGGTAGGCGTGCGCGAGAGCATTGTTGCCATCTTGTATCGGGCCGTCCGAGTGTTAGCTGGTGTTAGCTGGCGGAGGAGTCCCGGATATCCAAGTGCCGGGACGGGATTGAATGAGTCAACAGAGAGAAGCCTTATATTATTTGTCTCCAGGACCGGGGCGGCAAGAGAGGGGAGGGTTGGAAATTTTTAGATGTGGATTCGCAATCGGCGAGGCCGAAAACGGCTAGTTGGTGATTTGTAAAAACTGGGACTCGCTACTACCAATGGCTTAGCAGGATACGACGTGCCGACGGCTAGAGGAAGCCGAAAGGCGTGCTCGGAAATAAGTGGAGGTATGCTCAACGAGAACGGCGGAGGGCGCCTCGGCCGACCCTCGGCCTGCGAGAATCTTGGCTCTGGCAATCCGCGGGCCAGGCGCACAATACTCTTAAGAGACTGATGAGATTCTGCTAGCCATCGTACTATTAGAAGCTATTTTCACCCACCAGAATCACCAAGCAGGGATTAACTCGCGGAACCTTACGTAGGTTTTTAGTCTACGCCTTCCTACATGCCGATACTGCCAACATGCCGATACTCTTGGCAGTATCGGCGGCCCCATAATCACACCGCTAGACACCAGCTGTCCCATCTACCGTCTCCAGTGGGTTGGATGCTCCCGCATCGGATGTATCTTCCTGAAGAGCGCGTGCCCTAGAATCTCGATTCTCCAAGAAACGAATAACCAGAGCAGTCACGATGAGCGTGACACCAAAGCTCGCAGCAGCAATGAAGCCGGGCTTAAACTGGGGAGCCTCAGACGTTCTCCAGAAGGCGTTAGAGAACCAGATCTGATTAATGTAGGAGAAAATATTCGAAAAGGCAGTTAGGAAGCCTCGCATTTCGTGGTCATGCGGCATCAGATCCGGGAACCATGAATAGTAAATTCCCGGAACACCAGCAGCCGTACTCGTCAGGTACATAGCAGCGTACTTGAGGCCAATTGGCACATCCCAAACCGCCAGCACGATGCTGCCGAAGACGCTGATACCTTGCAGGACGATTAGCGGCTGCCACCGCCTGCCCTTTAGCAGTGACGAATCCGAGATCATGCCCGCGAGGATTTGCGTGACGAAGCCGATGGCATATTGGCCGGTGGGCCAGACATTGACTTGGTTGACACTGTGACCCTCCGATTTGAGCCAGAGCGAGAAGAAGGGTTGCTGACTTGGGTAACTGCTCTGGACTAAGAAGTAACCAAGGGACAATATCCTGTCTCAGGTCAGCCATGACAAGCGTAAAGTAGATAGTGAGGAGCAGTGGGATACACACCAAAACTGCCACGAAAGCACGATGCGGAAGATCTTCTTTCGATCCCATGGCGCGTGTCCGAGCGGTTTATAGCCGTCGTCGATAAGGCGCTGACGCGCAAACTTGGCTTCCTCCTTCGTGATATAAAACGCACGCGTGGTCTCGGGAAAGTCGGGGTTGAAGAAGTAACCGAGCACGCCGACCGGGAGGCTGATCACGCCGCAAATGATGAAGAGCCACTGCCACCCTTGGTGGCCTAGTACGCCATTGAGGTTATCATATGCAGCCGCCTGTAGGTATCCGGAGAACATGGAGGCTGCCGATGCAGTCGAGTAGAACAGAGTCACGCGTTTCGCGCGCTCCGACCGTGTATACCATGACCCAATTAGATAGATAATGCAAGGGAAGAAGGCGCCCTCGCACAGCCCCACCAAGAATCGCATGGCGAAGAGCTGCGCGGGCGTCTTCACGGCGGCTGAGCAGAAGGTGAAGGCGGCCCAGAGTACCTCGAGGGTAGGGATGATGTATGAAGGGCGGAACTTGGACACGAGGATCACCGCCGGCAGCTGGCTGACGACGTAGCCGGCCGTGAAGACGTTGCCCGCGTAGGTGAGATCATTCCCCCCAAAGCCGATGGCCTCTTTCATCCCAGATACGTAGGCATTGTTGATGTTGGCCTGGTCAAGATTCTTGCACTACGAACACTAGTCAGCGACTGCTTGAAGATGAGCTCACTCGGTCGGGTTGCCTGGTTAGGAAGGAATGGGCCAGGAACGTCACTCGTACGTACAAAGTAACCTAGACAGGTGTACGTTAGTAGAAAAAAGTCCAACTTCCTAAGAAACTTCTTTTCGCACGTGGACTTGTCGGGATCGTCCCAGACAAAAGCCCGTATGTTGTACCAAATCCCGCGTCTTGACTCAGTGGCTTCAGTATCCTTAGCTTCCTCGGCCCCCTTTGCGGGACTATCAATGCTTCTACTTGAAGCCGAAGTTATTCCTGCATTGCCATGATGTGGGTGTTTGTAGTCATGCAGGTTGTCCTGTATAGGCTCCTCACGGGGTTCCTCTGAAGGTGTAACGGCCATTATACGTGCGCCGGAACAGTAGTGGGGAATAGTCCAAGAGACGGTGACGTAGAGGCTATCTTGATTGATGATTCTAGTCATGTTTCAATCCCCTCAGCCTATATACAGTTAAATCCAATCGAAGACGCCATCATGCACGCATATTGGTCATTTCATAGGCAGGGAAATGTAAATGTGACAGTATTTTCTATAGTGGGGTATATACTCCCGTTCCCTAGCTAGGAGCGAGGGTTTGGGCATTTAACACAAATTACATTTGCTAGGAATGATCGGGTAATGCGGACTGGCTACCATGTTATCACGCAATTTGCGACCTGCGTGGGGTTGCTGATGATGAGATTGGGGGCTCGTATGACGAGATACAACCCTGTCACAGGCCACGTACGGTAGTCCGTCCGAAGTCCGTCCTATACTAGAAGAATAAATTCTATGGAGCCTAGTGCAATAATATAGAAGGACTTTCGGAAGCTAGGAATAGGTTTTGCGGAATAGAGACTAGGAATGGGATGTAACCTTGAGCGGGATAGTCGGGGTTGTTCTGTCGTAAAGATGGGTAGCGGTTGACACTCTGTCATGCCGTTGAGAGGCCAGCGTGCCGTACATGTACGGTACCAATTTCCCTGTACCTGGTACCACGCAGTGATCCAATTAGAAGAGCTTAAGATGCAGTGCCACTGGCCGAGCAGCTATCCCCATATACCCCATCGGACCGGCGTGTTTATCTATAGTACAGCCGTACCTACTTATATATCTACTAGGCATACAAGAAGGACCCTTTCAAGGATGTGGAATAACTGCAGTGTAGCGCAAATCAAGGCACATAAACATAACCAAAAACGCGAAACCTAGGCCCGAGGGAAGATCTCCTAGCTACTGGGGTTCCTACGGAGCTAATCCAGATCTTGGGTCTGGCCAGGGGCTTTATTACTGCGAGCAGCCTGGTCTCCTTTGTACGCTCATTTACAACTTTCTGCAAATATTCGTTCCACATGCCTTTCTATCTTAATTGAATTTATACAGCAATGTCAATACCGAGGTAGCTTATACCCGTATGCCCTCACATATGCTCCGGTCACCTCGCCAGCCTTCCTGTCGGGTTTGAGCTAATTAGATGCTTGAATCCGAGTTCGGTCTGGCTCCCATCCGTCAAAAGATACCTGCCCCCGAGATGCGCTGTACAGACTGAAAGGAAAAGCAATTCCAGCATGCGTATTCCGAGTGAAAGAGTTGCCCCATAGAAAACATATAGTCATGTATTTAAAACCAAAACGCCAGGGCCTGAGTTCACCTCCATGCGCGGCCACTTGAGCAACTCGTCCCACCGCTGGTTCAGTCCCCTCGCCGCTATCTCTACAAGCCTCGCCCTGTTCCCCGCCATGTAATACCGCTCAGGTGCTCGATTCATGATGGCACACCAATATGTGAAGATGACCGCCGCAAATTCATCTCCATCTCGGAGGAGCTCGATGTATTCCTCAGAGACCGCCCCAGGCCAAGCGACCATGCGGAGCTGCGAGAACGGGTGCTGGGCAACGTCGTGTACCCACTTCTGCAGCAATTGTAACGTGTTGGAATAGACCGGATGCGAGGGGTGAGCAGCCAGGGAATCCTCACAGAACCACACGACTTCTTCGAGGGCCTGCGTCACGCCGTCGTCGACCGTGATCCTGTGCTTGTGATTCGCCCCGCCCATTAAGGCTCCGAGGGTCCCTGAGAACAGGCCCGGTGGTAGGCTCTGTTGCAGGCGTCCCGCAGTGCGCAAGATACACAGCATATGGGCGGGACTGACCGGATCGGATCCGTCTGTCATCGCGGGGGTGAGGAAGGCAGCGTCGAGGTGGAACACCACCGAGCAGAGGATGAAGGCCATCATGGGCAGCAAGTTCTGCGCGGTGATCTCGCCGACCTCGGCGCGAAACAGGGACGAGGCGTGGGCGGAATGGCGGCACGCCGCGTAGTAGTAAGGCCTCGGGCTCGGCACCTTGAGATGACAGATGTGGAGCCCGGACACGGCCAGGGCCGCATACCGGAAGTAGGGGACATGGAACGCCGTTCGGATGATCTCGAGGCGCCACACCTGGTCCTCGGCGATCATAAAGGGAAACTCGAGGGACGTATTTTGGATGAAATTTCGCATCAGGGCAGCGTCTTCGGCATCTTCAAAGAGCAGACTGCGAGGCTGTCGAGACACCGGCACATTAGTGCCACAGCTTCTCTTGCCCGGGAGACTGGCGGTCGGGTCGGTAAGAGACAGCCTGCTGAACGCGGCTGGGGCTAGAGGAGAGACGCCCGACGGGAGAGCCTTGTCCGCCCCAGCACCGCTGCACTGGATTGGCAGCTGATACCGGGAATCTGCTTTAAGGTGCTGATACTCACACACCTCCTCGCGCCGAAAGCAGTTGGAGCATGTGGGAGCCTCCCGATTGCACTTTAGGAAAGGGCAGTGTTAGTAGCGGCGTAAAGGCCGAAGGAGAGGCTAGTGACACAAGTGTTTGCTTGCTTGCCTTTACATGACGCCGCTTGCAATTGCTGCACCCCGATCGAGACTTGTGGTGATATCTGCGGATGCCCTTGGCCATTTTCTGGTTGCCGTTGCCGACACAACTAGAAACTGCGATTTTGTTCCATCCCAAGGTGAAGCGCGTTGGCATCGCTATCCTTTATGGCTTCGACGAGCGGCGTGCTATACGCGATCGACCACAGCAGCCCGTGAGGCCACACGGGTGGTCTTCCTGCTGCCTCTGAAGGGGGGGGGGGGGGGGGGTTGCCAGGGGGCTCGTACACTAAACCGCACTCGTCAGGCCCGATCTGCAGTCTCGAGGATCTGATTCGCCTATGGTGCAGGTGTCAGACAGGGGCTCGGGTCCTAGCCCCCAGCCTAAAGCGTTCTTCGAGATCATGGTTGGGTGGATATTGCCGTTATTGGCATTTACTATGCAGCCCGGAGGGAGCACCGAGAAATGCCTGGAGCGGTCGGGGCAGGCAGGCTTGGTAGCGGTAGCGGTGCGGCCGGTAGATACGCCGCCTAGCACGCAGGAGGCCGCAATAGGGAATTGGGGGACATTGATGACAACATGAACGTCCCCGCCTGCCAGGCACGCAAGCGAACCCGCAGTGCACGAGGCTCCCAGTACGAGCGGCGTTGGCGACGTTCTGTATAGCAAACCGGCCTGCGGATTAGCCAGAAAACGTGGAGGCCGTCGCTGCCTCCTCGGCCAGCTCGCCAGCCAGCATCCCGTCGGCCCTATGCACGGCCGTAATCGAGCCAGTCAGGTGGCGTGCTGCTGAGGCCCGCTATCTCGTGCCTCTGATCGTGGCATCCCTGCCGCCCCCCGCGGTCCCATGGCAGGGCGAGGCAGGGCTTGGTAGGGCATGGCAAGAGTGGGTAGGAGTTCAGGCCGGTGCAGGCCGGTGCAGGCCAGCGGAGGGCGCACGGGCAAGGCCAGATAAAACATGGCGGCGATCCCTGGTCCGCTAGCGCTGCAGCTCGGTTCGCGGACCGAGATTGAGAGATGGTGTCGACTCCAGCCCTACGGACCCCAAAGAACCCAAACAGCGCCCCATAAACTGCGAGGTCCTGCACGGTTCCTGCCAGCAGCCTCTAAGGTTTAAGCATGGCGGCGCCGAACAAGAGTGCAAGGTCCCCGGGGCCAGCGGCTGAGCCTCATTGGTACGTCTCGGCACGCTTGCAGGAACCGTCCTCAGCGCACATGGTTTAGGCAGCCGGCAGAAGCCGCCGTCTGATTGGCTCCCAGTTACGAAGTCTCGGGCCTGCCCCAGATATTATCTACCGGAACACCACGAACCGACGCTATCTCGACCTATAGCCCCCCAAGCTACCCTTTAAGCGTGTTAGTCATGCTTTTTATTCTCCCGTTCGAGGCCAGCGCATAGGTACCAACCGTGCATACCCTGCCTACCCTGGCGCTACCCTAGGGAAAAGAGAGTATTACCGGCAGGACGACTAGGCGTGTCTGTCGGCTGTCCAGGCTGCCAGAAAGCTGCCAATCATCGGCGGCACCGCCTTTCTGCTCGTTATCTGTTGAGCCGGCTCGGGCGCTGCTTGTTTGGTGCTCCCATGCCGCCTCAAGTGCTCTCCCAAATTTAGCTGTCGGCCCGAGTGGGTCAGCAGACTGTATCCTCGAAAATAGTATTGTACCAAAGTTCGAGTGTAGTCACCCACACACAGCCAGAAAACGTAGCGAAATATGCAGGAAGCACGTTGAGACGCAATTTCATGGTATCACAAACTAGATCTCTGGTGTCACAAAATAGACATGTCCGAGATCGAGAATATGACAGCTAAGCCGGCGGCAAAAAGGGAAAAAAAATTACTCTATGAGCTCTTGCCGCGCATAGATTCTGTTCCATTACGGTATTTTTTCCTAAAAGAGCTACCACAGCTGACTAAAAGTATGTATGTTATTATTTATGGTTTCGACGGCCTCAGCCTCATCATATCTCCCCGGCTTCCAGGGGCTGAGGCTTGGTCGCAGCTGAGGCCTAAACACCTCGATACCCCCTGCGCCTCCTTCATCCAGGCGCCGTAAGGGATGGCAAATTAGACCAGATTTCAGCCATGTCTATACGATGTACGAAATTCCTGCTCCTTTGAACCCTTCCGCTATAAGTAATTTGGCCGGCCATGCTCTGGCGATACAGACGGTAACAGCCACATTCGCTTCTACCTTTGAATTTCCTAACCAGCTTGCGTTCACGGCTCAGCATCCGTCCTAGCGTGAACCGAACCCGAGCTTCACTATCTGACAATCAACTAGACGACGCATCACTTCACTTCACTATGACCAAGCTTCCGAATGGTCTCATCTCTTTCGGCAAGAATGCCAACTGCACCCTCGCCCTCTGCCCAGTGGAGGCTAGCATCCTGCGCTACCAGCCCTCCATCCCGCAGAATGTTGCCATAATCGCCCTCTTCGGCGTTTCTCTTCTCATTCACCTCGGCCAGGGAATCCGGTGGCGTTCATGGGATTTCATGATCATGCTGATCATCGGATGTATCGACGAGATTATTGGCTATGTCGGCCGCCTGCTGCTCAACAAGAACCCGTTTGCATTCATACCCTTCGTGATCCAGACTGGTATGTTCCTACAAGGACTTACATGAGAGATCGGCCCCAAGAGTCTAACATTAGAGTAGTTTGCATCACTACCGCGCCCGTCTTTTTTTGCTCGGCTATCTATGTCCTGCTGTCGAGGACTATCAACCATCTAGATCGTGCTGTGTCACGCTTCAACCCGAAGATCTTCATCTACACCTTCATTCCGTCCGATATCCTGTCGCTGGTGCTCCAAGCGGCGGGCGGTGCGCTGTCCGCTACCCAGGCCGGTACCAATAACAAGACCGGCGTGCGTATCTCGATGGCGGGCTTGGTCCTTCAGGTGATCACGCTCGTCCTGTTTATGGGATTATTCCTCGATTACATCTTCCGCTACCACCGCAAGTCCAAAGCTGGTCAGCTCTCCACCAGTATCAAGCTGTTCTTAACATTCTTGTTTCTCGCCGTCCTCGTTATCTTTGCGCGCTGCGCCTTTCGCGTCAAGGAACTCGAGGATGGATACGACGGCGAAATGATTCATGACGAAAAGGGCTTCATGGTCCTGGAGGCGGGGTATGTTCTCTTATGGCGGAATTATTGAAGAAGTAGATCACTGACATCGGCTCTTATAGTATGATGGTACTTGCCGTTTACTGCCTTCATATTGCACATCCCGGAATTGCGTTTAGTTCGGGCAGCAAGCCAATGAAGTCGAATTATACCTCGAGTGAAGAGGGAATTGACGCCTCTACAACGAAGAAACCTAATAACTCTTACAACAATGGGTACAACAACGCCTACTGAGGTGACTGAGCTTTCATAATGTGAGAGACTATAGGATATAAGCTAGTACTTTGTAGTTCACGACGCAGAGACTTGATCTATCGTTTGTTAACTGGTGAATTATGGGATTTCTTGTTTAAGGTGTAGGAATAGATGGTTAATTAAGGGATACGTTTCCAAGCTATGAGTAGAGATTGTTCATAGAGTGCGATTTTAGACATCACCGCACTCGCACTTTTATCATCTTGTTGCTCGCGTCATTACCAAGATATAATAGTGAGTAATGAAAGTTCAAAAGCATACTCTACCACATAGGGCTACAGGGGCGGCCAAGTGATCGTAAAGACGCCACCCGGAAAATGTAGTAGTGAAGCGCCAAGTTCCAGATCCGACCCGGAGCGCGTGTCGGTCCCACTAAGAAACTAATAGAGATAAAATTCCCAAACGAGCCCCGTATTGACGATCGGCACCGTCGGCACCTAGTAAAAGGCCCTACTTTGCGGCACAGCCTGGGGATAGCGCAGCAACCAGCATTCACAGGTACAGCCATGCTAGCTGGGGTATGGCGCCGTTCTGGATCCTTCTGTCAAATCTACAAGTCGCTAGATTGTGCCTACGAATGAAGCCCCCCCCCCCGGGCTGCTACACATGACAAAATAACTCCCCGAAGGTGGCTCCCCGAAGGATGCCGCCTTCGTGGTTCGCTGAGCCCTTGGACGCCTTGCCGCTTTGCATGTGACAGTTAGAACCATGACTATATGATTATCACTCCAGTCAACGGAGCTGTCACCCCCGAGACTGCGCCTAAAACAATGGGTCGTGGTCTCTAACTAGACCAATACCAGAAGGCTAAAACCACCTCACGGCCAACCGAACCCTGGACGGAAGATAGTCAGGTGGCACTGGATGGTCGAGGCCGCGACCGGTTGGGGAGGTGAGGACCATGTATTTATCTAGATGTCAGTCTATCCCTCAGGAAGTATTTCCATTTCTGATAGCATACTTCTCAGAACTTCCTCCTTGTGGCCGTAGCCAAGGCTTGGATGACCCTCACCTTCTAATCGCCTATACGACCTTGGCTGTATTGTCTCCGCGGCTTTATCAGCCATCTCAATGGGAGAATTTGCGTCAAGTGTACCGTGCCACATGATAAGTCTAGATCCATCCACCTTAGTTAGTGGGAAGCCCCAATCCCCACCCAGAATTCTTGCTTCGCAGACAGCTCCTCTAGACGACTCTCGAAGGCTTTCCCTGACCGCTTCGACAAAAGCCGAGCCGGCAACAGGATCTTCTGCCATGCCTTTCAAGAAGTTTTTGTCGACTTCGGGCAGCCCCTCTCCCTGCAAATGTGCTGTCATCGCTTTGTGAAATCGGTCTGGATGAGCGGAATCCCGAGCAGTGATCCCAACTTTCCAGTCTATCAAGGCACCGACTATTCCTGGTGCCCATTGCGCACCCTTCAAGAGGGACCAGCTGGCCCACAGCATGCGGCGGGCTCCCAGACTTAGCGGATACACTCCGCACAGAGCTGCTCCAATTTTAAGTCTGTCATTTGGCAAAGCGCTCAAACAAGCTAGCACGTAGGGGCCACCGCCCGAGCTGCCTAACACGCCGAATTCGCGAATATGGAGTTGATCGGCCAGAGCAATGATATCGTTTGGCCAGTCCAGCAAGGTTCGATTTGTTTGGAACGTAGAGTAGCCCATTCCTGGACGATCAACAGCGATTAAATGTATGCCGAGTTTTTCCGCGTCTTGATGCCAGAGGGCACCTTCGAGTCGAGACGATGGGAAGCCATGAAAGTAGAAAATCGCTGGGTGTAGCGAGCTGTTGAGAGGCGCTCCATACCCAGCATAGGTAATGGTGCGGCCATCGGGCAACAAAGCTGTAGATAATTGGTGGGAGTTCATCACGGAGCGCAAATAAACTACTGGCTCAAGCCAATGTTAGGCTACGATAATATCTAAGACCACGAAAGAAGTCAGATACCGACTTTTAAGCTATTTCTGATTGGCATCAGTAGCAATGACTTGGATGCTCTACCGGTCAGACTCGGCGTGATAATGGCCCGGGAGGCGCCGGGGAGCCCTCGTTCGGGGAAAGTGCCTTATAGATCAGACCACTGACAGAAATAGCAGCGAGTGATAGCACTTTGGCCTGTGGGGCATTGCGACCTATCACTTTCTTTCTACAATCGCAGATAGGACCATATCGTTAATATGCCGAGGTCTCTGTAAAGCGCCTGCAGCTGAAGCTGACTGAGGACGATATGACAGCAAATGGTCTGTGTGGGTGATGACGTTGGCCAGAGCATATTGGACCAAACAGATCTAAAAGCAATAGTGCTAGGCCGCAGTCTTGGCCGAGCTAGGTAGTTGTCTCATGTGTTTCTGCTATGCAAGAAGGAGTCTAAATCTTCTACATAAGGCACCTAGATATTATACACACACAGTCTCTCTGATTAGAACAACGGCTTTTGTTTATGTAGAGTAAGAAGAGTTACTATTAATTTTATACAATGCAGTAGGATTGTAAAATGCCTTGGAATTTTGGCCGTTTCTCGTTCGGCTTCCACCTAGACTTAAGTAAACGCGTTAACGGCGCCTAGGTTTTCGTACATGTTTTGACTATTACGAGCGTCAGCGCGTAGAGTCAATAAAACTAGACTAAGCAGGGTAGACTGCTTCGACGGCGGGTAAATTTAGTGTAGCAATACATATGCGAGGGGCGTGCAGATCCCAAGTAGAAGAAGGATCGCGGACCCGCTCGTCTAGGTTACTTGGCTTGCTTGGGTAATTTATACGGTGCAGTGATTGCCACATGATAAGCGAGCCTACGATGATCATGACCTCATTCACCATATCTTTCTTCTCAATAGAATTTGGTCGCCTCACTCTCTACTCCATGTTCCCACTTCCCTCTTGCTCCCCACCCTGCTAAACTCAAACGGCAAACATCGCTCTTCACAGCTCATGGTATGCCTCATAATTCTTAAAAACTGCCATGGAAATTGGTGATCCAGGTTCGTCGTCGAAGCAACGGCTTAGCCGAAAGAGCCGTAGGCTTAACGGCGGCGGTCACGATAAGCGAAATCAGGACCGAGCATTGAAGACGAGGGCTCAAGAGTTCATGAGCGGGCCCGCCGGGAACAGTTCATCGAGCGGCGTTTGGGAAGAGATCTGGACCAGTATCCTGGGGGCACAATGCCGGGGAATAAGCCTCTTGTCATGCCCACCATACATGCCGTTTTCCGAAGATCTGCAGCCTTATATGGTGGACTTGGTCCAAAACCGTAAGTTTGGAGCCCTACGCAGTGGCGGAGTTGCACGCGATCGTGGCCATTAACGCGGCCTCCGACGCTGGGCTAGTATTCCTACGGGTGGAAGTTGAGCAATGCCATGATATCTGCAAAGCAGGCGCGAATATGAATTCCGTCTGGGCGATGGGCATAATTGCGGCGAACCCGCTAGTAGTCCACAGCGCACTGTTTGCTACGCAGTCATACTTTGCGTTCAAGCAAGCTAGCTTTCCCCACTGCGATAATATCGACATGAGAGCGCAGTTCCACCTAGGAAAAGCCCTCCGAATGCTGCAACAGACGATCGATATGGGCCGGCGAGAGGCAAAGTCCGATGCAACCATGATGTCCATCATATTTTTCGCCATCGTCGCATTTTGCTTTGACAATGGAAAGGTAGCTCGGCACCACGTTGAGGGACTCGCGCAGATTGTGAAATTGAGAGGAGGACTTCAAAACCTAGGTATTCTTCGTATACAGTCATGCCGGTATGTCCCTTGAGCCACTTTCGCCTCATCCTATACTAATCCGAACGGATGGAGTGTTGATCTCGGCGCTGCAATTGCCAGCGACTTGAACCCAATTTTCTATCCCGATAGCCTATCGTGGCCGCGCTCTTTTGACACCCCGGCGGACCTGTCCAACGATCGTGGGGTTGCAATGCTTTTGTCGTACCTTGATACTCGTCTTGCAAACGTCTGGACCGATCTTCGCTTCATTTGCAACACAGCCAACCAAGAGTATTCCCGCTCGGCAAAGTTCGAGAACACTGAATATCACGAACTCATGATTTCTACTCTCTACAGACTATTGCATCTAGGTTACGCACACAACCAATCGGATGAGCTCCTCCGACTTGCGATGGCTACCTTCGCCGTTATAATATTCCTCCAGCATCGTGAGCACATCTTTCGATTTCCACGGCACCTATCCGATAAACTTCAAGCGGCAATGGCTCGGCTTCCGATGCGATACGAATCAAATACTCCTATGCTCAAGATAGTATTGTGGATGCATTTTATGGCAGCAATAGCTTACGGGCCGGACAAGGCGAGAGCGGAGCTGATCGCTCCATCACTTAAAGCACGGCTCCAAGAGTTGGAAATATCGTCCTGGACCCAAGCTAAAGGTGTGCTGAAAGCACTCCTTTGGATTGACGTGCTGCATAACAATCTGGGGTTGAATTTTTTTGATGAAGCTATGAAATTAGAGGTAAATTAAGTATTGTTTGTGTGTAGTTATAAGGATGATTGTTGGTCTCTCCTGTCAATTATCCTCACAGCGGCCCATACCCAGTCTAGAAAAAACGTGGGTTATGCTTGATACTGGATGGCACTGAAGACACCGTTTCTGACCATGATATACGGACAGAAAGTGCCAAGAGGCAACGCTGGTGGCCGATATTTTGTAATAAGCATAACCGTAACCCTTTCCAAGACTCATGTTATTCTAGCTAGCGGGAGACTGGAACGCGAGGAAAGGTGTCGGCACCTTATCCGTCTGGCTAATTTCGTACGGGGAGAACGACATTCGGTATTAAACCAACTACAAGTAGTTATAGCTGATAACCTTAATCTTTAGGTAAAAGGTTTTCATAGATGATCCCCAGGAGTAACCTTACTGCTCTAATGTTCATCTATTTTTACATCCGAGCGATGTTAGGGCTGTATCCCTTGTTTGAAGACTGTGATTGGCCTTGTCCCTAGAGAGACCCGTCAGAGGAGATTTTATTGATATGCATGCCGCCTGGAACTTTCCTCTGACGTACCTGTTGTTGGCGAATTATTGCTCTGTTCGGCATTCACTTATCACTTCCGAGCACGGAAACGACTGCTAGTAGCCACTTTTGTGGGGCTTGTGCCGCCGGATTTATCCCATGTAAGGATGTCTCGCTTGACTTTTCGCTGTGGGACCTCTTGAATGTAGAACGGGGGAGAATGAAGGGAGAAAATAACTGTAAGCACAACGATAGGGCCGGAATCTCGTGCGGCCTCCGTACGGTCGAATCGAGAATAAATCCCAATATAGTGGTAAAAAAAGATTTGAAACCTAGCTTCTTTTTACGACGGGCAAAATTACGCCGTAACCTCAAGCGCGACTGTATTACTTTGTAAGATCCCAGAGGAATATATTAAGGTAGTTAGCTTGGCCATGCGCAGACCATATGGGTACAGGAATTTACAAAAGTCCAGCACTTCGAGGACAGCCAAGCGCTTCAAACCTAGGTACTGGAGTCGGGCGGCTTGGCGCAATACGAGGGAGGATCTACTTATCCCAGCAGGCAGCTCCTTCCACGTGCAGCCCTACCGCTACGTCTTCCAAAGGCATAGCGGGTGCCAGGCAACGTCGCACCACTTTAGATGGCGCGCAGGCGGAGGGAAAGCGAAATTGACGCTGATTGGTGTGTTATTTGTTTTGGATAGATACCCGCCAGAGATCCACCGCACCGTTACCCCTGGAATGGCCTCGGTCGTCGGATAAACGGGCTTCAACTCCGGGCGCTGCTCATGCGGCCGAGAAACTCCGGTGGAAGCCGTGCACCCAATAAAGACGTCTCCTCTCCTTCTGCGTTGTGTTTGCTCTCCCTATCCGGGGTTCTGTTCTGCAGCACCTAAAATGCTTGGGCGATGTGGTGGGTGTGACCTGCTGAGAGCCGCGGGAAATAGTACGGATTTGGGAGTTCTAAGAGGGAAAACTTAGGTGTAGGCTTCGGCAAATTGTATCATCGGGTCTGTACCCCAGTAC
The DNA here is from genome assembly GCA_021432635.1 of Thozetella sp. PMI_491. Lineage (NCBI taxonomy): Eukaryota > Fungi > Ascomycota > Sordariomycetes > Chaetosphaeriales > Chaetosphaeriaceae > Thozetella > Thozetella sp. PMI_491. The sequence goes on from MU270089.1 coordinate 285,340, forward strand.
CAACGGCTGGCGGGGCAGTGAAGGAGATTTTGTCACCTCTGCCAGCATTGCCCTTCTCCGAGGGCGAACAGGCTTGCCCGTTTAGCCCTACGATCGTCGTTGATGGGAAATTGTAACGATCCCGTAAGCGACAAATGGTAAGCGCGATCCGCCTAGCCGAGTCCTAAATCCTTAAGTCCCTCGTTGGCGCTAGCTGGCTCGAGCAGGTAGTAGTGGGGAACTCGGCATTATTTGGGAGATATTTGGGTGCCTTGGTAGACTTTTGTGGGCATGGGAAGTGGGGAGGGAGCGGCCAAACAAGGGGTTGTCATAGTAGGCATACCAGGTCGTATTATAAAATGCAACCATGCTCCGCGAGATGATCGACCGTCGCTGCCATTTAGCTACCGCCCTCTTGCCAGTTCTCCAAGTTCACTTCAAACTTTCAAGATGACTCGCAGTCTTGCTCGCTATGCTGCCGTCCTCGGCCTGCCGCTCGCTCTTGCGGCGCCGACTGCGTCCAGTGCTCCCCTGAGCGGCTGCACGAACCTCAAGTTGACCGACAACTGGCTGGTTGGTGACTGCCAGGGAAGCTCCGGCTCTGTAACCAGCGCCGTATTCCTTGGTTCGTGGCTGGGGAACAAGGAAGGTGCTCTGCAGGTATGTCGATAGAATATCCTTGGAGTGACTCTATCAGGACAATGTTTTCCTGTGCCGATCAATATGGAGACGCATGAGTGCTAACGATGAGCTATAGTGGGGATACCAGTAAGGAAAACTCCGGAGCGCACGCGCGCATGATTTACTAGTCCCTTCTAACCCTCTCGTTCTATCAAGCGGTAACTTCGAATTCTCCTGCACGGACTGCTCGCTTGAAGGCACTACTCTCAAGTGCACCTGCCCGAAGTCCACGAACCCACCGCTGGCCGCCACCATCGACCTTAGTAAGAACCCCATCCACTCACTGCCCTAGATCTGGCCAAGACCAGAGGCGTCACCAAGGCGGGCTACTGACCATTGCTCAGGCGAACATATCGCGAGCTACGACGGCCATCTTCTCTCTGACGTCAACGGAACCCCGGCCGCCCCTCAGGACGGAAGTGTTCCCGTGCCTGCCAAGCTGCAGTATTCCGTCTCTCTGGGGACCGCTGCTGGGGTTTGCAGCGGCACCAACCTCTCTAGCTACGGTCCGGAGACCTGTTTTAGCCTTGAGTTCGAGGGGAACCAGTTTCTCCAGTTCGGAGCTGTCGGGTTCACATCCGAGAACCAGGGCTGGTCTCTGACCACTTTCGCCAGCACCGACTGCTCGGGAGACGCGCTTGGCAGCCTGGCACCCACAGATGGTGCGCAGTGCAAGAAGCTCGCCGGCCTCGCACAGAGCGTGCGCATTGTCCCTCTCTTCAACGCCGACTGGTAATATGCTTTGTGCAAAGGCTGGAGCGGCTCTAGGGTAGGCACTCGTGTCGCGAGTACCTACACGCATTATTTATTACGTACATATGCTGGGTTTAGTAGCCTAGGGAAACAGAATATATATACATATCTTACTTAACATCACCTATGAATCGTTTGCAAACAGGTTGTGGCAACATCAAAAGGCGGACCGGATATTTACCCCGACACAGTCGTAAGCTACAATGGGAAGCCGATTCGACTGTACGCGGCTGTATACAGGAATCCTGCCAGGATCCTCCAAACCAACTATTGGGGCTTGTTCTCCTAGAGCCAAAGCTTCGAAGGCGGCAAAGGCTAATACACGCCTATAATTTCGCTCCGCGGGCGACCCTAGCCCGGAAATCTTGCATATAGTAATTCTTTGCAAAGTGCCTAACCGCCTCAGGGAGAAGTGGATAGAGTGCCCTACTGTATAAACTTGTCGCCCAGTACAAGGTCCGCGTGTACAGCGTGGACGAAATTCCAAACTCGTTCCGGACTGCTTCGGGCAGCATTTCGGTCGTCGTGATGCGGTTTATCGGGCCCCTGAGCTTGGCAAACAGCCACAGCCGCCAGGGCAGGTTCTTCCCCGGATATAGTACGTCCTGGGCGACGGCCTTGGCTTCTTCGGTGATCTCCAGGCTGGCGATCGTCTTGTCCCAGTATTTGCGAAACGCCGTGCGGTCGGTCGGCCACGACCCCGGCGGGACGTGTAGCGCCGTCGCATAGACGGAAAATTCTTGGTATACCTCGTCCGCGGTCTCTTCATCGAGCGGCCCGTACACATCCTCGTAGGATGCAACCAAGCTCCAATACATGGTCGCCGCGACCCAGAGCTGCAGCTCCGGGTCGTTGGCGTCGTAGTCGGGGCCTTTGACGCGCGAGTGCGCTCGGTGCGTAGCGTCGGTAATGCGACGGCGTTCCTCGGGCGTTCCAAAGGCCATGCAGTAGATGTAGACGAAGCTCCGGCGGGCACGCTGGACGGGCTGCTTGGTGAAGCCGCTGTGGTCGGAGACGCCGAGGCCGACGCCTCGCTGCGCGATCTGGAGGAGTACAGCGGCGGTGGCGCCGGCCATGGAGCAATTCTCGGCGATGATCTTTCTCATCAAGTTGGGTTCCGCAACGGGGTTGTGATAACGGCCCCATCTCCCTTCCTCTACCCTCTCCGGGGTCTTTACATCGGTGGCGGTCGTCGTCGCGCTCATCTCGCTCGCCGATGGTATTTTCGAAGGCAAATAGGCGCAGGGGTCGGATAGGGGCGGTAAAAGCCCGATAATTACAAGCAATACGACAAGGAATAGGTATTGTCACATCTTGGCGTGCGAGAGAGAAATAGGTTATCACAACTTTTATAGTGACGCACCCGCCAAGTAACCCCGTGACGCAGTGATAGACACAATACTAAAGGTGGGGGGCTCTCGAGCCTCGGCGCTAGAGTCGAACTGTCACTGACAGGAGTGTGGTAGTATTCCCGACAATCCGGTGCCGAGGCGCTGGATGTAGAGGTTACAACCATTGGTCCTAGATCTCCCGACTATTTACCGAGCGTTGCGAGCTAGGGATGAAGCCGAGGCTCGTATACCTCAACACAGCCAGACTAGCAGATCTCTCAATTCTGTCTCTGGCCGATCATATCGGCGTTTATAATTTAATCTTAGACAGTTAAATTCGAAAATGGCTGAAAGGCATTAGAGAGAGGCGACCTTGGCCTTGCGGACTCGCATTCACCTCTATATCTAGGTATAAAGCAATGTAAGTCAGCTGAGCTGCAGCGTCATCGCTGCTCGGTTCTAAGGCAGTCACCTAAGCGTAGCAAATAATATTTAGAAATTTATTATGCCTCCTCCCTAAGGGCAAATCTTTAAATAATTCATTCCATGCTTAACAGGTATCCCTGTGTCTGCGCTTAAGACACCCCGACGCAATAGGCTTCCCCAACCCAAAAGTTAGTGAGGCAGTCGGATGAGACTGTGGGGTTCCAGGCATGGAATTGCGCGTCCGTAATTCCAAATTCAGCCTCCACACTTGAGCAAGAGTCTCCCGCTAAAAACAGATAGACTTGTTAGCATGTTTTCATATGGGCTGAGTAAGGAGTATAGACAAGGAAATAGGATAGCTAACACTGTACGAGATAATATTTGTTGCAGTTAGTTGGAATTCCAGACATTGTCGGGCCCGGTGGAGTGACGGATGTCGTTTTAGACGCCGATGTTGTAGTCCCCGAGGCGCTACCACCGGAGACACCCACGCAGTAAGCTTCGCCAATCCAGAAATTGGTCAAGCAGTCGCTCGATACAGTTGGATTCCAGGCGTGGAACTCCGCGTCGGTTATGCTGAAGGCAGCTTCCACGCTGCTGCAGCTGTCCCCGCTCTGGACAAGGTAGTACTTGTTGCAATTGGCCGGTATTCCGGACATTGTTGGACCCGGAGGAGTCACAGATGTTGTAGCTGTAGATGTCGACGCTCTTGCCGTCGTAGTGGTGGTCGTCGCCGTCGTGCCGCCTCCAGAAACACCAACGCAATAGGCCTCGCCGCTCCAAAAGTTGGTCAAGCAGTCGCTTGATACGGCTGGATTCCATGCGTGAAATTCGGCGTCAGTTATCCCGTAGGCCGCTTCGACGCTGCTGCATGTATCACCGGCTGTTGATAAGAAGTTAGTAGACAACTCCAACTTCTTCGCCGAGGCACTTGCGTATCCGGGATTACTTACACTGAACTACGTAATACTTATTGCAGTTGCTAGGGATTCCAGACTGAGTTGGGCCTGGAGGCGTCACGGTGCTTGTGGTCGAGCTTGGCGGGATGGAAATTGTGCTCACGGAGGCGGTCGTGTTAACGCAGTAGTATGTCAGCTGCTGGAAGCCACCGCAGTCTGTGCCCACCTCCGGATTCAACGAGACGAACCACGAGAGAGTGATGTCCCAGACCTGTAGTATAATATCGCACGTAACATCCGAGTCTGCAAAGGTCCATTGCGTGCAGTTTGCGACAGTGCCGCTCTGTTCGCGGAGGGTTTCGCCCCATTAGTGGGCCACAAATATCTCCCTGGTCAAAGGAACACTTACACCAGTGGGAAGAGCGGTCAGGGCGGAGCTTGCGGCGGTTGTTACGTGGTCGCTTGACCACTGTACGCAATAACTGAGAGTTTGGGCAAACGAGCAGTTGCTGATACTTGTATTCGCGAGACTTGGGTTCCAGAGCGTGAGATCGGCGAAGGAAATGCTGAAGACCGCCAGAGCTACATCGCATTGGCTCACAAAAGTGGTGTTGGAGAGGTCCTCTTGGTAATCAGAGCCATCGATGTATATAGCACAGTCCCTCCGGGTACCATTGGCGTATGTAATGTTGGGTGCTGAATACAAGCCGGGAATGTACGTGGCCGTCGGCAACAAGGTTGCCGGGATCGTTGTCCAAGCTGGGATGGAGCCGATGTATCCTGGTGCGCCGGGGTAGTTGCTCACTAGGAGATAACAAAGATGTCAGACTCTAAATGCTCGGTTTACTTCACGTCAAGCGTGATTCTTACTGTCGCCGACTGGCTCCATGCAATACGATTCGTAGGCAAAGAGGTTCGTGCAGCTTTAACATAGTTAGCGGTCTATTCTTGCAGTTTTGCTGGCGGAAGGGATAGTATCCAACCCACTTCTCGTTGACTTCAGGATTCAGGATTAAAAAGTCAGCCAGCGAGATTCCCCATCTGATAATGATCAGGTTGCAGTAGTCTCCCGGAACGGCCTCGTACCACTGAGCGCAATCGGTGGTAGAGCCGCTGGCTGCGTTTGATGGGACAGCGACCGCCGTAGTGGCTGATGATGTCGCTACGGAGGCAGATATGGTCGTGGGAAGTGTGTATGCTGGACCGGGAGAGCTGATGCAAATTTCGAGGCCAACGGTCATGTTGATGTTGCTGCACGTCAGGTCGAATTGGGGGTTCCAGGCCAGGATCTGGGCATAGTTTATCTTTGATGCCTTCTCAATCGACGTACATGTGTCATTACCCTGCACCGTGTAGGTGGTGCATTTGTGCTGGATACAAAGTGAACCAGACGTGGGGAACTCGGCACAATATGCGGGAAGATTGTTGTCGAGAAGAAGCCACATTGTCGCTACACCTTGTCTCTTAGAAATTGACTGGCAGGTGTCTCCAGGTTGGATACTGTACATGCTGCCGGTGCACGAAGGGCTTGGCGATACTACAGTCGTCGTCGCCGTTGGTGTCCTAAAGAAGGATCAGGAATTAGGCACTAGCGATGTTTTCGTATGCCACGCAGCCACGGGTATGTGCGCCATGTACTCACGTATTAAATCCCAAAGTTGAGGATGTTAGAGAATAGGTAGTTGCATGGCAGCTGGATGTTAGCGACGAATAGACTGAAACGACGTTGTCGTCATGGTAGTAGGCTGCCCCTGCAAGGAACTGGAGCTGCTTTAGATTGCAGTCGGTGCAATTGAGCGCCCCGCCGCCGTTAATGCTGTCTGAGTACAATCGTCAGCATACAGCACTAGATTTTCATAGTCGAATGGTGGGGTTATCTCTTACTTAGGTTGCTTTGATCGGCCGTAATACCAATGGCGTTGGCATTTTGGACGTTACAGTATTGCCCACTGCTGGAGTCGACCAGACAGGAATAATTATAAAAGTACCCCAGAAGCTGCGGAATAGTATACAAAGGGACATTGCCAAGGCTTGTCAGGGAATCGTACGTCTCTCCTTCGCATGCGCTCTTGACACTCGCCGCATAACCCGAAAGCGACGACGAGCATGTTGACGTGCAAAGCGAGGTCAAGAAACTTTGGGGATAATACAGGCCTTGGCGCATTTTCTGAATGCCGTCCGGACAAGCAAGGTCCGCCGTCAATGCACTGGAACATGCGCTGGTGATGTTTGCGGGGAAGGACGCGTTGGACTGGACACAAATAGTGGCCTCCAGTGGGGTCACGAAGAGAATGAGGAAGCCATAACAGGCCAGAGAGAGTTGGCTCAGCATGATTGCACTGGGTGGTGCTTCACGGCAGCAAGCGTCGACCTCGACCATCACCAGGTTTGAAATGCAGATGAACACCACCTCTGAACGGCGGGGGGGTGAGAGGGGCAAAGGTCGATATCAGTTGCGAGCTCAGTCCGGATCGAATCGCCCGAGCTCGGAAGAGCCTGTGTTCTAACATCCCTAATCTCTCCCAATAATCCTTGTGGCCATGAATAGTAACTCATACATGATGATAGTTCCATTAGATCCCAATACAACGCAGGTCTGTCACCGAAATGGAACCGCATTTCCTGGAAATGTGCCATCCTTGGCCTTGTGCCGACTCATAATGTTCCTCCATGTGACTCGCTCTAAAGCGCGCCACAGGGGGATTTAAGATTGTTCAACGTGCACGACACGTCACTGCCAGCCCTATGCCCAAAGGATGACGAGGAAATCAAGCAGTAGACGCTTTCACTAATATAAGACGCCGTAGAGCTAAGCCTATTTATGCCAAGACCCCGCGATCCGGTGTGACTGCAACCCAACGGTACGAATATTCTACCCAATCATGAAGTCAATCTCCCGCCCCGCCTAATTTTACTTGGCATGTTGATTATTTGTTTGTTCCTTGGGGGCTGATAACGGAACTTTTGAATCGACTAGAGTGTCCCAATATTTGTTCTTACTAACCACCAAAATGTATAGGAATATCTGGGGCTGACAGCGGTACCACTACATTCGCAGAAGAGTAGTTTTCAAGTCGTAGCCGACAGTGTGGGTAGTCAGATATTGATGCTCGCTCATATCTAGGTAATTCACCTCCCTATTCTTCTCAGCCTCTTCAGCAGAGAGCGACGCGATTCTGGCCCCTGGCCCCGACCTTTTCTAGTCACCTTGTCTCTCTTCCTTCCTGTCACCACCATGGCTCTCCGTCACTCAAGGACTGCCGCTACCCTGTCACTCATTGTTTTCCTTTTTGTCAATATTCCCTTCGGGCTTGCCACGCCTTTCCACGGGCGGGGAGCCTCAAGACATATTAGTACAACTCCGTGGGCTGAAGCCCAGGTTGCTAGGAGAGAGCAGGCTAAGCGGGATGATACCTGCCACAACCTACCTGCTCCAATTGACTCCTGGCTCGATTATTCTGTCAAGATCCGCGGAGCCGCATCCACTAACGACAGCGACTGTGCTATAGGCGCGTTAGAACGTCGTAGTGCTATAGGACGGAGAGATGCATATTCTTGCGATGAGGCGCATCCTTGCTCTAATGGTAGGTGCGGCCAGCCGTGAGCCATCTGGTTGCTAGTGCCTTGCAGTTATAAAGAGCCCTGTTCTGACCCTACTAGGCGCATGCTGCGGGAAGAGTGGTTATTGTGGCTACGGCACGACCTACTGCGGCGACGGCACTACTCCTAACAGCGTGTGTTGGAGTAACTGCAATGCTACGGCAGAGTGTGGTATCAACGCTAACCCGGCCAACACGACCTGCCCCTTGAACGTCTGCTGTTCACAGTACGGCTTCTGCGGGACCACGGCTGATTTTTGTGATACGGTACGGGTCATCGCATGCAACTCAAGCATTTCTTCGTTTCACCTCTTATCAGATGGGCTGACACCAACTTTCTAGGGGTGCCAAAGCAACTGCAAGCAGCCAGATGGCTCTGGCCAAGGCGGTGGAGATGTACAGTCTCGCATCGTTGGATACTACGAGGCGTGGCAAGTCAATAACGTCTGTGCTTCAGTCAATCTTGGCATGAAGAACATCCCTCTTGGATCCTTGACCCATCTCATCGTTTCATTTGGGTACATCACTCCGAACGATTTCAATGTTGTGCCCATGCCAGGAGTTTCAGGAGATGTCATCTCCGGTTTTGCCGCTCTCAAGTCTAGTAACCCAAGCACCAAGATCATGATTTCGCTTGGCGGCTGGTCGTTTACGGACAATGGAACCGACACACAAGAAGTCTATACCACCATGGTCAGCTCGCATAGCAACCGGGAGAAGTTTATCTCTAATCTCTTGGGATTTCTTTCACACTATGGTCTTGATGGTGTCGACTTTGACTGGGAGTGTAAGTAGTATTCTACGAAGCATCCCCTTGCTTTCCGTTGTGGCCAAAAAAGCTGACACCAACTACTTAGACCCCGGTGCCCCTGACCGAGGAGGAAACCCGGGCGATGCAGAAGGATACCTCAATCTTTTATCGGAACTTGCAGTGCAGATGGATTTGGCAGGCGTCGATTATGTCGTGTCTTTTACGGTATGCTTTCCTTTGCCGGAAGCTAAGAGTTTTGAGATTTTTAACCACATCTGGCTAGATCCCTACCTCATACTACTACCTCTCAAACTACGGGACCCCCGTAGACTCAGTATTCGGCGATATCCTGCAGACTATGAGTAGCTATGCAACCATGATCAATGTTATGTCATATGATCTACACGGCACCTGGGATGGGCCCAAGGACCAAATCGGTAGCATTGTTCTCGCCCACACAAATCTCACGGAGATCCAGTTAGCATTTGATCTTCTTTGGAGGAACGGCATCAAGCCCTCGAAGCTGAATCTCGGAGTCGGATTCTATGGTCGAAGCTACCAGCTCTCAGATCCCTCCTGCTATCAGCCAGGGTGTCCATTCGCAGGCGGTGCTGCTGCCGGTCCTTGCACCGGACAGTCCGGGATCCTTTCGTACAAAGAGATCATGAACATTATTGATCAGAATGACATAACCCCAGTATGGGATGAGACAGATGCCGTCAAGTATATCACCTGGGATAATGACCAGTGGGTTAGCTTCGACGACCAGGAGACGTTCCAGCAGAAGATTAAGTGGGCCAACGCCAACGGTATCGGCGGCTTGTCCATCTGGGCCATTGACCAAGATACCGATGACCTTCAGGCACTCCAGGGGCTTCTATACCCCAAGTCCCTGAATGCCTTCTACGACAACACTACAGATTCCAGTCACTGGCAGCAAGTCCAGGGCGGACAGTGTACGTTTCTTTCCCACAGGTGACCGGAGAAGAAGGCGGCGGGCATTTTTACGCAGGGGGCGAACTTGCTAACATGATACACATTCGTCTACCAGGCCGCTTAACCGACTGCAACAAGAAATGCTCAACCGGTGAAGTCCTCATCACATCGCAGCCATGCGATGACCAGTATGGAAACCAGGGCACAAGTCAGCTGTGCTGCCCTGTCACGTCCGCTCCTGACCCAAGCACTTGCACGTGGCGAGGCAACGCACCGTACTGCAATGGAAGATGCCACGAAAATGAAGTTGCCATGGAACAGAACAAGTGGGTTCTACGCGCAAGAAGCTGAGACAATGTGGGCTTTGAAGGCTAACCACATATCTTCCACAGGTGGGGCGACTCAACTGCCATGTGCAGCGATGGCAACTATGTCTATTGCTGCGCCCTTCCCGAAGGCCTTGAAAGCAATTGTCGGACAACAGACTGTGGTGGAAGCTGCAACGATGATGAGAACTCAATTGCAGGCGATTTTTACGACAACTGTTGGCTGGACCCTAAACAGTTGTGCTGCCCCAAGGACAGCCCCTATCAAGCAGACAAGTGCCACTGGCAGGGAAAACCCGGGAGCTGCTATGACAATGTCTGCAAGTTCGATACTGAGGTGCAACTGACGCAGTCTTATGATGGTGGCGGTGACAACTGCGGCTGGCAGTTCAGCAGAGACCGGGTTTTCTGCTGTGAGGCCCCCGGTGGCGTCCAGCCGTTCCTACCGGTCCCTCTCGAGTACCTTTTCAAGAACCCGCCCACGGGCGACAATGTGGATGCAGATTTCAAGCTAAACGTGGATGACACTTGGGGCGGCGCGAAGGCGCTGGGAGACGACGACACACCTAATGACGCTGCTTTTGGCTTCTTCGTCATGACATCACCCGAGGAGATCCAGGTGTCACTCAAAAAACGGGACGGATCCCATTGGGAGGTCTTCGACTGCAACGACGCTGTCTCCGAGGAAGCCCAAACGGTGCGGGTGTTCTGCAACGACGATTCGATCAACTCGAATTGCCACAAGATATACCTAGGCCATGGTGTTCCGGGAACTATTCTCGAGATGCCAAGCGGCTGCGGGCCAGGCTCATACGCCGTCGCCATAGACATGGTCGTGGCCAAAGACCAGAATATCCCGGGACACATCCAAAAGCGAACCGCCCATCCGAATCCCGTGGTTTTCGAACTCGCATTCGATTACGACTTCCGGAGAGTGCCGAGGGACCTTGGAGACACCCAGTGGAGACTCGACTACAGCAACGAGGAGGGATACTGGGATTCAGTAGTCGATAGCCCAGGCCAGACAAAGCGGAAGCGCTCCTTCTCTGATTCTGAGCACAAGGGAACCAAGGGCGGCCACAAGCGCTGGCTCGAAGAAACGTGGCACGGCGACATGACGGACCATCGCAAAGGCCTGCTCACTCGCGAGGAGCTTCACGCTCGGTGGTTTGGAAGCGACGCAATCGAGTGGCTTAAAGGCCTCTTCACGGTCGCGGTCGAAGCACCAGCGATTACACATCAAATTTCTGAGAGCCTCAATGTCATCTTGCTAGATGAATCGTATCAGTGTACTATCGCTGGCGTTGACGTGGCTGCCAAACTTCTAGTTCAGGCGACCACTAGCGTCCAGATAGACACTTCGTTCGGTCTTACCATCGTCGCGACTCTTGGCATTCCGCCCGACCTAAGCCAGTCGTATATGTACTTCAAAAACTCGGGCGAAGTTACAGCTCTCTTTACCATCGATGCTCTCGTCAGCGCCCAGTACGATACCGGCGATATCGAGCTGTTCGGCCTGCAGAACTTCGGCGCTACGTTCTCAATCCCAGGCATCCTCACCGTGGGACCAAATTTCAAGATCTACGGAAGCGTCAACTTCGACCTGGCCATCAGCGGTAAGTTTCAGGCCCACGTCACCCTGGCCAAGTGGGACACACAGCTCGGCTTTCCGGAGCTCGACAGCGACGACGACCCGCAAGATATCACGGACCCCAACACCGACGGCACGCAGGAGATCGGCAAGCCAACTATCGACTGGAGTATCGACGCGAACGGGCAGATCACAGCGCACGTCAAGCCTACCATTAGCTTCGGGATCGAATTCAACACCAAGTTCATCAGCATTGATCCTGCTACTGTCAACATCGTTGCCGACGGCTGGGTCCAAGCCTATGCGTCGGCAACTTATGGGTCGAGCGACCAGAACTTTTGCTACGGCGCGAACGCCGGCTGCGACCTTTACGCGCAGATCAACGTCCCGTCCTCGATTAACTGGTTGCTGCCAGGAGGCAAGTCGATCTACCCGATCTGGACGTCGCCGACGTACGCCGTCATCGAGCGGACGTGCTCAAATACAGAGCCGACCACACGTCGTGGATTCCTAGGAAACTACTCCGAGGATGCAACGGTCAATTACCTCCCCCCGGAGCTCGCAGCCCGATACGGGTCAACCATCGGTAAGCGTAGCGTCACGATCGGCCCTCTTATCCACGTCCCCCAACTGTCCTGCCCTGGCAACGCCGCCGACGAAGGGGCCACTGGGGACATTGGCGCATGCCCCCTCTGTGGCGAAACCAGCGACGCCGACTCGGGGGAACCCAACAAACGGTGGCTTCTGGTTAGAGACGACGACAACCCGGAGTCATGCGAGCTCCCGCAGTACAGCGGGACCGACGATCAGGTCGCCTGCAACTATGCTTCTGGCGTCTCGAAGCGAGATGTCACCGACCTGTGGGATGTCACGGGAAACGCAACGAGCCGCCTCGAGAAGCGCATTTCGGAAAAAACAGTGAACGCACTTGGATGGACTCTAAACTTTGGATACTATGACGAGTGCAGCGAGGCCAGGGGCAGCACGATCGACAAAAACTACGTATTTCTCAACAGCCAGACGGCCTGTTTAGCATCCATCACGAAAATATCGAATTCGGCTATGAACCAACTCATGCCGGGTTTGCCCATGGAGAGTAAGTTAGCTTTCCTCCTCTTTCCTCTCGAACCCTCGTTTAGCTCCTCATGCCCTGGCCTGCACCATTCTGCATCGCTTTTAGGCAGTGTCGGCTTTCGACTTCAGTGGCTAACATGGCGGGACCAGCCGACCATGTATATGAAGCGCAAACCTTGGCCATGTTCTTCATCTGGTTGGCCGACAACAGAGTCGTGGGGACTTACCAGAAGCCAACGGAGGCCTGGGTGGAACAGGTGATTCTTGGGGTCGGCCCAAACGCTCCCTTCCTGTTGGAGTCTACCGGAAACGCTGGCCTACGTACGCCGGCCGGAGGTGACCGCGTGCAAGCAGTCATGGCGTATGGCTTTGGTCGATCCGATGGCACGACGGCCCCCAACACGCTGCTGCCCAAGGCACGGGGACAGCAGAATCTAGCCTTGATTCTCAAGTCAATTAATGGTGTCAAGGGTAACTGGTTCGGAGGAGATACTCCTGAATTCAGAACTACTCCATTTGAATCAGTGGCCGCGGGGCGGCAGCGCGTACGCAACGGTGCTGCGCCTTTCGCGTACCTCAACTATAATCCGACAGATGGGAGCGAGCAGGTGTGGAACAAGTGGATGCGTGTCTCTAACTGGATCGACCTTGTGTGTTATACTTTCGACCAGAAGTACCCCTGGGGTCAAAACATGTATGCGGGCGAGCCAACCAACTCGGCCGGCACGCCCAGCTTGCGTGCTCTGTATGCATACTGGATCGACATCCACCTCGCGTCTATCGAGGTTACGGCAAGGCAATGGTCCACGTCGGCCCAGGCTGCTTTCGTCAGCGGCCATCCTGTCAACCAACCCGGAGACCAGGGCTGGATAGACGCGGCGTTTGGGGCCAATGGGTTCGCAACCCAAAACGCGTTGCGCTTCCCAAGGCCGGGAGGGGCAGGGCTTTCGCCATATGGCGCGTACGCCAATCAGCAGTTCACGTTAAACGGCGGAGGCGCGAACGTGAACCTGGGAAATCCTGGGAGAGTCACGTAAATCGATTAATTGAGATAGCAGAGGGCCTCTGGCTTCGCATGGCTTCATTAGAGGGACTTTGTTAAAGGGGCTGATCCGGACTGTATGCGCGTTTTAGTCGCTCGTGCTCAGGAGCACACTCCTCGCGAATGCCGTAAGGTGTCTGTGGCAATATTCGTAGCAAGATTTTCATGCCGAGTATGTCATTTACAATCACACATGCTCCCGCGCATTCCGGAACCCAGAAAAGGCGGGCGAGTGCTCGGGCATTCGAAATAGGATGTGGAGGCGAGTGTGTCTTGACGTAGCGTTATGATACATACTGTAGGCGCTCACTTGTAGTCGGGATTCGATCCTCGAAGTCGCAGCCAAGCCAAAAAATAAATAAAAATAAAATAAAAATTGCAAACTAGTTTAGAAATTGTCTCCCAGGATTGTGCCTCCTATGGTCGGTCTAATGAGACGTTGCTCAGACCCTCGGCCAATCGCCGGTTGGTTGATGGTCCCTTTTCTACCGCCCCCAACCCTGATTATCGCTTCCTCAGAGGGACGAATTTTTACTCCTTACCACATCCTATCGCATAGCTCCTGACCCCGCATTCTAGTCAATCTCACGACAAAATGTCTTGGCCCGGACCAGGCGGCAGGCCCCCCCGCAAGATCACGGACAAGGAACATGTTGTTGAGCAGGCGCCAAGCCACGACGGCGCGCCATGTTTTACCTCCTACAGCATAGACTCGGAGAACAAAGTTCGGCCGCCATTTGCCCTCCGGATTTACGACACCAGGCCCGTCGCTGGCGATGTCGAAGGCACGCGTCAGCTAGCTCTCAAGATTCAACGAGGCACAGAAGCGGAGCGCTGGGGCATTAAGCCTGTCGACGAGGAACGAGATCGTATCGAGGTGACCGGCCTCCCGCTCCCGGCTGACGCGTCGAACGAGCAGCGATTTGAAGCCTGCAAAACACACCATCTAGCCGAGATAGAGGCGCGGAATGCAACCGGCAAGCTGGACTTTTATATCCCAGCCACCTATGATACCTACGGCTACTGGCACGCTTTCATCATCATCGTCCACCTTGGCGAAGGCTGGGAAGATGTAGCGCTCAACCGATACCCAGTAACACCGGCCCAAATGACTAGCGAACATGAGCGCGAGTGGGAAGAGGGTCTAACAAATCCGAACGGCGGCTTCTTGCAGGCTAAGTGGGGCTTGACAGAGCTAGCGAAGCGTGAATATGCAAGCGACCCACAGCCAGACTTCTTTTTTGCTGGAAGGCCTATCTATCGGTTGGCGAAAGGCCTAGCAGAGCTGAGGGAGGGTATGTCGGGTTTCCGGTGTTTCGTCCACGAGCAAAAGCTACGGGAATAATTAGAGGTGAGTTAAAGCAACCGTTGTACAACGTATAGTACTCTTTGCTCCACCTCGGGCTAACTCAAGTCAGAGATTCAACCGACCATGGGTCCCATCGTCATCTGAGCAGGACTGAGGCTAGGTAGACATACGGGTAGTACAAGCAGGCGACACTGAAATAGTGGTTATTGATAACTCGAGACATTAATAAACGACAGATTAAAAAAGGAACCGGAAAAGAAAAGGAGAAAAAAAAACATACAACACCGGGTATTCGCTGGTCGTCACCGACCCAACTACTAATCCAGCTCTCACAAAGCTTAGTATGGGGTGGTTGAGGAGGTGGGAAATGGCAGGACATAGGAGCAGAAAACAGGGGGTTATAGATCCTCAACAACGCCTGCAACTGCCACAGCAACATAGGAGCAGAAAACAGGGGTTATAGATCCCTCAACAACGCCTGCAACTGCCACAGAAACATGAGAGTATCAAATAACGACGCCCGCAACTGCCGCAGCAACGCGAGGGCACCAAATAAAGGAGCTTCAAGACCATTTAAAGCCTTTAACTACAGGTAGTGCACTTTTTCGCCAATTTTCTCGTTCTGCCGAGGCAATCGCCACTGGTCTGAGTCATACAGTTCAACGAATTACTGTGCGAAAATGGTCGCTTGCCATCCGTTTATAACTGGCGTTATTTAACCGTTTAAGTCGGTGAGGAATCTACCAGATTTTCCATGATGAGGGAGTGGTTGTAGTAGAAAGTCATCCATAATTGCTATAATATTTGCGAGGGTATGGAATTAATCCAATCATAATTATCGTTGGCCCCTATGCCTCTGCAACCCTGGCTAAAATGAAACCTAAGCCCATCCTTTAAAGCCATTGCTTGAGTGTTAGCCCCCTTTTATTGTCTGTATCACCACGATGGTTGTGAGTGCCTTTGCTTCTGGTGTCGCAATGCCACAAAAGCAAGAGGCCTGTTTGCTATCCTGTGACGACAGAGTCAAGTCCTTGTCTCTGACCTCTTTATTCTTATGACTTCAGTAGCACTCCCCTCGCCAGTCACACAACTTATCGCAACTTCGAAGGGGCCTCGGGAGTGGGTCCCCTCTCCAAAGTGACATTGGGGTCGCGATAACGACCGACCAACCCCCGGCAACGGCCCGGAGCCCAGGAGAAGAGAGAAAGAAGCCAAAAAAAAGGCCGTCGGGCTGGGTGTCCCGGCGACTAGGTCCATCCAACTATCTCCCGGTGAATTCCATAGCATGTGAGGGGGAAATGAACAGGGGGGTTGGTATATAAAGTTGAAAGGCTCGGTCCCAACTTGGCGAGTACCTGACCTAGAGTTACTGCACGGTCAACGCACGGCATCGCTCCTTTCAAAACCCCCTTAAAAGGTCGCTTCACCCCGCACCGTTTCCATCGGCGCCAGTCAGACCACGCACCGCCGTTGCTCACTCGCTTATATTCCTCACTCCCTTGTATTTGTCACTCCCTTATATTCCTAACTCGCTAATGAATCGGGTTACGTAGACTCGGAGTAAGTAGCGTCGTTACTAACCACAGCATCTCCGCTGTGCCTTGCTACTAAGGTCCCCTCTTTCACGAGAACAAGGCTGTCGGACCTGAGCGGGCTGTAGCCAAGGCCCCGCATAAAAGCAGACAAATCACTAGCGACAAAATCTAACCTGCATGCTGAGCATAGATTACCTGCGTCAGGCTCTTTGCTGTTCCGCCCCCCCTCATTACGACGTTGCCTGACGAGTTCGAACGAGTCGCAGTCCGCTTGGGACGCCTCGTAGTCCGCCTCATTGCCCGGCTGCCTTACAAGCCCGGATACATCGGTTGCCTCCCGGGGTTTTCCTTTTCTATTTCTCTGAGGCTAACTACCAAACTTTGGATTTTCACTCTAACCTTTCAATGTATCCAACCTACTGACCCTTACCGCTG
Source organism: Thozetella sp. PMI_491 (assembly GCA_021432635.1). NCBI lineage: Eukaryota > Fungi > Ascomycota > Sordariomycetes > Chaetosphaeriales > Chaetosphaeriaceae > Thozetella > Thozetella sp. PMI_491. The sequence continues at coordinate 302,007 of MU270089.1, forward strand.
CAGCACAAGAGAACATGGCAAAAGACAGCAATGCTGTCAATAAGGAAAATGGGGTCCAGGTCACGGACCCCCCCGCCTGGTTCCTGGATAACTGCGTCAAGACTTCTTCCCAGCTTGCCAATCAAGCTCCCCGCGTTTTCATTCAAGACGCCGACGACCTAAACGACGCGAGCAACCCCGACGTTGAAGATGCCTACGTGCTCGATATATGCATGTACCAGGATCTTCGAGATTTTCTCGATCAACCATGTAGGGAATCATCCACTACCACCGAGAGAGGTTGCCAGTTCATCAAAAACACACTCTTCCTTCACCTTCCCAAACGCGAAAAGAAAGACAAAATGGGCGGATACGAGTTTCTGTCAGCTGTGGTGGAGAAATTTGCTCATGACGCCGGAGCGGACCTAGTCTACCTACGCGCGTGCGACCTCCCCGATCTGTCCAAAGCGATTGAGCCACTCGAACAAGACAAACCCGCTCAGCAACCTGAAGAAGACAAGATCTGTGACACGAAGGAGGAGGATGCTCCCGGAGAAGAAGAGAAGGGGGCAGAGAAGGGACAGGAGGGAGTCACGGGAGACCGTAAACAAGACGGCAATGATCTTGAAGCAGCCTTAAAGGCTGAAGAAGCTGACAGTCCAAGAATTGAAGATGCTGCAGACAATGAAGGGCAGGAAGATTCTGAAAAGCAAGGCAGTGACGACGTCAAGGAAGGATATTCAGAAGATAAGAAAGCCAAAGATCCAGGCGGTAAAGATTGGTTCGTTGGCTGTTTAGCCGGCGTGTCTCGTTGTGAGACCGAGAAGCCAGATGACGACGACTGGCTGGCTGGTTGGCTGGCTGCTGAGTCTTATTTCGAGACTGAGAATTCAATGGTTCAGGATTCTCTGGCTAGCTGGCTAGTCGGCTGGGCTCAGTGGGAACCCGATGAGGAAGATGACGATTCAGAATCTGAAGAGGAAGATTACTGTGATGAGCATGAAGAAGGCAGTGAGGAAGATCATGATTCCGACGAGGATGAGAAAGACGACAAACCTGCGGCTCACATATCGCGTCTCGTTCAAGGTATTCTTCAGTCTCCAGGAGCCGTTCGCAATCACATGGAACCCGGCGTTTCAGAAGAACAAACTCCAGGGCAGAATGAACCACCTCTTATCGTTCTAATTCCAGACATCGATGGGTATCTCAAAGATTACATGGCTCGGAAGACTCTAGAACACCTACAGAAGGTCCTGAAGACGAACGTCGCCCGACTAGATAAGCACATCATCATTGGCACAAAGACAACGCCACCACCACCAGCGCGGAGCTGTACTTGCTGTGATGACTATCTAGAAGATAGCAACCCTGGAATGAGGAAGTTCCTCTCTTCTGCCGCAACATGCCAGATATGCCCAACAGCGTCCCAGCAGCAGGAATCTCTATTCGACGAGGAGAGCCTACGTGGGAATCTAGACAGAAACATCAGAGCGCTTCAAAGGGAGATAAAAGGCGTTGTTCCAAAAGCTGAATCGGCGCTGCTTCTTCCGTACTCACGCTGGGAGCTACCAGCGGGGACTGAGGCAGGCGACTTACTCCGCAGGCGACTGCTTTCTTCTGAGGAACGGGCAAGGATTGCAGGCCGCCTGAGAGAGAACATATCCACAGATCATCTTATAAAATTGATAAGGCAAATGGAGCGAAAAGCACAGATCGAGAGAAGGTGGAAAAGTCCTGATGATCGAGAGCTCGAGGTACCTCCTCATGCGGTTCAGGCGGTAAAACAGATCAAGGATGATACCAGTCAGTTCAAGTTGGAGAACGGCCTTCTGCATTGTATCGTGAATCCAAGTAAGTATTCAATACAGCGGGCTGTGGTGTCTGATGCTAAAAAGTTGTAGGTTCTGTTCGCGAGGGCTGGAACGATATCGAACTGGAACCGGACATAAGAAACCGTATCATGCGAATGATGGCCTTCAATCTCAGGGGCAACATGCCTGAGGCTATTGGGTTGCTCAAGAATGCAAAGATTGGGGGTGCGTTGCTTTACGGACCACCAGGCACGGGCAAAACCCATCTCGCACGAATACTCGCCAAAGAGTCGAACGCCGCGATGATCCACGTCTCTACGGCCGATATGGTGAGTAAGTGGGTCGGGGAGACGGAGCAATACATCAAGGCTTTGTTCAATCTTGCCACTATGATATGGCCCTGCATCATATTCATAGACGAAGCCGACAGCCTTTTTCGTTCACGACAGAAGTCTAGAGAGTCGTGGGAAGTGGCACAGGTCAACCAGCTCCTGAGTGAAGCAGACGGGCTCGTCCGAAACGCCAAAGCCCCGTTCTTGATTCTAGCTACAAACTACCCACAACTTCTTGACCACGCTGTCTTGCGTCGAGTCCCCGGTCGCATCTATATGGGCTTGCCGTCTGAAAAAAGCCGGGAATCGCTATTCCGACTCTTCCTGCGGGATGAGCGACCCGAGCCGATTGTTGATACTGAGACACTAGCTGCCAAGACGCACATGTACACGAGTGCAGATATCCGGAACCTATGCATGCTAGCTGCACAAACCTGCGCGGACGTCTCTGCTATTGTCGAGGACACAGAAGCTGGAGCCAAAAAGGTGTTGAATATGTCCCATTTCGAGGAGGCGTTCCATGCATGTGGCCCGACGGGATCTAAGGAAGATTTAGACGGGATTCGCTTGTTTGCAGAGCAGTTCGATCCATCCAGCGTGCCGGCTATCTTGACGGCGATAAGGCAGAGAAACCCACCACCGCCACGGCCTCCAGCACGCCCTTCCACAGAACAGAGTCAGCCAATTCGGAAAAATGGGAAGCAGCCCGTATCAAAACAGTTCACTGCGGTATCTGATGGCCTTCCATCCCCACACTCTTCTCATCTGCCACGCCACAACGTCCAGCAAGAGAGGGGCGGCAAGGCCAAAACCGCAAGCGCAAACGGCACAGCAAGCAATCAACACTTCAAAACCTGTACAGATGACAAACAAACCAAGTCAAATACTTCGAGGCTCGAGCATAAGGACGAAAATAAAATAGGTTCAGCCATTGGCGAATGTGCCCAACTCAATTCATCCCCCACCCCTACCAGATCAAATGCTACTGCGTCGGAAGCTGTGCAAGCAAGTTCAAGCACATCAGACAGTGACCCGTCTGCCGCGGCCAGCTCAACTGATAGCAAGAGTACATTTGATACTTCGGATTCTAAGGCCAAGCACGCAAGCGTCGACAACCCAGCGAGCAACGAGCGCCCCGGGACTAGCCCAATCGGCAAGACGACAGGATCGGATGCCTCGGGCCCACATACCTCAATATACTCACCATTAAGCAAGACTAACCCAGAGATACGAGTTCTGGAGATCATTGAACCTGGTGGCCCGCTCAGCCGTATAACCTGTCGTCTCCAAACTGTCCGCCTGTCGGATGCACCCACATTCACGGCTCTTTCCTACGTCTGGGGTGACCCATCCCTCACCGAAGAGATAATCCTCAACGACACTCCTTTCAAGGTTACAAAGAGCCTTGGGAATGCGCTGCGTGTTGTTAAGTACCATTGGAGTCATCTTTTCCCCAGTCAAGAACCTGTTGGGTTTCGTGTCTGGGCCGATGCGCTGTGTATCAACCAGAACGATCTAGCTGAGCGAGGCCATCAAGTAAAGTTGATGGGACGTATCTACTCAGAGGCAGAACTCGTTATCGGGCATATTGCAACTGATGATCCACTGGTACCCGTTGCTATAAAGACCTACGAGAGTTTCCTCAACGCTTTACTCGACCTGCAGAGCGAGAAATATCAGCATGACAATCCTGCCGAACAGAAAATATCCTGCCATAACTGCTGGGTAGGCAAAGTGGATCCTGATATATGGCTTCCTTCATCCCAGGATCCGGTGTGTTGTTCCAAAGGCACACGTGAGCCCCATACGTGGCATGCAATTCATTCGTTTTGGAACCTGTCATATTGGAAGCGCATATGGATTGTCCAAGAAGTTGCCCTCGCGCAAAGACTGGTACTGGTTTGTGACGAATTCTTTATCGACATCGACAAGCTGCTCCAAATTATCGACACCTTCGACGCTGTCAATCCCAACAAATCATTAGCCACCCATGTCCCACGCCCAAATTGCATACCGGATGACGTCTGGTGCCCGGAAAATTTTCAAAGCCTGTTCGCCTTCGAAGGAATCCCATGTATTTCCATTCGTCGACTCCAGAAAAGAATGCAAGGACTAGGAACGCCTGTCCCGCCACTACATACCCTTTCCGGATTATTACTAGCATCAGATCCGCGTGATTATATATATGGTATCCTGGGTCTTTACAATCAGGAAATCGATGTCGATTATACCAAGTCAACTGGCCAGGTATACCTTGACTTCTTCTCATCTGCCATCTTAAACTCATTTCCATTTTCGGCGCAATGTGGACACAACTTTGAATGGTCGCTCTCCAACAACTTAGGCTCCTCGGGTATTGGGTCAACTTCCAACCACGGAACTGATATTCCAAGCTGGATACTAGACATGCGCATCCCGCATTATGGGATGCTGACAAAAACTAGCTCTGAATACGAAGGAAGCTTTCTAGGCGACATAGCGACTAATGAACATAGTCTAAAGATCAATGGGCATATTCTAACAGTCACCGGCGCCCGGTTACAGACCATCAACGATCTTTATGCGATAATACCCGAGGAAACCGAAAACCAAGAGCAAAGATCGCCAATAATTAAGAAAGAGATACATACTGGATTTGTGGATTTCGAGTTTACTTCGGAGCTTCTTACCTTCCTCCGACGCTATTACTCAGACCACCACGAATATATAACAGGAATATCTATGGCGCAAGCCCTTTATCGGCTCCTAGAGCGGGACGACGGAGATATAAAAGATAACCTCTTGGATGCTTTTTTCTTTTTCCTTGAAAGGTTAGGGCCGGGTCCTTGCCCGGGTAAGCTCCTAACGCCGACACTTCTTGGTTACCTTGAACCGGACCTGAATGAGCCCATCGACTGGACTAACTACGGCGAAGTGATCATATGGTTTATGCAGGCGTTTGCAGTGGATTACAGAGAGTATTCCCCACTGGCCTTTCTCTTTTGCTCAGAAGAGATTCGGGAAAATCGACACAAGCTTTACATACACAATGCGAGGAGGTGGTCGAATTCCCGGGTCTTTGTCACAAATGACGGGTATCTTGGAATCGCGCCGAAATTTGTGGCACCAGGGGATTTTATTTACAAGATACACAGTTGCGAGTATCCTGTCATCTTACGGAAACAAGGAGACCACTACTTACATATAGGAGCATGTTTTATTTTAGGTCTGATGAAGGATGAACCGGCTAAAATGTTAAAAAATGGGGATATTTGCTTGGAGAGACTCGAAATTCACTAGGGATAGTGTTAAACATATTTGGCATCAATTATACAGCTAATATTATTGCATCAAATTTAATAGCTGTATAGAATTGGCGTAAGATTAATGACATTTATCTTTAATCTAATGACTGGGAGATTCACTAGCTATCTACCTACCTCTTCACTCTGTTGCAAAATATCTCTAACACCTGATAAGCAAAACATTTACATATAAATAAATATAGTTTATTTATAATAATAAGGAGGAATGGGCAAGGGTGGCCCCTATGCTCCTATATAAGGAACAGCCTCCGTACATTATAAATTAGGGTCATCTTTTCTTCCGGTCTCGATCAAGCCCCAATAACACGATTTTTTTTGAAATTGTCAGGGTGTAGTAATTTGAGCTAAGAGGGCTAGGGTCGTAGTGGTGGTGTGATGGGTTTTAACTATACAGCTCCTGGCTATCGTCATGAATTAATGCTGGCAGGTGGAAAGACCGGGAAGCTCAAGTCGGAAAGCTAATTCGACTCTCCACAACAGCGATTGAGCCACCCATCTACCTTTGGCTTCTTATAGTTTTAATCAATCATGTGTAAATTCGCAAGGAGAGAGTCCATGAATAATAGTATTGGATAGCTGGAGTCATACATCTTTAGTAGCAATAAGTATCAGATAATGACCTCTAAATGATGAGTCTTTGGAATGGAATGACTGTCGCAGACCTGAGCAGAACGTTTTGAGTCTGAGGAGGTGTAGCGATCTGGAAGACATGAAAGATCCTGTTTGTTCCAGTTGTTTAGATATCTTGAAATATACTTTGTATGTAGTTTTACATGGTGTTGGGGATAACAGTGATGACTGTATTCTGCCCTGGTAGGAGGTATTTAGAAATATTTATAGTAGGGCTGTAAATATTAAGTGGTGCGAGCTGATGACTGTTTATATGAGTAGTGACTATATTGAGTATAGCGGGAAGCTTGAGATATGCACCTAAGGATTGTGTTGACGTGTCGAGATTAGGTGGTGGCTACGAGAAAGTCGTTTCGTAAAAGCCGATTCTTGAGGCATTTTGGAGTCTGTACAAGTCTGTTTACGATTTCAAGGTGCCAAGGCGTTAAGTGATATTTCGCTTTAGGGTGATTGTAGATGTATAAGAAAGGTTGCTGGGAGCTTTTTATAGCTTTATGGTTATGTCTTACGGCCTAAGTTTGATTTCTTTTGGAACTTTTTTATTAATGTCGAGTGCTGTTCCGTTGGAAAGTAGCAGGGTAGCTGGAGATGTAGAAGGTTTAATTTGGAGTTTTAGCGTTGTTCTATTTGATGAGTATCTGAGAAGATTTGAAGGGGCTGATGTTATGTGGGCGCCTGGGTATTTGGAATTGTCGCCTGGCGTTTTTATAAAGGATATTATGATGTTCTGAGAGGTGGTTAGAGTTAAAGGAATTGTTGTGATGCCGCCTTTTACGTTATAGTTGAGTAGGGGTTTTTGCATTCTGGTCCAGGCGTTTAGAATGATTGGCCGGTTAGTCGAGTTTATCCTGATGGCCCCACTGCCGTCTGGGCTATCGTAAAAGATAAATACGTAGTCTATACCCTGGGCCTCATCTTCACGCCAGGTGGTACGCCAGTTCCCACTAGTCTCCACCTCTGCCCGGGGCTGTAAGCCTAAGGATTGAAGCTTTGAGGCGGCCTTTCTGTCTTTTACGACGTATACGTGATTGGAAGTCAATAAGCCTGCAAGGGCAGTCTCGACATTTGACTTGTCGCTTGAATCCCTATTGGGATAGTATCCCTGCCTACTACCAATAAGGATGACTGGTAAGCCGGTGTTGGCATATTGTTGTAGAGGATGGAGGGCGTTGAGTGTGAAGTTCTCGTAGCTGGGTAGGACGATAGCCTGATATTGGGGGCTTTGTGGAGCGAGAATTTGGTTGTGGACCTGTGCCTGGGGTAGAGTAAATTGCTTTGGAGATAAGTAGGTGTAATACTACCCTGTAGAATGTGGATTAGAAATCTTGATAGGAATTGTGTAGATGAGTATAGTCTTACCTTCTTTTAGAAAAGTAGTTATGTTGGAGTTATTGAAGTAGTTCGTTTCTTGGTTTATGTATGACTGCTTGTCGTATATTGCGATATCTGTGCGTTGGACACCTTGTTGTTGAATATACTGGACCCTGGCAATGCAATCTAATGCTTGCTGCAGGCTATGGGCCCAGTCTGGGCGTTTTGGGGATTATATCTCGGAGATGTAATACCTGAAAGCGATATGGCTGGGCCAGGTTGTATTTACGTAGTTCTTGGAGTACTTCTGGCTATGGATTATAAATTGATTTACTTTGCCGGCTATTGCAGGATGTATTGACTATAGGAGCTCTGGGATGGTGTAGCTGAAAGCGTGATCTCTTATGGCCTTTAGTTTATTTGCGATGATATTGTGACTGGTAAGGTTGGCTGTATTAGAGAATTGTTTATATGAGTTGATGTTGTCGTTGAACCCAAGACTCTTATATTTGGGAATGTTTACGTTGGGGATAGTAGCTCGTATGTCTATGGGCAGATTGTATGTTGGCTGGTTCTGGAGCTTTAGACCTTTGGAATTGAGTTAGTCCTGGAGAGTGTTGATGTATTTCTTGTAGCTATTAGCTAAGACGGCTCTGAAGTTATTAACGTGTTCTTCGCCTTGATCCTCTGTCTTGAGGAAGTATTTTGTAATCCTAGGATCGCTGTATTGCATGTGGATATTGTTGTTGTGGAAAATAATAAGAGGCAAGTAGCGATGGATGCTGTATCTAAACTTGTCCTGGAACTGTAAGGGGAGGAAGGGGGATTAATATATACGAGATTTAATCTCAATGCTATCTTCTTATCCCGATGGTATTTGTTAGTTTTGGAGGATGAATAGAAAAACGGAATTTGCACTTACTGGCGTGGCTGGCTTTAGCTAAAAGCTTTAGGACCTGATCGTCCAGGATGTGCTCCTCCTAAAAGTTGATGGTCGCCTGCGTGCCCCGCGCACTAAAGTGATTAATAATGTAAGATCTTTTGTCTTATATTGTAACGCTTGGCTCCTCTGAATATTTGAGGTTCTTGGTTTTGACAGGGTCTGATAGAAGGTAAAAAGTTTGAAGTGGGAACTGTGGCTGGGGTTTGGAAATGTGGCATTAAGGATGTTAGTAGAGTTGTTGACTCTCTTGGATATGTCTTGACTTAGGAAAGGTCTTAGAAATGGCGTAGATACCCCGGGGAACCTTTATAAGTATTGAGGTCTTAGGTAATTCTTAGGACCCTTCAGGATCAGTTTAGTGTTTACCATAGTGTAAGCTTGCTGCTAATAGATCACTTTCCCTTTTTACACGCCTAGTTCGCTAAATGACCCTCTTACTCTGTACTACGGTATTACATAGCTAGGCATAACTCGTCCCTTTCCCTAAGAGGGAGGTTATATAGGCGGGCAGGTCTGAGAAAATTTGGACGTTATATTTAGAAGGGAAATAGAGGCACGAGTATATTAATAGTGGTGAAGCCCAGGAATATGGATATAGATCTAAAAAGGCTTTATAAATAACAGATACCAAAAGGTGGGGCAATGGGATTGATTAATCTTCTAGTGGTCTCAAATAATCCCCCTCACTCTCCCCTAAATAAGCCTGCCAACGCTCTCCCATATCTAATGGTCTCAAATGATCCCCCTCGCTCTCCCCTAAATAAGCCTGCCAATTCTCTCCCATAACTAAGCTTGCTCTCATCGGCTTATCTAGGAGAGAGCGGACGGGATCCCGAGTTCTCCGATGGATATGGTCGTATGTGGTGGATAGGCGCTCGAGGGCCTCTCTTGTAGCGATGCTTCAATATCATATTCCTCGGATGCGCCAAGCCAAAATGCGGCAGGAGCCCGGAGAGCCATTCAACCATGCGATAGATGATCCCCTCGAAGCAATCCAAATCCTAAAGCTACCTATCTTAGTTATTGGATCCCCACTTTACCATTCTCATACAAAATAACTAACATGGTTGAGTTGAAGGATGTTTGTGGTCAGAGTGGTTCCAAACTGAGGCTGTTTGCGGGTGTGCGATTTGAGGTCACTAAGTTGGAAAATGTCGGTATAGGTCATTACGTGTGATACAAGTTGGCTATAATGAATGCCATTTTTCTGTCCCAACCGCTGAAAGCCCCAATGCGACTTCTCACTGTCGAATTGTGAAGGTCAAGGATAAAGTTCCAACAATTTGTAGAACTTTTTGAATTTCTTTTGGGCTTTGATTAACCTCGTAGGCTGAAGGGTTTATTCTTCACAGAGCTTGCGATTGATCAGGTGTACTTGGACGAATGCGACCGAAACTTCTTCCCCAAACATCCTGCTAGTCACAATAAGACAGATAAGAAAGACCTGTAGGTAGCCTATGCTTGCAGTTGTGAAAACCTAGCGGAAGGGAGAGTCGAATACACCAGATATGAACCGAACTCGGGGACCAAGTTAAATACAGGTTTGGTTTCGACCGGAGGATCAAGAGGATACCTTGAATAAGGGTAAAGGCCGACGAAAGCGTAAGGTAGGCGATACTCAGAACTATACGCGACTTTGCCTTCAAAACAACTCTGCTTGGTGCCTAAATCTGGCGGTTGCTTTAAAACCCTGCGCATTCTCGTACCATAGTAACCTGATAGAAGCGCCGGGAGAAAAACTAGCAACCAACAGGATGTAGTGGACATGACCGTAGCCCACTTGAGGGCCGACGTCCTCTCTGGTTAGCGGAGGCTTGAACGGCAGGAAGCGTTTCTTAGGCTAAGTGTGAGGATAAGTGCTAGCGGCACCAGTCCGGCGTACGTACCAGCCCGCACAACTCCTGTCAAGGATCCACCAGCGCCGACCATGGGATAAATACCCCGCCTCTTGCTCCTTCGACTGGGAACCTGGAAGTCTCTAGGAAGCTGCACGGCAAAAAACTTTAGAGAACATGAACAGCGAGAAACCTTGGCCTTCATTTGACGAGCTGCCGCTCCGGAAGGATGGGCCGCCGGGAAACGCGTGGGGTTTGTTCGGCGAGAATGACCAGCTCGGACGCCTGAACCTGCTAACGCCAGAGGTCGTCAAGGCGGCGGCTACCACCGAAATACAGACGGGCACCCGCGTTTCTCTCGACTGGGAGCTGGGCAAGCCGTCCGCCCCGTTGTTTGGACGACGGCCGTTCCACCACGCCATTGTGAACAAAGCGCCCAAAGCAGAGAACGACGACGAGCTATACCTCAACACACAGAGCAGCACTCAGTGGGATGGCTTCCGGCATTTTGGTACAGCGTTGTTACTTAATCTTCGCTCTTCCTGGGCCACTAATATGCACTAGGTTATCAGAAGGCACAGTTGTTCTACAACGGGCGGACACAGAGCGATTTTGCGACCGGCGATGAACTGGGCATCAATGGTATAGTCTACTGCTCTCGCAGACTTTCGGCGCTGTGCCTTGCTGACACCACCCGCTGCAGTGTGGGTGAAGAACGGCGGCATCGCTGGCCGGGGTATCTTGCTGGACTGGGCTGACTGGGCTTCTCGGAACGGCATCACTGCTGACCCATGCCGCAGTGGCGCCATTCCCTTGGGTGACCTAGAGCGCATCGTAGAGGAGTCCCGGGTCGAGATCAAGCCAGGCGATATTCTTTTCGTACGATCAGGATTCGTCAAAGCATACGAACAGCTTTCCACGGCCGCCCAGGACAACTTCCCCGGCAGGGATCCAGGAGGTTCGATTGGGCTGGAGGCTACGAAGCAGTCTTTGCGCTGGCTCTGGGAGAATCGTTTTGCCGCGGTAGCCGGAGATGCTCCCACTTTCGAAAGGTCCCCGATAACTGGCCCATACAACGACCCAGAGATCAACCTCCACCAGTGGTGCATCGCAGGTTGGGGCATGCCCCTTGGCGAGCTTTTTGACCTAGAGGATCTGTCCAAGGAGTGCAAGAGGCTTGGAAGATGGTCGTTTTTCGTGACTAGCATGCCACTGAAGGTGGGCCTTAATGCCTGGAGTGCTTTTCCCCACTGTGGACGGCTAATTCTCACCAGGTTCCGGGCGGTGTTGCCAGCCCGCCAAACGCCATGGCGATCTTCTAGTTCTCATCCCCCGCCCTGCATTGAAGTCTATAGGTAATACATGAAGCTTTGATATATATACAGCATCGCGATGGTCCGGATACAGGTGATATCTCAAACCTCAAATCTCTGAGCGCAGTTCTTCTCAGCTAGCTCGCGCCTTCATGGCATCCAACAAGACCCTGGCGCCCGCTATTGTTGGTACTTGCTCAACGGTAACTCCTGTCCATAACGAGAACTGCTGTGTAGCCGTGAAAGCTAGGAAATCGATGAATGAAGCAACTTTCCAATTTGCCTCTTCCGCAAGTTTGGTGAGCTCTGTGTGGACTGGGGGCATATAAGACATGTCAAGAGCAACCCCAGTATGACCTTTGGTGCTGCAGTTGTGGAGAAAAGCCTCCGCCAAACGGAGAGATTTTTGTCCCTTCTCTTCAGCCCAGTCTAGCTGTCTCGATGCCTGGAAGAGGACAGGTGCAACTTGCTGTAGCTTCTCGACTTGCTCTGCAGATGTCACTAGCTCCAACTGGAGGTCGATGTCTGTTGCTGCAATGGTCTGCAGAGCGTCTTTTCTCTCTTCTTCATCTACCCCCACTAGATAGATACGCGTGATGCCTAGGCCTCGGACCAAGGAGTAGATGGCGGTGCGGCCCAGTACACCCCCACCAACAACCACGGCCGCTTCTACGCTCTGCGATCTCAACCCTGGGGAGACTTGGTCAATCGCGAGCATCATGCCGGTCCAATCCGTATTGGTGCCGACAATGATTCGACTGCCAGCTTCCTGAGCCGTGTATACAGTGTTGACGGAGCCGAGTAGCATTGCAGCCTCCGTCAGCTGATCCATCATAGGCATGACCCGCGACTTGTACGGCAATGTCACCGCCGCACCAGCGCATAGCGGGTTATTTAGCGCCACGCGCAAGTCATCCAAGTCAGTCGAATCGATCAAGGAGAATGACCAAGGCAAGCCCAGCTCCCTGAACACGAATGTGTGAAATGAAGGGGAAGCTGATGTAGATACGGGGTGGCCAAACAGAGAGGCGAATTGTCTGGGCGATGCCATACTGGTGTCATGAGCTGCCTACCTGGTTCACGGGCAAGATAGACCGCGTGGCTCCGTACTGGGAAACGCAAGAGCAGGCTTTTTGTGCGTTCCTGTTCGCTGGACACTAAATTGAACACTAGACTTCTTTGGAAGAGGGAGGATAATGGCATATCCGCGGCCCGAGAAATTGAAGTGCTCCTGCGAGAACCGTGCTATTACCGAAGGCCATGCCCCACAGGTTAGCTTAGAGCAGAGATAGTTAACCCTGTTAATCTGTCCCCCCAAGCCGTTATCCGGCATGAGATCCGAGGCCAACCAAGGCTTATTACCATAGGGACAAAGCTTTTCCAGCCCTACTAGTTTGGACGCTAGCTCCATAGCTGCATAGTCCCCCCAGCCTCAGACTCGGCGGGGAGCTTATCCCCCGCCTAACCCCCCAGGAAACCTGGGGTCCCTCGTTAGAGTGGAGAGTGGAGCGACTTGGGGAAAGGTTCGGAGAGGTTTAGGTAGTTGCCTCGCTTCCCTCGCCCTGCTCGTTTACGACCGTTGCCGGCGGCTCCTCGCCGTCTTCCTGCAGGCCACTGTGAATATATCCTTCTATAAACTCGCCTCCTCACCCGCTCCCCTTCGGTCTTCTGTAGCCATAAATTCCAAGGCATTGAGCAACATGATTTCTGAACCCTGCCCGGCGCCTGTCACAGCAACTGAGGACGATATCCCACCAAAGAACACCTCGACGAGGCAGATATCGATGTGGGTGCCCAAGTTCTACGAGAAGAGCACCTGGACTATACAGAAGACGGTAACTCAGCCAGGCTGACTTCTCGCTCCTGAGTTGCCAGAGGCCAAGAAGGTGCTTCGGAAAATTGACTGGCATATCGTTCCCTTAGCCGCATGGGCCTGTGGGCTCTAATTTGTGGATAAGGTCAGTGGCGTCACTTCTCTGCCACGCCACGCACTATCTAACTGGATATGCCGAAAGTCTGACCTAGGAGCCGCGGCAACATATGGGATTCAGGCAGGCATCGGCATGGTATCTGACCAGTATTCTTGGTCTGTCTCGGTACGTCTTCTCGAGGATCATCTTAGGAATGCATTCGCTAAAGCCGGACCACTACGGATATTTTATTTCGGGTACCTTGCCGGTCCCTTCGTGTGTGGGCGTGGCTTGCAGTACTTCCACGCTGGCAAATATATCGGCGTCAACTTCTTCCTCTGGGGAGCCACACTGCTCGGTTGCTTCGGTGTCCAGAATTATGCAACTCTTCTAGCACTGAGGTTCCTTCTAGGGTAGTGCGCGTGCTTTAGGGGGCCAGAACACCGCAAACTGACCAAGTGTAGACTCTTCGAGTCCTGCGTCGTCCCGGGCTTGCTTCTAATGTAAGAGCCCATGTAACCACACCCTTCCTCGATACGCGCTACTATGGAGAATCTTGCCCTAACAAACACTTCCAGAATAACGATGTGGTACATTTACATCCCTACTGAGTTTTGCGGCCCCCTTCGTTGAAACCCGATTTAGGTACACCCAGCAAGAGCAGCCCTTTCGATTCGGCCTTTGGACTATTACGAACGGAGCCTTGCCTGTTCCATTCCTAGTCATCTATTATGGTCCGTCTTTTCACTCCTGTGGTTCTCAGCGCCCCTAACTTACCAGATGCTGGCTAGGTCTTGGCTACGCATCATATGCGCAACCTTGGCGTTTAATCTTTCTCCTTCTAGGCCTCCTTAGCATTCTCACCGGCATTCTCGTGTACTTCTTCATGCCTGACAATCCGCTGAGTGCAGGGTGGTTAAACGAGAGAGAGAAGGCAATTGCCGTGAGTCGTGTCGCTGCCGGTCAGCTCGGCGTGAAGAATGGCGAGTGATGCTCCCGTTAACAGGCTATAAGACCTTGATAAGCCACTTGCCGCATAACTCTAACAGATCCTCGATAGCTCGTTCCAAGTGGGCGCATGTAAGAGAGGCAGCACTCGACATCCGAGCTTAGTTTATGGTGCTATGCATGTTCTTCTCCCAAGCCACAGGAAGCGTCACGACAAACTTCATAGGGATTATCATAAAGGGATTCGGCTTCGACCCACTTACAGCACAGTTGTATATCGCTCCGAATTATGCCGTCCAGGTACGATACCCGTGTCTCAGTACACTCTGGTCAACAACGTGCTCACTCGCAGCAGGCCGTAATGACAATTCTAATCGCGGTGCCACCGACATTTTCGCGGCGTTTCCGTGATTTCAAGCAACCTTTAGCCGCGCTTTCTAGCATGGTGGCTCTCGCCGCCGTCGCAATTCTCTTATTTTCAAGTCTTACTTAAAGTATACACGAAGTCTGGGGTGTTCTCGGATTTTTTCTCTGAATAGATGGATATGTCAGATAAGAAAATATTGTTCGCATAGCGTGGTAAACAGGCCATCGTGCGGTAGCCGCAATCAGTTTGTCTGCTTGTTTAACTACGCCTCGCTTATTTCCAAGCTCGCCTTACCGTGTCAGGCAGGGGAATGCACCTGGTCTGTGGATAAACCAAGGTGAATCGATAGCAACAGGTGTCGTCGCGTAGGAGACATGCGTAGTATTTTACGAAATAGAAGGGCGAGCAAGCACTTTGCTCTCCAAACCACAGCCGTACACCGTCGCGCTTCCCGCTCAATCGCGGTTACGGCGCGTCAAGCTGGGTGGGGCTAATTTCAAGAACCGTCTAGGGGGATACATTCGAGATGTACAATCGGGTAAAAAAAGTCTCGGACCACAAAAGTGGGGCTCACATTCCAGTCGACCACTACATTTCAGTAAGAAAAACTACAAAACAGTTATAAAGTAAATATAAAAATATAATAAAATAATCCTTAAGCTTAGCTCTATTAGATTATAGTTTTTAAATATTAAATTACAGTATGTTTAATAAGAAAATTAGACTTTAAGATTTATATATTAAAATCACTGTTTTTTAGAAAATAATTAAAGATATATAGCACTTAATAATATTTTTTAAATATTTACATATAGATTCTTAAGTTTCTACATAAATTAAAAATATATATTATAAAAATACTAACTCTTTATTTAATATTTAATCCTCTATTAAATATATAGTCTTTTTAGAGTTTAAAAAAGAAAATTAAAAAGAAAATATCTAAATATTAATATTTT